>JBCFYV010011164.1:15224869-15413938 GCA_039000515.1 Timema cristinae | reverse complement strand
ATAATATTTATATGCAATATAATATTATCTATTTCACCCACCTCTGCTACTCATTTGGGCTACATGTCTTAAATAATTTGTAATGTTTATTGATATAAACATTACAAGAAAGGAAGATTAAACGAGCTAATGAATACTATTCTAACAATACCAAGGATAAACAGTGGAATCTACTCACCAAAAGCCCCATTCACCGTATTATGTCTCACCGACCTACCTCTCCCCCCGCGAGCACTACATCCACGTCGAAGTGTTGATTTAAAACTGAAACGAGTAAAAGGCGTGCTGGGCTGGGCGTGAGCCCGCCCATTGCATCATGGAAGAGAGTGACGTGGAAGTGACCTAGTGATGAACATGTGATATTCTGGTCGCATCTCCAAAGGTGTAGAATGTTCTTTCATGAATTGCTATCCCTTCCCTCTGGTCTGTGTGTGTTTTCTGCTATGTTCTAGTTCCCCCTCTTTTCCCCCTCCTCTCAGAAAATAATCATTTATATACTGGTGTTATTCGCATAATATTTTACTTCTTGATTCAACCGTGTCGTGAGACACATACTAGGATAGGATGATGCTAAGGTACAAATTCTATTTCGGACTTTATATTTCAAAATTATCTTTTTGGACTCGCAATATTGATTTAATTAAAATTTAAATAGTCATTATAAATATGACATATCATTATGAATTGGATTTATAGATTTTTTGGTAAAGGCAAGCAAATGTCCCCTCTGGACACACGTGGGATTTTTATAATTTATTTAATGGTACATGAAATAATTTGCTGTTATATCATTTTTGAATAATGATATATCACGTAGGAAAGGTATACCAGGCACGGCATAAGATGCATTTTGAGACATACTATTGATATTTTTAGGAATCCTTTTATAGCCCATCTGGCTTTATAAGTGATTGTCACTTTTGTATGTCATCGTAAGGCTACGTATGGCGTGTTGCCTATCTGAGGTGGGATATGTTATAGTCCGTCCGGCTGTGTAATTTTTTGCGTTTATTATATTGTTATTTAATTGTGGACTATCTCCCTTGTGATATGGTAAATTTAGATTTCGGGGAGACGTTTGGCAATAATGATATTTTCTTGTTAAGTTTTAAAAGAACTTTTTTTTATTGTTATGCGGACTGTTGGCCTGTTGTGGCTTGGTTTGGTATTTGTTGTATTGCGGGTTGCCGCGGAGACCCTGAGGGGCCATAGAATAAACATTGTGTTATTCTTTTGGTCGTATTGGAACACGTGTTGTAATGACAACATTGATATTATGGGTATAACCCAATATTCAAATTGTATATATAAATATCTATTTATTCTTTATTGTTATTTATATTTACCAATATTAATTGTTATTTTTCTAAATAAACATACGTTTACTTCATGAAATCTTTTCATTAACAAATTAAAGGTTAATAAGTTGTAACTTTTAAAGAGTTTCTCGACCTCTACCCCCCTTTTTGCTCTAAGTATCTATTCAACAAATAATAGTTATAGAGAGTTCATGGAAACAAAATGTCGTATAAGCCAGAGAGAAAGGACTATACACCATATGTTGTCCTATCGGCTCCTCTGCAATTTATCATTTGTTATATATTTTTTTTATTTATTTTTTATTTATGTATATGTGCGCCAGCCCTTATTTATCAGAGGATAAGGGTGGCGGTACAAATTGTTGTGGGATGGTTATGAAGAAGATACAAGTTAAAGAGGATGTAACATTATATGCTAGGAGAGAAGTTGGGAAACAATGTAGGAAAACGTTCCTCAATATTTTCGGCCAGTATGAGAACCCTGTTTTATGCATCACTGAAAATGAACCATATGAGAACATTTTTGTCCACGTCACTACCGATGCAGTAGAAAATATATCGTTTACGGCATTTCCTAGAATATTTAGTTTACTTTGTAATTCTCTTTACTATAAGATATCAAATATTTAAATTTGTGTGTATTTCCATCAGATATCACAATGGTCTATAATCTATTATTTTGGGGCTTTCATCTTTGAGTTCAATCAATAATGTTTTTACTACAATGAGATTATCAACAACTCTCAGACCCACCTCGGTGGCGAAGTTAAATAACACGATAGTTTCGTGTTGATATAGACTTACAAGGACGGGAGAATCGTGGTTCGAATCTCGCTCGAGTGAACTGGGGTGAGTTTTTTCCAAAATGGTTTTCCACTTATTCTCCATGAAAATGTGGGTTCACTTCCTCTAAATTCAACCGTCTCAGTTCCTAGCCCTTTAGAATAGTTAGTACTTAAACGTATTGTTCGAACGGGTAGTAAGACGCGCTGCTAAAATTAAAAAACTCTCAACAAGAATGTGTATGCCATTCCTTTAAATACTCTCTCCTTGTCCTATTGACTATATGAAGGTTATCTGAGAGACAGTGAATTTTTCCTGGTATTTAAACATATGAATAAATAGTTCGTTGTGTGTGTGCTAGCTGGCCGTGAAGGTCCCTACAGGCAAGAAATATTTTTAGACCTAAGGCTTTCTCTAATTACGGCCTTGGACGTAGCCTGGTCAACTATTCTGCAGTCATGTGTGGAGGTATATCATACCACGCGTGCTGATCCAATAAGTTGCTAACTTACAATCTCGACGGAGTGTACAATCTTTTACTCAAATTGTCATATTTCAAGTGTGAGAAAATAATATTTTAATATAAATTATTAGAAGTGAAAGCTGGTATGCCAAAATTAGAATATATTTATTTAAAAGGATCTAAAAAAATGCTTCATCTCATAATTATTGCAAGATATATATTTTCAGATATGGGCCTACTTCATTTGTGAGATTCTAACTACCCACGTCAGAGACACTCATAATTTAGAAAGCTAGTTAAGGTAGGGTTGTAGGGGACATGACTAAACGCCAATGTTTTGGATTCTTTATAGTGAAAACTTTTTTGACTGAAATAAATCAAATATTGCTTCAGTACAAACATAAAGTTTAAATTTCTTCCCACGGTGATATCAACAGTTTGTAAATATATGTTATGAAAATAGTGGCTTTAGATGACAGACTTTAAATGAAAATAAAACACCATTAAATTACAGGATACCTTCAGCAGATATTCAAGAAATATTGATGTCAGCACATAAAGAAAATTAAACTCTGTGTAAGTATTGAATAAATATTTGATTAATTTTGACCAAAATGTGTTGATATAAAAATTGCAAAAACACTTACCCTTTTTTCACCTTCCCTACAGCTCCACCTTAATCCCAATGAATAAAATAGTGATTTCATAAACAGTTTTCAATTCATCTTACTAATAAATTTGTCACATTTATAGAACAAATGATCGAAACAAGAGCACGTTCTTTTAAAGATGGTAATGGTAAGCCTTTTATGGGAGCAATTACAATTCAAACAGTTTTTACCGAATATGGTATTCACTTTGTTAAAAATTATTTTAAAATAAGCTAGTATTGATATAATATTGATTGAACCTTAATTAATATAACTCACCTATCCAAAACCACCAGAACTAAATATGATTTATGAAAAATATGTCTAAAAACCTAGAGTTGGCAATGCTTAAATAATAGTTTTAGATCAGAAAAAGGCTGCTTGGATTGTTCTTAGCGAATAAATGTTAAAATTATTATTATTATTATTATTATTATTATTATTATTATTATTATTATTATTATTATTATTAGCATCGCGTCTTACTACCCGTTCGGGTTATACGCACTTACGCTAATGTGTAATGGTAGGGTGATTGTGAGATGAAATGAAGAACCTACAGTTTAACGTGGAATCCGAACCACGGTGGTGACCTGGCATTCCACACATTCACAAGATTTCTTGTCAGAGGTGTAGGAAGGGTTTGGAAATCAGATAAATCTGTGCCGTGACTTAGGATCGAACCCCGGCCGCCAGCATAGAAGTCTGACACCTTACCCCTAGACCACCAGGTCACCAATGTTAAAAATAATTATGTATAAAATAATCGATGGTTATTGAAACCAACATTATTGAAAAACTTAATTATTTTAGTAAAATACACACAATTAATTTATAAATTTGATAAAATATGAGTCTAGACTATTATTATTAGCAAGAGAGTAAGTTTTTTTTCTAAATTTCCTCCGAAAGCTCAACCAAAAATTCAACAATACTACTAATTTAACTTGGTTTTATATTAGTACATTCTTAGGACCTTAGATCTAATTAACTATTTAAAACCCCATTTTAGTGGCAAAATGACTTATGACGTATTTCTCTTGTTATACTGGCCTGCTGATGAAGAGGTTTGAACCCTGGTTTCTATAATGAAGGTAGTTTTTCCTAAAGGGTTTCCCACTTTCCTTTCGTGCAAATGTGGATATATTTATTCTAAAACTCTTCCTTCCACATCACTAATTACATCATTAGAGTAAATATTATATGCGTATACAGCCTGAACAAATGGTAAGATTCGGTGATAAAAAATAAACAAATGAATGTCTTAATGTCTGACCAATGAAATATAAGCAGGTAGCTAGGATAAAATACAATCAAACATTTAAAATCATGTTTTAAAATTTAATTTGAAAGGAACTACTGATGTTGTTTTAAATTTGTATTTTTAATTCAATTTGAAAGGAACTATAGATGTAATTTTAGATTAATATTTTTTTAATCTAATTTGAAAGGAGCTATTGATGTCGTTTGAGCACCTTTTTCGTTCATTGTTTCTGACCTCTATTTTGTGTTTTTACTGTGGAATATGTTACCCTTTGTTACTGTTATCTCGAGCGAGAAACAACCACATGACCTTGTTAGCCAACTGACCTAGTATCGGACACTGGTGAAACACCGGAACTACCAAAAGCGGGTAACCACGACAAAACAAACAATTTGGTTAAGTTTGTTGGGCTTGCGTAAAACAAATGTTCATACCCGACTTTAATCTATGAAACAATGAAAGTGAATTTCAAATACACCACCATTAGTAAAAAAACTATAAGGTTTGTTTTGCTATTATTATTATTATTATTATTATTATTATTATTATTATTATTATTATTATTAGCACCGCGTCTTACTACCCGTTAGGGTTATACGCACTTACGCTAATGTGTAATGGTAGGGTGATTGTGAGATGAAATGAAGGACCTACAGTTTAACGTGGAATCCGAACCACGGTGGAGGCCTGTCATTCCCCACATTCACAAGAAGTCTTGTCAGAGGTGAAGGAAGGGTTTGGTAATCAGATAAATCTGTGCCGGGACCCGGGACCGAGGATTGAACCCCGGCCGCCAGCACAGAAGTCTGACACCTTACCCCTAGACCACCAGGTCACCATTTTTGCTAATATTAACTATACATTTTTAAATAAGCATTTAGTAATTTATATACAATGACAGAAACCTTAATTTAAAATTACATTGTTATTTTGCAAAAAAAAAAAATACTAAGCCCATGATAATATATTGGTTATCAAAATATTTATAAACTTAGTGTATTCCCCACCATTATGTCATAAGCTTTATGTTAGAACATGTGTAGGTGAGTTATTTTATCAAGGTAGAAAGGATCCAAAAATAAGAGACAAAGTACAGCATTTTTTTTAGTAATTTTTTTATGCGTCAATCCGTTCGGGTTATATGCTTATCTACTAATTACGTTAATTATTTTAAGGATTAGGAAAGTTATATTTAGAGGAAATGTCCTCACGTTTGCGTGGAGGAGGAGAAAAAACCATTCTATTAAAAACCAATTTTGGTACACCCAACCTAGTTTCTAACAAAAGGGGGAAAATGACCAAAATAGATAAATGGCAATAAGAGTAAAAAAGAAAAAGATGGTAAAAAGGACCAAAATCAGTGGTGTAGCCAACATTATGAAGAAGGGGAGACTGAAATGTTAACTACAAAGGTCTTACCTGTTATATTATATCTTGTATTAGTTATAGCTGATGGTTTAGTAATATTATTTTAATCATAGAATTTTGTTCACATGGTACGTCAAAGTATAATAACATGCTAAATATTACATATTTACCAGTTTATACTTCCATTTCAAAACTTAGATTAGAACTTTTTTTTTAATTTTGAGTGTGCACGTTAAGTAATTCATTGTTTTCAAAGCTAATGTTAAAAGTAAATAAAAATAATTTTTAAGAAGGTATAAATTACCCAAACGGGAAAACCACACGATTCATCATAAAAATGATATAATTTAAAAACATATTAATACCATTATTTAATTAACCTGTAATGAATTGTGTTCTTTGAACGTGAAGTAAATGTTTAAAGTCAGAGAGTATGGTAGTTACATATCTAGTTATCTTTAAAGAAAATGTTTTGTCAAGTTGTAACATCCCTCCTTCCCCCAATCTCTTATTACCACCCTTTCCCCCCGAAACTTTCCAAAACTCTCTTCTTACCACACCACATAACAAGCGATAAAATCACAACGTTGTCAGATATAAAAAATAATCAAAACTCTTAGTAAAATATTGCATAAACCTTTAATAAACTAACTTTTAGAAGTTGAAGATATTTATTGTGGTATTATTCACGATATGATATGAATATTTGTTTGGATGCCTAATATTACGAGTAATACCAATTTAGAAATTAAGATGGCATGAGGACTGGTGCCGTTGCCTTTTTGCAACATGCTTTAATATGCTAAATAGTAATCAAAATCACGTATGTACTTTAATACGTAATATTATCATTGAAGCAATATTAATTAATTAATATTTGAATGATAATGTATTTTCGTAGATTGTATTAAAAATGAAAAAAATACAATAAGGTAAAATTGTTACAAAAACATCGGTAGCTTTAAAAGACTTTTCTTCCTAGCAGTACCCCTGAAGTAGGAATAGGGGGTGGTAAACTAAAAGGCGTGATGACAGTTAGAATAAAACACATTTGTTAGAAAGTGGGTGAATCTCAGTAGGAGAAAGGAAACAAATGGTATTTACTCTGTGCAAAAAGCATGTATGTAGATTTAATCCCTTTGAGAGTTATTTTTAAATGTTACAATATTATATAAACCTTTAATATTTAATTTTGTTAACTGTTCAATGAAAAGTTTAGAGAGACTTAGTCTCATAGTCTACCCTGGAGCTACGCCCCTGGTAAAAAGAGAATAAAATAAGTGTCATAAAAATAAAAAAAGCATAAAGCTTAAAAGGGGTTAAGAAGATATAAATGATTTTAAAAAAAGTTCCAAAAGGGCAAAATGGTAAAGATTGTAAAAAGTAAATAATGGTTAAAAAGGTGAAGAACGTAAGACATAATTTTAAAGTGGTAAAAAAGTTTTTTTTAAAGGGTTGAAAGTAAATCTAGTGATGATTTTAAAAATCCAGCTTTTAAGGCGATTGGCCCTTTTCATTTGTCGTGGTAATGCAGAGCCATGGGAACAAACGGGTATCTAAAAGAATTTGTATTGTTTTGCAATTTTATTTTTGGAAATGATTTGTTCAAGAATAGAAGCATGCTGATTAAGTTATACTTTTTATAAAAACACTTTCTCTATAATTCTAACAGTGATCAAATATCAACAATTTTGACATTTTCCAATATAAAACTGCCGGTTGCATAACAAAAAATAAGAAAATGAAACACCTACTAAACATTGATACATTGTATTAGAAGAGGCGTTGAAAATATTATTATAAAATTTTCCCTCATTCTCGAGAAAACTGATATTTTCTAACGTCTAATTTTTCCGCAAGACCTGTCCGGTAGCTAGCACCAACTACTGTTTCTGTGATCCATCTGTTCTTGTTGGTGCGGAAGGATACTTTGATCGGTTATAAAGCCACGCCACGCCTTTCACTCTCCCGCTCACCATCCCACAAAATAGGCTTTAGACTTGCACTCGACAGGGCCAAAGGCCTTAAGTGCGAATATTCGTGCACAGGAGCTGCCACAACCCGCATTACACAACTGTATAAAATGTAGTATTAAGTCTATCTCGCGGCGTTAATATATCTTCATTTTGGTTTTGGTTTTGATTTTAATTAATTTAAAAAATCAATTCCGTCTTTGAGATGCACATCTTCGTGCACAGGGGGTATTAGTTTTTAAATTTAAGACCTCTGCTTGAGGTAAATATTTCACATTGCTCATGACAGGCAGTCAAACAAACTTTCTTTTATTAATACAAATTCTCATTACTAGATGTTTTAAATTTGCACTCTAATAGTCGAAACTCTTCTCAATTCCATTTGATTTAAAATATTGAGGCAGATATAATCTATTTTTTTCTGACTGTGTCTTACTACCCGTACAATTTATACCCAGATGTATTAATTATGCAAATATATTAAGGATGAGGAAAGATGAATTGTAGAGAGAGTGTGTCAGCATTTGCCTGAAGGTAGGGTGGTAAACCATTTAGGAAAAAGCCCAGTACACCCGACCGAGACTTGAGCTCCAATATTCCAGTCAGAGGCTTTCCAGTTTATAGCAAGAGTGACGCCTTTGATCATGGAGTGGGAAACATTTAATAGGATCTAGAAAGAAGATATTGGTATATTTAACACAATATTATCCTATTGTATTTGAGATAAAAGTGTATACCAAAGGTTAGTATGAATGTATTTGAGGAAAGTTTATAGAATTTTCAATACATAAACAATGATGTATTATTATAAATTATAATTTACAATTATGAGCAAGAAATTATCACAGAACCCCGGAATTAATACATAACAATGAGCTAATCATACTATGCCATTAATTTAATTAGTCATAAAATAACATTTTTTATTTTACCACTAGCATAAATAAATTATTTGATGAAAAGCTCACATCTTTTTAATTAATACCGCGTCTTACTACCCGTTCGGTCTATACGCTTATGCTCAGTACTAATTACCCAAATAGTTTTAGGAATTTATAAGGCTATATTTATAGAGAGCGTATTAACATTTTCTTGGAGAGAGAGTGGAAAACAATTTGGAAAAAACCCACAGTACACCCGACCGAGATTTGAACCTCGATCTTCCCATAACCGGTTGTATAGTCTACTGCAAGTGTAGCATGTTAGACGTGACCTTCAAAACGCGTGAACCTAATGTACAGCTGGCTACTAAAAATGAGTTAATTATTCTCATATATTCATTTAATTAATTAACCGGCCTCTTGGTCTCTTGGCCAGCACCTCTGGCTACTGATCCAGAGGTTCTGGGTTTGATTATCAGTGGTACCATAAGTATTATTCCCGATAGGGGAACTATCCCTATGGTAACCATGATCTGGTTAGTTTGGTTTAGTTAGTTTTCCCCCTATCCTTCATAATCACTATGATGACGTAACCCCATTACGGGTATGACGTGTAGACGGCCTCCAAGGTATAACCTGGGCAAAGTTTTACTCCCTCAGGTGGGCTAAATGTTCACATACTACGTAGACCAAACTCAATCTAATTATTACATCTCTCACGGTCAAATATGCCATACGCTAAGAAAAAAATATTTAAATTAATTTACAATGAACAACAATAATTAACTGAACAAAATGTACAAAAGAATGGTTAATAAAATAAACAATACATATCTTAATTAATTATTATATCTTGTATGGTTACAATATGTTTTATCTGTATTAAAAATGTAATCATGACAAAATAATAGTATGCTCTAAATAACCGTGATTAGACTTTACAATGAGATGTTGGCTTGCCAGTTTAGGGGAAAAGGCAAAATTATTATTATTATCATCACCGCATCTTACTACCCATTCGGGTTATACGCACTTACGCTAATGTGTAATGGTAGGGTGATTGCGAGATGAAATGAAGGACCTGCAGTTTAACGTGGAATCCGAACCACAGTGGAGGCCTGGCATTCCCCAAATTCACAAGATGTCTTGTCAGAGATGAAGGAAGGGTTTGGTAATCAGATAAATCTGTGTCAGGACCGAGGATTGAACCCCGGCCGCCAGCATAGAAGTCTGACACCTTACCCCTAGACCACCAGGTCACCCATGAAAAGACAAAAGGATCCAATGTTTGCGTATTTTGTCAGTTCAAACCCAGCCAGAGTCGACGAACTTTTCTTGAGCTATAAGAATCCGTGGCACAACTTCCTTCGGAGGGGAAGTAAAGCCATTGACCCCATGTCGATTGTGGCATGTAAAGGAACCCTGGGAAGGTATGTGAAAACACTTTTACCGGTAAAATTGATAGGCCCTTTCGCTCTCGCTTAGAGAAATTATATTGTGTTAATATAATCCATCGGTTCAGAAAGTGCACGTTAAATATCTCTAATCAAATATAAATGCATGCAGTTAGATAGTTTCATTTATTATATGTATGTAATATTGTTTATTAAATATATCTAAAAACTTTAAAATTAAAATTGAATTAAAGACCATAATACAATAAAATATATTTATTATGATTATTACTATATTATAATTTTTCACGTGTGGGGTGAAATTTAGTTGAGCATTATTAATCTTAAATATTAATTATTTGGTATGTGTTTTACTGTTAATTCGATAAATCAGGTTAATATTGATAATCACCGGATGCTATGTATAATAACCAGCACCCTCTTGTTAAAGTCTGAGTAATACGTGGCATCTGTTGCACGTATTAATTAAGATCAATCGTTTATTGAGTGAGGATTTGTGGTATTATCTTGATATGGAATCTGTTCTTTTAACCTAAACTAACCTAGCCTAGCCTAACCTAACCTAGCTAATATACACTTCGGAAGATTATAGTTTATTATTTCAATCAAACAAGTTTTTTGTTACGTAAACTAACATGGTAAAATAATAATTTGCCTATATTTAATTACATTAATCACTAATATTAGCTACTTTGTAAATAACCTGTCATCATGCAGAGTAACGAATTTATTACTTTAACGGTAAGATTATATATATATTCATTTCTGATTTGACTATGGTATCCATTTCTTTCTTTTATTATTATTATTATTATTATTAGCACCGCGTCTTACTACCCGTTCGGCATTTCTTTCTTGAAATATTGAATCACTTCTGAAAAATCTCCCGTAATGCACCTGAAAGAGATTTAAACCTCTACTTTCTGGTCTGATCCAACCAGCCTATTGCAAAGTTGACGTCTTAAGCCACCTGACCACCAATGCGGGTGAAAAGTAACATCTCAATACGTATGTGTGTGAGGGGCACACAATTTTCACAAACAAAATGTGCCACACAATATTTTAAATATAAAATACTTTAGACCTTGCTTTACAATGCCTTGAGTTTAAAATAATTTGTATATAAGTATTTTAATGAAAAACTTCTTAAAAAGAGAAAACATCAATCTAACTGTAAAATGAGGCAAAATAATAATTATTTTATGGGTATTAGGAACCACAAGGTTGATAAATGTTATATAATAAAATATATATTTGTTTATTTTATATGTATGAAACTGATTATTGACGCGTGACTTCAAAAACAAGAAATATATAAAGCTCAAACTTTGCATTAGCACTTAATAAGATCTTGGAATGTGCACTTTTGGTGCATTTTTTAATTCATACGTTGCATGCCTGATGAATTAGGTATCACAACCGCCGATATGGGTAGCTAAACATATATATAAAATAAAACTATAGGGTCTGACTTACTTTAGCTAACCCTGAATGGTGCACATTGCAAGTCTGACCCACGTGACTACGGGGATGGATAGCTCCAAAACGAAGAGACATAAAGATCAGAAAATTTCTTAACATAAAGAGACTGGCAAAATTGCACCTCAGGCATTTAGTTATATTTTAATAAAACATTAACTTGTTGCCTTAAGACAGCGTATCTGCTAGGGCGGCCAACCTAAAAACAATCTCAGAAAGCTGATACTGTGCACAAGTACTGATGGAAAAGTAAGGGTCTAAAGTTGTTTTCCCCCATCAACTTTTACTTATTTTATGAGCCTGAAAAATTACATCTCAGAATACAGGTTTGTGATATAGGAGGAGGTATCTATTATACCAGCAGTAAGTGCTATTTAATATAGTAGTGGCCGATGACAGCAAGATCGGAGATAGAATCCTGAGATTGTGTATTTAATTTTCTCCCTTAGGGTTTTACACGCATTCTCCACGCAAATTTGGGTGCACCTACTCAAAATTCAACTCAATAGCTAACACACACACACACATATATATATAAGTGATTTGTTTGCTACTATATGTATTAGTGATTTATTTGCTACTATATAAAGTAGTGATTTATTTGCTACTATATAAAGTAGTGATTTATTTGCTACTATATATAGTAGCGATTTGTTTGCTATATATGTATTAGTGATTTGTTTGCCACTATATATAGTGGTGATTTGTTTGCTACTATATATAATATATATATATATATATATAGTAGGGATTTGTTTGATACTATATATATTAGTGGTTTGTTTGCTACTCGAGCTACTTGCACCTAGTAGGGATATAAAATTTAACCTTCTCCCTTTAATGCAGTAGATTAAATAGCCAAGCTGTTATAGCTATTGAGTACGGCTATAGTCAAATCTGCCTTAAAATATGAGTAAAGAATGACCCTCAGCATGGGATGACTCCTGGATAGCTCAGTGGCTATAGCATTGGTGTACTGAACCAGAGGTAGTGGGTTTAACTCCCGTGACCAGGTGTCATTTTTCCAATTTAAAGAATGTTTAATGTTATAGTTGAAACATGAATTCAACCTATTCAGTTTATTTATTAATATATTATCTTACTTTAAATAAATTACTAATTATCCACTTTGGTGGCCGCGTGGTCCAAGACGCTACTCTCGCAATCGACTAGATAGATTGCATTTGACGGGGGATTGAGGTTCGAATCTTGATTGGGTGTACTGCGAGAGTTTTTTATCAAATGGTTTTCCAGTCAGGCGAATGTGGTTACACTTCCTGTAAATATAAATTACTCATCCCTAAAACAATTGAAGTAATTAGTACAAAGGGGTATAATAGCCTAAACGGGTAGTAAAACGCGGTACTAAAAGATATTATTTTTCATTAATCTGTAAGTAATTTATATATATAAGTATCAAAAGTGTTTAGTACTTCATTGATTCTTAAATGACCAGTATTATCCGTATCAATGATCACGCTGATTAAATCTCTGGCTCACTGGTGATGACCTGAGCTTGAATCCCAGTCGGTGAATGGTCTATTACTATATCTCCTCAACAATTCATGTTTATTTCCTATACATTTTACCTTCTTCACTCCACTTGTGTAATAGGTGTGTACAACATTGTTAAAACAACCAGAAAATATAAATTAATATTAAACTTATATCCCAATATTGGATTTAAAGATTTTCTCTAAGACATCAACATAAACTGGAGCAAAGATGATAAAATCTCTTTGTTGTGATCGGATGTAATTTCAGAGATTCAATAAAAAGGGAAAAAATGTGTTCATATAACTTCTCTCAAGATAAAATCAACAAAGATATTCCAAACAATCTCCCATATAATGTTTTTATATGATAAGCTTTAACATCATACCATCCTATATTGCTGTATTATAAATATCAGGACTTAGTTTGGTCTCCCAAAAAGTTTTTTAGCCCTAAACGCTTCCCAAAGAGACGAGTCATAAACATTTCAAGATTTTCTTAACTACTTATTAGAGTGTATTCATTATTATTACTTCAGTTTACATAGTGGTCTAACCTTTAATTACCTGTGTTATTAACTTAGAATACAGTTTTAAATAAGATCAAATAGTAAAAACCTTCAAATTTATAAATAAAGTATAATCTTTAAGCTTTAGCAGTTTTAAGATTATCTACTAGTTCAGATTTGCATTCTAATGTCATTTTATTGACTATAAAGCTATGGTAAAAGAAAAGGTTTGAACTATCCTCTTCTATAAATTTACAATTTACTGCTTATCACTTGACCATTTTACCTGAACTATGATTATTTTATACCAAAAATAAAGATATTAAAAGTTTATATTTCATCTTAGAGGTCTAGTCTTGAATAGTGGGTACTATATCTTAGATTAATAATAATTAGAGCTGAACAAGGTCATCGAGGAACTTTAATCGTAGATAATCAAAATTATAGTGTAGACCTCACAGCTTATGCATTTATTATAATTTTTTATAGTTTACTTATTTCAATTAGAGGATTAGAATATTGATTAGTACCTATAATAGCTGAAATAGCTTTTACACGAGTACTAATATAAGATCTAGAATTTTACCTCCATCATTAATCATATGATTAACAATTAGATTGGTTTGTAGTGGAAAACGTACAAAATTAATAGTATATCCACCTCTTGCATCTAAAATTGCTCAAATTGGAGGATATATTTTATAGCAATACTTTAACTACATTTAGCCAGGCTACTCTCATTTCTAGGTGCGCTAATTTTTTCTCAAGAGTAATTAATATACGATCTGTTACTTTAAGACTTTAGAAAATTATATTGACAGAAGGCAAGTACGAATATTTAACATTTATTTAGTCAAACGTATTTTTTTTAAACGTAGATAGGTCAGGATGTCACAACATGATATTAATTGGCAAAGAACAAGAATAAAATATTTTTGTAATGCAAATCAATGTCATCAAAACATATAATAAGTTTCAATTCCAATAAGCATCAATGAGATCCACTTCGGTGGCCGCATGGTCTAAGGCGCTACTCTCGCAATAGACTGGCTGCTGATGAAAGGGAGTTCAGGGTTCGATCCTGTTAGGGTGCAATTCCTCAAAATTTAACCCTCCTCATTCCCAACACGTTAGAGTAATTAAGGCATAGGCGTGTAACCCGGACGGGTATTAAGAAGCGGTACTAAAAACAAGTAAGAGAATTATACTGATGTAGTTTGCCTTTTTTTTTTTTTTTTTTTTTACTAAAGCCACTCAGAACATATCATTTACGTTATTTGGTGGTTGTATGTGCTCTCTTACGATATGGTTTCCACTGCCATAACAAATTGTTGTTAAGGTCTCTAAAAAGGTTTTGAGATGAACATTTTCACAAAATTTATAAGCTATTGCTGGGATTTACTAAAGACCCTGTCATCTAGTAAAGTGGGAAAGTTGATTTATGCGCTTTTTTCCGTTAGGGTACGACGATTATTAAAACTTTCAGCGACAGCTGGCCCAGCTCTTACTGTCTCAACATAAACCATGATTAAACTCAGATGTAAAAAACATAAATACAATAACATGCCCATATAAAGTTAATTTTGATAAATTTACAGCCACTTTCCTCTTTAAGTTTACCTGTGAAAAAGCTTAGTTGAATCGATAAAGAAAATACATTTTTCATAAACACCCTATACAAAACTATATAAACAAGTATCTTTGAATAATCACAGAAAAATCTAGCCCCTAAGGTTACCGAAAATAGAAAGCATAATATGCTCTAGTGTCGTAACAATTCACAAGCTAGCAGAAATATATGTTGACTCATATTTCTTCACAGCACTAACATAAAACATCTGATGTGAATATATTTAATGTTCCATCATGAACAGAGTATAATTAATATAATATGTTATGTTTGTGGGCATCACCCTTAAAGGTATAGCAACCCAAAATAATAATAGAAAAAACTTTATCTTATTCAAATTCAATGATGTCCTTATGACACTACGTTGTCAAGACAAATAGTGCACTCAGTATATAAAACAATTGACCAATTACCAATTATCTCACAATGTTGACCCTATATACCTTATTTGCTTGGAGTGCACAAGTACAAGGAAATAAATATAGCACAAATGAACGTTGAATTTAGTTAGTATTCAGTATAACATTGCCACATTCTAGAAACCCAATCTAAAGAGCTCTTGACTGATTAGAGACTAATTAGAGCACATATTTAATCTTTACTCCACAGTTCAGAACAGTATGAAATATTTTTTAAATTCCACAGAATTAATGAAATAGAAATATTTCCTCTAAGTTAACACTTTTATATGTTTGAAATATAAAACACAATAAAAACTCTTAGTCTTTCTCTTTTGCGCACATTTGTCTAAATCATTTAGCCACGTCTTACATGGCCTACACATTCATTTTAATTCACACACTCTACCTCCATTTATTTGCTTGGTCGCTCGATCCACATATACACGCAAAGCGACTATCAATTATTAGTATGTATGGAGTGTGGATATTCGTAGATTCTTCGTTCACAACCACTTGTTTGGTTTTCTGGGGAAAATATTTGTATATCAGAAATTAAACAAGCATGGAATATTAAGGGCTAGTAAGAAATGGAGAATGGAAATATTCACAAGTCAAATTTGACTTACCCAAATCACTCAACTAATTAATAAGTAAAATATTTAACACACGATACAATAATATATGAACCCAAAGAGTGTTATACACACCAATATCAATATTTACAACTCCAGGTCACATGAGTTTCTCTTGCACTGCATGTTCCCCAGTCCACATATCCAGCCGAACTCCCTCGTTGTTCAGTCTAATAATATCCTGTACCAGTCCTTGTCCTGTGGACTGACCCGTGGAGCTCCAGGAGATACCATACACACCCACACCATCAACTGACATCACCATTCACCAATCCGGAATCATTATGTCTTTGTGATCACGTCATTTGGACACACTCAACTCAACTGAGTGCAGCTAAGTCTGCACCAAGTGATCCTATATTAAACTGACTGGACTGAAAAGAACGTAAGCTTCGATTGTCTTCATAGTGTAGGCTACTAGATTACGGTGGACAGGAAGTTCAGTGCAAATGGGAGGGAACCACTGGGAATACCTAGATGCAGATGGGAGGATACAATCATAATGGACCTGAAAGAGATAGGGTATATTGAGGTAGACTGGATAGAACTAGTTATAGATAGAAATATATGATTTAATTAAGTGAATGCGTCAAGGACCTTCCTAGTTTATAATACTATCGAGTAAGTACCTGTACCGTCTTCAAAATCTAATAAAATTACCACATAAAGGGAAAAAAGTTTTTCCTTATAGAGGTATAAAGTAAGTAAGGGTAGACTACTCAAATTGTGGGTGTTCAACAAACGGAAACCACAATATTAATACACCGAAACTTATATACAACATAAAGTGCTGTAAACACTATACAGACTTTGTAGGAGAAAAATAAGTCGTCCATAGTTTTGCCAAAATATATTTTTATTATTTTAGCTTTACAAACCGTTTAAAGTCAATAAACACCCATTTCACAAAGTATATTTTAGAGAGGCTATAGTAATATTAATACATATTTTATAGTGATATTTTATATCCAGATGTTTAGTTATGCCCTGTTTAAAACTATTTTTATTTCTCTGAGAAAGGCTAAATTACTTACCATTTATCTTAATTTCTAAACTGCAACATTTCATTCGTTTAAAATGAGTTAATATTATGTTTTTGAATATATAATTTTTTTATTTGGTAAAACTTTAAAGTGAAAAATTTTCAGTGCAATGTATTCGCCCTTCACTTTTATTTTGGTGCGAAACATAATTATATCTTAGAATAACAAATATTCCAAGAAGTCAGATATTCTTCAAATTTTTCTGTTTCTGAGCTCAAGTAAGCAGTACCTATAATGTGGTTGAGTGGTTGAGTAATTTCACAATTTACACTAATATTTAATACAGCTTATCAGCCATATGCTATAGCTGTCAGTGCACCTGGCCATAAGCCTAGGGGTACCGGGTTCGATTCTCGGCTGGTGGGCATTTTTCCCGAAAGGGGGATTACCCCAACACTCAACAGGGTTTGGTTAGTCATGCTTAAGTTAAGTTAAGTGTTTCCACTAGTTACATACACTCATACTCACTATCGCCCTCATACTCACTCACCATCACCTCATCTCATCAGGACACGGAAAGGATGTACGATTATTACATTCTCTTAAGGTCAAGGCTCAAATCTGTACCGGGTGGTTAATCCAGAATTATTTTATCGTAATTCATTCATTCTTTTCCCTGCCCCACTATTGTTATTAAATTCCGATAGCCCAGATAAGTAATAAGATCCATTACAAACATTTAATTTAAAAATTGCAGACTGGTAAAGACCTTTTTAGTAAAATGTTAACCAATTAAAATATTAGGTAAGACATGTAATCATGACACGTTTTCTTTTATAATTTCATCATAACATCTTATTACCCATTCAGAGTATACGCATTATGTAATAACTAGGATAATATGTAATGGATGAGTAAAGTTGAATTTACACTAAGTGTGCCCGCATTTGCGTGAAAGGAGAATAGAAATCCATTTAGGGAAAACCACCCTCCGTAATCCGAGTCACTATCTCACCGTCATAAGCAGTCCAGTTGCTAGAGTGACGACATAAACCATTCAACCATCTAAGTGGGTAGCTTTCTTTTAAAAAGATTGATTATGATCCTTGTCATCATCGTGAACAACTTACAGCCACTGGCTGAGTCTTTGGAACATAAGCCTCTTCACTGCCTCCATTCCTCCCACCACATTGGCCCAGTCCTCTCCTCTCTCCTCTCACCTCCACACTCCTCCTTCCTCCCTTCGGCCATATGTCTCTTGGTCTTCCTCTCGGCCTCTTACGTCCAACATCCCCCTGGACATTCTTTTTCCCCCTCCATTTCTTCTCACATGAATTTACCCCCTTATTCGTGCCTTCTCTATCCTGTCCTGGACTGGCTCTTTCTTTACTATTCCTTATTCGTGCCTTCTCTCTCCTGTCCTGGACTGGCTCTTCCTTTACTATTCCTCTCACATGGACATACCACCTTAGTTGTGCCTTCTCTCTCCTGTCCTGGACTGGCTCTTTCTTTACTATTCCTCTCATATGGACATACCACCTTAGTTGTGCCTTCTCTCTCCTGTCCTGGACTGGCTCTTCCTTTACTATTCCTCTCACATGGACATACCACCTTAGTTGTGCCTTCTCTCTCCTGTCCTGGACTGGCTCTTTCTTTACTATTCCTCTCACATGGACATACCACCTTAGTTGTGCCTTCTCTCTCCTGTCCTGGACTGGCTCTTTCTTTACTATTCCTCTCACATGGACATACCACCTTAGTTGTGCCTTCTCTCTCCTGTCCTGGACTGGCTCTTTCTTTACTATTCCTCTCACATGGACATACCACCTTAGTTGTGCCTTCTCTCTCCTGTCCTGGACTGGCTCTTTCTTTACTATTCCTCTCACATGGACATACCACCTTAGTTGTGCCTTCTCTCTCCTGTCCTGGACTGGCTCTTCCTTTACTATTCCTCTCATATGGACATACCACCTTAGTTGTGCCTTCTCTCTCCTGTCCTGGACTGGCTCTTCCTTTACTATTCCTCTCACATGGACATACCACCTTAGTTGTGCCTTCTCTCTCCTGTCCTGGACTGGCTCTTCCTTTACTATTCCTCTCACATGGACATACCACCTTAGTTGTGCCTTCTCTCTCCTGTCCTGGACTGGCTCTTTCTTTACTATTCCTCTCACATGGACATACCACCTTAGTTGTGCCTTCTCTCTCCTGTCCTGGACTGGCTCTTCCTTTACTATTCCTCTCACATGGACATACCACCTTAGTTGTGCCTTCTCTCTCCTGTCCTGGACTGGCTCTTCCTTTACTATTCCTCTCACATGGACATACCACCTTAGTTGTGCCTTCTCTCTCCTGTCCTGGACTGGCTCTTTCTTTACTATTCCTCTCACATGGACATACCACCTTAGTTGTGCCTTCTCTCTCCTGTCCTGGACTGGCTCTTTCTTTACTATTCCTCTCACATGGACATACCACCTTAGTTGTGCCTTCTCTCTCCTGTCCTGGACTGGCTCTTTCTTTACTATTCCTCTCACATGGACATACCACCTTAGTTGTGCCTTCTCTCTCCTGTCCTGGACTGGCTCTTTCTTTACTATTCCTCTCACATGGACATACCACCTTAGTTGTGCCTTCTCTCTCCTGTCCTGGACTGGCTCTTTCTTTACTATTCCTCTCATATGGACATACCACCTTAGTTGTGCCTTCTCTCTCCTGTCCTGGACTGGCTCTTCCTTTACTATTCCTCTCACATGGACATACCACCTTAGTTGTGCCTTCTCTCTCCTGTCCTGGACTGGCTCTTTCTTTACTATTCCTCTCATATGGACATACCACCTTAGTTGTGCCTTCTCTCTCCTGTCCTGGACTGGCTCTTTCTTTACTATTCCTCTCATATGGACATACCACCTTAGTTGTGCCTTCTCTCTCCTGTCCTGGACTGGCTCTTCCTTTACTATTCCTCTCACATGGACATACCACCTTAGTTGTGCCTTCTCTCTCCTGTCCTGGACTGGCTCTTCCTTTACTATTCCTCTCACATGGACATACCACCTTAGTTGTGCCTTCTCTCTCCTGTCCTGGACTGGCTCTTCCTTTACTATTCCTCTCACATGGACATACCACCTTAGTTGTGCCTTCTCTCTCCTGTCCTGGACTGGCTCTTTCTTTACTATTCCTCTCACATGGACATACCACCTTAGTTGTGCCTTCTCTCTCCTGTCCTGGACTGGCTCTTTCTTTACTATTCCTCTCACATGGACATACCACCTTAGTTGTGCCTTCTCTCTCCTGTCCTGGACTGGCTCTTTCTTTACTATTCCTCTCATATGGACATACCACCTTAGTTGTGCCTTCTCTCTCCTGTCCTGGACTGGCTCTTCCTTTACTATTCCTCTCACATGGACATACCACCTTAGTTGTGCCTTCTCTCTCCTGTCCTGGACTGGCTCTTCCTTTACTATTCCTCTCACATGGACATACCACCTTAGTTGTGCCTTCTCTCTCCTGTCCTGGACTGGCTCTTCCTTTACTATTCCTCTCACATGGACATACCACCTTAGTTGTGCCTTCTCTCTCCTGTCCTGGACTGGCTCTTTCTTTACTATTCCTCTCACATGGACATACCACCTTAGTTGTGCCTTCTCTCTCCTGTCCTGGACTGGCTCTTCCTTTACTATTCCTCTCACATGGACATACCACCTTAGTTGTGCCTTCTCTCTCCTGTCCTGGACTGGCTCTTCCTTTACTATTCCTCTCACATGGACATACCACCTTAGTTGTGCCTTCTCTCTCCTGTCCTGGACTGGCTCTTCCTTTACTATTCCTCTCACATGGACATACCACCTTATTCGTGCCTTCTCTATCCTGTCCTGGACTGGCTCTTTCTTTACTATTCCTTATTCGTGCCTTCTCTATCCTGTCCTGGACTGGCTCTTTCTTTACTATTCCTTATTCGTGCCTTCTCTATCCTGTCCTGGACTGGCTCTTTCTTTACTATTCCTTATTCGTGCCTTCTCTATCCTGTCCTGGACTGGCTCTTTCTTTACTATTCCTTATTCGTGCCTTCTCTATCCTGTCCTGGACTGGCTCTTTCTTTACTATTCCTTATTCTCTCATTTCTTATCCTGTCAAATTTTGTCACACTGATCCTGCTTCTCAGAAATCTCATTTTTCACGCCTGCATTCTGCTTCCATCCTGTTCCTTCATTACCTACGTGTCTGCAGTGTACGCCACTATTGGTAGGTAATAGTAATTGTAGATCACTCCCTTGCACTTGTCTGGAGTATCCCTGCTCCAAATCAGGTTTCTCACACTTCTGAAAAATACCTCTTCCTAATACTCATAAAATAAATTTGGTTAAATTCTATATTTTTCTAATATAACTATTATTGAACGGTGAAAGTCTTAATAGTTTATTTTCGTATATGTCTTCTAAATATTCAGGTTTTTTCAACTGTTCGCGCAGCACTTAACTCACCTCTCTCTCTTTCTCTCTCTAATATATACATATTTATATATTAATATGATTTTTTTTATTTCCCTTACCGATATTTTTTTTCTAAAATGCAAATCGCTCAGTTAAAGTGGTATTTGTGAAACAGCAGGTGTCGTGTGTGAGCCGGCCCAGGGGTACGACTCAAGTTGGCCACCTTGGCTAAGCCCCGGGGTGTTACACGTGGAAGCCATGAGGGGTTTGTGAGGGGAGGGTGGGGCGAGGTCTGTTCAGGAATTCTTCTCGCACATAACCTTACCTACACTCTTCGTGTATATTAAAATCTCTTCCGCGATTGTTTTGTACGCAGCATCAACTTCCTTCCAGTTTCTGAGTGGAATGGAGGGGGGTGGGGGGGACGTTGAAGCCCTAACATTGAAGATTCTTTCAAATTCTTTCAATTTATATATATTAATAGATAGCTGTTGCCCGCGGCTTTGCTCGCGTGGAAGTTGATTATATACAAATACGAAAATATACATATGTATTTACAGATTAATTTAAAATATTACGTTACGTTGATGACCATAACTTGACCTCAGATCAAAAATAATGCAAGTCCGATACAAACTTTCACCCCCTTTTTCATCCCTTATTAAATAAAATTTCCAAAATTCCTGAAACACGCATTTGTTTTACGTCAATAACCGAAATACAAAATTTTGTTTATGTAACTTTCAAAATGACCGACTTTCATACATATTATCATACATATTATCATCCCCTATTTTGACCCCTTTGGGGCGGAATTTTCTAAAATCCTTTCTTAGTGGGTGCCTACATTATAAAATGAATATACAGTCCGAATTTCATGCTTGTAGCCTTGATAGTTTGCGCTCGGCGATGATGAATCAGTCAATCAGTCAGTCAGTCAGTCAGGACATGTTATTTTATAAGTATAGATTAACTTCCTGTATTGAAATGTCCCATTCTGCCTAAATACATTGAATGACTCACTAAACGATTTATACTGACAAAAAAGATTATTATAAAATTTAGTTATTTTACCACCTGCATCGGAGGATGCATAGTCTAATGTGCTAATCTCACAGTAGACTAGACTGCCGATGTGGTGGAGATTGAGGTTCGAATCTCGGTTGTTTGTACTGAGGGCAGTTTTTATAAAATGGTTTTCAACTCTCCATCCACACAAATTCAGGTACAATTCTTCTAAATATAACCTTCCTAATACCCAAAACCATAGTACATAAGCGTATATTTTGTAAACCAGATTAGAGGTTTATTGTTAGAAGCCTATGCCTCATGGTTACCAACATTTTAATCTAATGCGAATATCTAATGCTGAGAAATATTTTAAGGCGATTGGCAATTTTCATTTGTCATCGATATTCAGAACCGTGGGAACAAACGGTTATCTTAAAGAATTTTTAATGTTTTGTAATTTTCTTTTCAGAAATGGTTTGTTCAATAATAGAGGCATGTTGATTAAGCTATACTTTTTATATAGACACTTCATTTATAGATTTAACAGTGATCAAATATCGATAAAATTGAAATTTTTCAATAGAAAACTGTTGGATTCATAACAAAAAATAAGAAAATGTAACACCTAATAAACAATATACATTATCTTAGAAGGGGTGTTGAAAATATTAACATAAAAAATTTCACTCGTTCTCGAGAAAACTGATATTTCCAAATGTACAATTTTTCCGCAAGACCTGTCCAGTAGCTAGTGCCATCTACTGTTTCCGTGATCCATCTGTTCTTGTTGGTGCGGAAGGATACTTTGGTCGATTGTGAAGCCAGGCCACGCCTTTCACCCTTCCACCCACAATCCCACAAAATAGATTTTAAACTTGCACTCGACAGGGCCCAGGGCCTTAGTTAAATAATTGTCTTGGAGTGTTTGGTAATATGCGTATTTACATGTGTCTAAAAAAATTAAAGTATCCTATTATTTAATAACTATAAAACAAAATACATTTTGTAGTTTGTTAATTATAAATTTAACTTTAAATGTATCAATTGTATTCGTTAAAAACATCCATAGATATCGAGTTGTCTTTTAATCAAATATTGGGGCTCAACTCAAACCGTAGATGTGTTTTTAAGGCCTAAACAATCTAATCTACTAAGCATTGTGTTTAAAACGACTGTAGGCAAGTTAAATAATGTTTTAGAGCCATCTTGGCCAGTTAAATTGTTGCATTCCTATGATTAATAAATGGAATTATGTAAAAAGTGCTGGTACATCTAATTATTTCACAAGCACTTTTACCTATCTCGGTGGTGGGATGTCAGTTTGTCCCAAACTTTTATAGCTCCCCCCTCCACCCCACCCACCCACTCTCCCGGTAGCTGAGAAATTTTTCACCCCCCTCCCCATAATTTTTGAGGGAAGCTATATACATATTTTAAAAAAGTTTCCTATTTAAAGTAGATTCTTAATTTTATACTGGCAACAAATTATTTAATAAATATTAAAAATTAGTGTGATGGTTGGCACTGTTTGTTTCATTATTTCTTGATTATTTGGTGTCTTGTTTGTCATGGTACACCGCAATTCACATTCCACTTCAAGTCAACAAGGCATTTTAGTTTTTATTAAAGTCAGAGTTGGTAACTCGGTGGCGTTGCATGTGGCCACAATAATTGATTAGGAGTTTATAAAAGGAGAGAGAGGTTAATCCTAGTGTTGAAAATAAGCATGTGCATGAACATGATCGTATTACATTTTGGTTGGTCACCTCATTTTTTATAACTGTTAGGCAATGTTGCCAACACTGCAAGAAAAAGATACCTACATTACTTTGGAAAAGTGATTGATATAAATAATATCTTCAATTGTTAGCTGATTTTAAAAATTATTTCCTAATTATCCCACGCTGTTCCCTCCCCTCAGATTGGGAACCACTTGTGAAAGGCATCTCTATCACAGTAGACTAGACTTCAGACCATGGGAATATCGGGGCTATAATTCAGGTCGGGTGAAATGAGTGTGGTATTTCCTTGTCTTCCACTCAAATGTGGGTTCACTTCCTTTAAATTCAACCTTATTCATCCTTGACATACTAACGTAGTTAGTACATTTGCTTACCATCCAAATGTGTAGTACGGTGTGGTGCTAAAACGTGTACTTATTTTGCAGTTTAATAAAAGTGTTATTTTTAAATATAAGTTTTAATTTTATTTCAAATAAATAAATTTTATTTAGAGTAAATATATTTTCATAATGTGTGCAGATACTCATGATATATTCTAGAATTGTCACCAAAACAAAGTTGTAAAAATAAATAAAGTATTTTTGGCCATATTATTTATTATTTTAAATTATATTTTAATTTTTTTTTAAATCACTCTGCTCGCTAAGCTGGTAAGCTAAATTAAATAAATGTAAAATGTATACTTGAAAGGGTAGAGTATTTCTTCAAAATTATTTTCAAATGTGTTTTGAAAACCCTCCCGAAAATAATGTTCTTCAGCTCTTTTTTCCCCCCTTGAAGCACATCTCACCCCAACATGGTCTGAAGTGTCTGTGATAAACGTGCTCAATGGTTCGGAGGGGAGACCGTTTAGGGATAGAAAACCTTCTTTAGGTCTCGCCCGTTCGGAAGAACAGGAGAGCATTCAAACTGATGGGAAGTTACGGACCCTTTACATTCAGAAAGGAGAAAAAAAAACACAAGTAGAATATAAAATACTATCGAGGAAACCAAAAGCGATTTGAGTAACTCTAACATCATTTCATAATCACTTTCTTATATTAAATTTTGAGCGAATTTACGCCAATCTTATCAATTGACTAGAGGAAAAATTATGAATGAGAAGAATTTTTAAGAATGTAGACACTACCATTTGACTAGAATAAAGAAACTGATACTCTCTCACTGCTTCTATTTGGGGTTGAATCTCAACCTCGTTGGGGCTTTACTGTGCCTGTAGGATATTTCGCCCAATTTAAATTTTTAATGGTGTCTAACTATAACGATGAATGTTTAGTTCAATTTGACAGTGAAATTCTACTGATTTATAAGTATAATGGATATTTACTCTGATTTCACCATGTAATAGAGCTTGACTGTACAAGTATGATTAACATTTACTCTGATTTCACAGTGTAATTGCGTTTGACTTTACCAATACAATGAATGATTAGTCCAATTTGACCTATGATGAGACATGACTGTACAGGTATTGTGAAAGTTTGGTACAATCTGACAGTGTAAGTAGAGCTAACTGAATAATGTCAGTGAGTGAAGAAAATGCATCATGCCACCAATGTTAGTCTATCTTGAATGTACGATGAAGTTTAGTTCAGTTCGCTCTGTTCTAGGGCTGAAATGAACGTCCGACGGAGTTGTTCCTCAACTGTCCGTTACAGCCCAGTTCTGTCTCCTCGGCAAACAATACAACTTTGAGTGTGAATGTTTGTAATCAAGCACAAAGCTCAGCAGCTCGCCCCTACACAGAATATCCACCCAATTATTCTACGGGACTGTTGACCTTCTTGTCCCTTCGTCTGTGTTCTTCTGTGCTTGTCAGTGTATCTTCTACCTCAGGTTTGTCCTCACTCAACTTCTTGCCTAACTTCAGATCATTGTTTAGAAACTATTGTTCCATTGCAACGGAGTTTATAGACATGTTCTCACACAGAGGTTTGCGTGAACATGGTTTAAACTACTTTTAAAATATAGATACAATCATATCTTGATTAATATGATCTTTTCAATTAAAAATTAACGGTTCCATGGTGGAGTGGTCAACGCAACTGACTACTAACATAGGAGTCCTGGGCTTGATTCCCGGTTGGTACTTTGGGTATTCTTCCCGAAAAGGGAGTTACCCCTACGGCCACCATCATTTGGTTAATTAAGCTTAAGTTAGGTTGTAAGTGTTTCCATTGGTTCCACACCCTCATACTCACTATCACTATCACCATCATACTCACTATCACTATTACACTCACTATCACCATCATACTAACTATCACTATTACACTCACTATCACCATCATACTCACTATCACTATTACACTCACTATCACCATAATACTCACTATCACTATTACACTCACTATCACCATAATACTCACTATTACTATTACACTCACTATCACCACTAGACTCACTATCACCCCCATACTCACTATCACTATTACATTCACTATCACCATCATACTCACTATCACTATTACACTCACTATCACCATAATACTCACTATCACTATTACACCCACTATCACCATCATACTCACTATCACTATTACACTCACTATCACCATCATACTCACTATCACTATTACACTCACTATCACCATCATACTCACTATCACTATTACACTCACTATCACCATAATACTCACTATCACTATTACACTCACTATCACCATAATACTCACTATTACTATTACACTCACTATCACCACTACATCACTATCACCCTCATACTCACTACCTATATACATTCACTATCACCATAGACTCACTATCACCCTCATACTCACTATCACTATTACACTCACTATCACCATAATACTCACTATCACTATTACACCACTATCACATCACACTCACTATACCTCATACTCACTATCACTAATACATTCACTATCACCACTAGACTCACTATCACCCTCATACTCACTATCACTATTACACTCACTATCACCATAATACTCACTATCACTATTACACTCACTATCACCATCATACTCACTAATCAACCTATTACACCACTATCACCATCATACTCACTATCACTATTACACTCACTATCACCATAATACTCACTATCACTATTACACTCACTATCACCATCAATACTCACTATCACTATTACACTCACTATCACCATAATCACTATCACCATAATACTCACTATCACATAATACTACATTACAACTCACTATCACCACTAGACTCACTATCACCCTCATACTCACTATCACTATTACATTCACTATCATCTACTCACTATCACTCACTCACATATCACTATTACACTCACTATCACCATACACTCACTATCACATACACTCACTATCACCATCACTCACTATCACTTACCTCACTATCACCACTCATCACATCACTATACATATACTAACTATCACTATACTACTACACTCATCACATCATACTCACTATCACTATTACACTCACTATCACCATAATACTCACTATCACTATTACACTCACTATCACCATAATACTCACTATTACTATTACACTCACTATCACCACTAGACTCACTATCACCCTCATACTCACTATCACTATTACATTCACTATCACCATCATACTCACTATCACTATTACACTCACTATCACCATAATACTCACAATCACTATTACACCCACTATCACCATCATACTCACTATCACTATTACACTCACTATCACCATAAATACTCACTATCACTATTACACTCACTATCACCATCATACTCACTATACTATTACACTCACTATCACCATCACACTCACTATCACCACAACACTCACTATCACCATCACACTCACTATCACCCTCACACTCACTATCACCACTACACTCACTATCACCCTCATACTCACTATCACTATTACACTCACTATCACCACTAGACTCACTATCACCCTCATACTCACTATCACTATTACATTCACTATCACTATTACACTCACTATCACCCTCATACTCACTATCACCATACACACTCACTATCACCACTACACTCACTATCACCCTCATACTACTATCACTATTACACTCAATATCACCCTCATACTCACTATCAGTATTACACTCACTATCACTATTACACTCACTATCACCCTCATACACATCACTATTACATTCACTATCATTATTACACTCACAATCACCCTCATATTCACTATCACTATTACACTCACTATCACCACTACACTCACTATCACCCTCATACTCGCTATCACTATTACACTCACTATCACCACTACACTCACTATCACCACTACACTCACTATCACCACTACACTCACTATCACCCTCATACTCACTATCACCCTCATACTCACTATCACCCTCATACTCACTATCACTATTACACTCACTATCACCACTACACTCACTATCACCCTCATACTCACTATCACTATTACATTCACTATCATTACTACACTCACTATCACTATTACACTCACTATCACCACTACACTCATTATCACCCTCATACTCACTATCACTATCACACTCACTATCACCATCACACTCACTATCACCATCACACTCACTATCACCATCACACTCACTATCACCATCACACTCACTATCACTATTACACTCACTATCACCGCTACACTCACTATCACCCCATACTCACTATCACTATTACATTCACTATCATTATTACACTCACTATCACTATTACACTCACTATCACCATAATACTCACTATCACTATTACACTCACTATCACCATAATACTCACTATTACTATTACACTCACTATCACCACTAGACTCACTATCACCCTCATACTCACTATCACTATTACATTCACTATCACCATCATACTCACTATCACTATTACACTCACTATCACCATAATACTCACAATCACTATTACACCCACTATCACCATCATACTCACTATCACTATTACACTCACTATCACCATCATACTCACTATCACTATTACACTCACTATCACCATCATACTCACTATCACTATTACACTCACTATCACCCTCACACTCACTATCACCACCACACTCACTATCACCATCATACTCACCATCCCCCTCATATTCACTATCACCATCACCTCGTCTCATCGGAACATGGAAAGAGCCTCCACGGAAAGGCTGTACTATTAGTACATTCGGTCGTCTCCTGGGTGACGGTACATTAGTACTGACTGATATTTACACTACTGGGCTACGAGTGCTGTATCCCAGATGCGCAATATTATATTAATTAATAAACTTTAACATTAATTAGTAGATATATTTTAAGACACACGATAGTAAGTTCTTTATTTCTAAATATGCATGTTACGTAGTCATCAATTAAATACAAACTTTAAAATAAGTGTTGAAATCAAAATCTAATTAATTGTAAAGTAAATGAATTTATATGACAAAAATTTACTGACCCGTATCCAGGTGTCATTTTTCAATATAAAGAATAAAAACACTGAACGAACACCTTAAGAGTAAATAAGACAAAAAAAAAATGCGTATATATGTTTAAATAAAAACTAACATAATCATTTCCATATTGGTCTGAAACATATTGTATTTTGCTAGCCAAGATATTTATATTCGTTCATAGCTCATCTTCAACAATACAGAAGATGCATTCTAACAGTTGACTCTACAAATTTCATCGTGACATGAAAAAATCGTGGCTATTGAGATTATATTGTGTTCAAACGATTGATAAAGGTTTTATTAACTTTTTGTTTAAATTATCGTACCGCCAAATGGCACGCGTGCCATAGATTTTACATTCCTGTTATTGAAGCTATAGTAGTTGATGCTGTCCTTCTTTAAAATTTTTTTTAAATATTGGAAGCCTCTAGAAAGTATTTTTAGTAGTTCGTTCCTTGAATCTAAAACAAAACAAAAATCTTTAATAAGCTATTTAAAGCGGCCCTCCTATAGACATTTTAATTTATGGAAATGTGTTCAGTGTTACAATACTATTTAAAGCTGCCCCGTTTGACGTTAATCAATAGTTATCATGAAACGTCGTGACATTTATAATTTGGGGGCAAGTGTGTATGATAAATGTAACGCCACCTGACGTAGCACGTAAAACTATTAGACCATGATACGAGTCTCTCATCCAGGCACGTAATATCGACAAATGTGTCCATCATCAAATTATTTTAACTTTTCCATATGGTGGAGGTTGAAAGAGACCAGTTTGTGGGAAAATATCCACGCACCCCCTCTGGCCTCAATATATGCAGAACAGTGGAGAATACATTCGAGTGAAACTAATGTTTTCAAAAGTTCTATCATGTGTTACGAATAAAAGGATATAATCTATCTGATATTATATATTTATATCAGATATAAATAGTTCACCAATACTCAATGGTTTACTTTAAAATACCTTAGAAAAATAGTTTTAGGGAATGTGTGTTTTAGAAATGTACTATCTTAATAATGAATTCAATTCATTTTTTAATTCATACATTTATGTTCACTTGAATGTCAGATAGAAGCAAATAGTAGGATTGAACCCCGTGCCCCCAGCATAGAAGTCCGACACCTTACCCATAAAACGCCCAGTTACCAACCAATTTATTGTTTGATCAAATATGTTATAATCTATTATTTTATCACGTTTTACTACCCGTTAGATTTGTATGCATTTTCTACTATTCACGCTAATGTGTTAGGGATGATCAAGGTTTAATTAAAGGTCATGTATCAGTGTTTGCATGACGGGAGAGGAAAAAACCATTTAGTTAAAAGCCACCCTGAATAAACCCGACCAGGATTTGAGCCGTGATCTCCCAGTCTATTATAAAAGTGGCCCCTTGCTGTAAATTCACATGTTCACCTAAAAACTAAAGCAGAACTGAAACGTGGCCACGTGACTAGCTCTAAACCTATCACAAGCCTTGTTAGTGCTATCTGTTCAACTCGACCTAAAAAAGCTTCATCTTGCATTTTCCAGCATGGCATCATCATCTTGGGGGACCCAATCCAATTTCAAAATCAACCAACTTAATCAGTAAGCATGCGCGGTGACCTGGCGGTCTAGGGTAAGGTGTCAGACTTCTGCGCTGGCGGCCGGGGTTCAATCCTCGGTCCCGGCACAGATTTATCTGATTACCAAACCCTTCCTTCACCTCTGACAAGACATCTTGTGAATGTGGGGAATGCCAGGCCTCCACCATGGTTCGGATTCCACGTTAAACTGTAGGTCCTCCATTTCATCACACAATCACCCTAACATTACACATTAGCGTAAGTGCGTATAACCCGAATGGGTAGTAAGACGCGGTGATAATAATAATAATAGTAAGCATGCGCCAAAAGGTGAGACAATACCAAGACTCTTCACACCAAGCTAGCAGAGAACTACCAAGACTCTTCACACCACGCTAGCAGAGAACTACCAAGACTCTTCACACCAAGCTAGCAGAAAACTACCAAGACTCTTCACCCCAAGCTAGCAGAGAACTACCAAGACTATTCACACCAAGCTAGCAGAGAACTACCAATACTCTTCACACCACGCTAGCAGAGAGCTACCAAGACTCTTCACACCACGCTAGCAGAGAACTACCAAGACTATTCACACCAAGCTAGCAGAGAGCTACCAAGACTCTTCACACCACGCTAGCAGAGAACTACCAAGACTATTCACACCAAGCTAGCAGAGAGCTACCAAGACTCTTCACACCAAGCTAGCAGAGAACTACCAAGACTATTCACACCAAGCTAGCAGAGAGCTACCAAGACTCTTCACACCACGCTAGCAGAGAACTACCAAGACTATTCACACCAAGCTAGCAGAGAACTACCAAGACTATTCACACCAAGCTAGCAGAGAGCTACCAAGACTCTTCACACCACGCTAGCAGAGAACTACCAAGACTATTCACACCAAGCTAGCAGAGAGCTACCAAGACTCTTCACACCACGCTAGCAGAGAGCTACCAAGACTCTTCACACCACGCTAGCAGAGAACTACCAAGACTATTCACACCAAGCTAGCAGAGAGCTACCAAGACTCTTCACACCTCGCTAGCAGAGAACTACCAAGACTATTCACACCAAGCTAGCAGAGAACTACCAATACTCTTCACACCACGCTATCAGAGAGCTACCAAGACTCTTCACACCACGCTAGCAGAGAACTACCAAGACTATTCACACCAAGCTAGCAGAGAGCTACCAAGACTCTTCACACCACGCTAGCAGAGAACTACCAAGACTATTCACACCAAGCTAGCAGAGAACTACCAAGACTCTTCACACCACGCTAGCAGAGAACTACCAAGACTATTCACACCAAGCTAGCAGAGAGCTACCAAGACTCTTCACACCACGCTAGCAGAGAACTATCAAGACTCTTCACACCAAGCTAGCAGAGAGCTACCAAGACTCTTCACACCAAGCTAGCAGATAACTACAAGGCGAGGATATTTGAGCTAGCTTGTTAAGCTAGGGCTACACGGAGCTGACACGCACCGAACAGAAGGTTCTAGAAGGTGGCTACAATAGCCGAATGTGACGGAAAACTCGAATGTACATGTGCGCCACTACATTCTTGCCACCTGTCATCGACAGTCGTGTTGTGGAATAAGAATGCTCAAAGTGTTTTAGCTTGAACTTCACTTCATAACGAATAGAAAAATAAAATGTGTAACATATATTATGTGGCCCACATAGCAAAAGGTTTGGAGACCCCTGCCTTAGATTAGCAGTTAAGAAAATATGCTAAAAGATACATATTAACAATTTAAGCACGCTATATAAATAATTAATATTGCATAATCCAAATGTAATTTCTCGAGCTGTATGTATCCCGTGAACATGACCTGTCTGCACGATGCTTTGAACATTCAATCGACATTGTTTTGTCCTAACTTTATTGATATATTATGTAAGTTTTTGTAACTCATTTTTTAACGTTTATTTTAACATTTATTTTATACTTGTCATCAACTTATGTTTTAGTCCAGTTGATGATGTTTTATTAATTAGATGTTAAATTATTCATATCTGATAAAATGTTGGTCACTAGAAGTAAATCGTAGCCATACTTTTAAATTATAATTGTATTTAATACATCTACCAACTCAGTAACGGTCTCAATTCATTAAATTATTATTTATATATATATATATATATATATATATATATATATATATATATATATATATATATATATGCAATTTTCTTTATGTGAGTGTGTATATATTTCTAGAGCATTCTTTCTAAGATCTTAACTTTAATTATAACCACTCCTTACTTTCAATTATATTTAGAATATTTTCTAGAAAATTTTTACATTAAGCCTTCTCATCAAAGCTGAATCCTGGCACAGCTTTATTTTAGCACCGCGTCTTACTACCCGTTCAGGTTATACCCTTATGTACTAATTACGCTAATAGTTTTAGGGATTAAAAGTATTTGAATGGAGGGAGAGTGGAAGACGAGTCTGGAAAAAACTCAGTACACCCGATCGAGATTAGAACCTCGAACTCTCCATAATCACAGTCAATTAAATCATGCAATTATTAATTTCCTGTCTTCGAAGGTAAAATATGTACTCCATCGATGTGTGTACGGACTAAACGTCAATATCATCTAGCTTTGTTCGTTTATTATGAGACGGTCAAGGTTTGAATCCAGGCTAGGTGCCCTGAGGATAGTTTTCCTTATTTCCCCCAGTATTTCTCCAGGCCAATCAGAGTATGTTTACTCTAAAACACTGCCTTCCTCGTCCTTATCGCCTGCTTAGTTAATTATAAATATCGCTGATGGCTAGTAAGACTTGGTGTGGAAATATAGCTATATGCTGCGTGTGATAACATTTCTATACATTTCTTGTGATACTATTGCTATATGCTTCTTGCAACACCATTGTTATTTACTGCATTTGCTAATATTGCTATATACTTCTTGCGACACCATTGTTATTTACTGCATGTGATCCTATTGCTATATACTGCTTGCGACACCATGTTATTTACTGCATGTGGTACTATTGCTATATACTGCTTGTGATATTATTGCTATATACTTCTTGTGACACCATTGTTATTTACGGCATGTGATACCATTGCTATATACTTCTTGTGATACTATTGCTGTATACTGCTTGTGATACTATTACTATATACTGCTTGCAACACCATTGTTATCTACTGCATATGATACCATTGATATATACTTCTTTTGATACTATTGCTATATACTGCTTGTGATATTATTGCTATATACTTATTGTGACACCATTGTTATTTACTGCATCTGATAATATTGCTATATACTTCTTGTGATACTATTGCTATATGCTTCTTGCGGCACCATTGTTATTTACTGCATGTGTAATTCCATTGCTTGATATACTGCTTTGTGATACTATTGCTGTATACTTCTTGTGATACCATTACTATATATTGCTTGTAGTATAATTGCAAGCAAGTATCTGTTCAAGCCCTCTAATAAAGTGGAGCGCCAAGCGATGAAATGTATTGACTTTGATAGATTCGTAAAAATCCAAAGTAATGTAAGCTAACTTTCACCAGTTTTGAGAGATGTGTGTTTAAATAAAGCCTGTATTTAAATATGAATGAGAATTTCACAGCAGTCACTGAGAAGTATAAGTTATTATAAACTTTAAACTGCCATTAACAAAGTATGAGTCCCAAACAAGTACACCACAGTTTAATTAAAGGAATTGTAAATGATTTATTTCTATACCCTGTCAAATTTAATATAGGATTTATTTCTTAAAAACAAACAATTTTCTTTTCGCTACCCCATATATTTAGTAGTTGTTTACCCTTTTGTTAAATATATATTAGTAAAATGTAGTTACGGTAAATTAAAAACATTTGTGAATGTGTTATTATAAATTTATTATATATATATATATACAAAATATACATATATATATATACAAATAACATATATATACATATAAATATAATTACATACATATATACATATAATTAATATAATATATATATATATAAAATTCGAAGACGGAAAAATTCAAAGATTTTAAATTGTTGGTTTTTTGAGAATTCAAAACAGAATCAAGGAATAATTTTTAAGTTTGCATGTAATCGTAATAAAACTATTCTGTTTAAGAAAACCAGATAGTGTGGATATTGTGGATGCATGCAAATGCACTTGTAATCAACTGAAATATTAAATATACACTTTATTATAAATAAGCCACTTTTATTTACTTGGCCATGAACGATTACTAACACTCGGGAGTAATTAAGTTGTGTGACTAACTTTGTTTTACTAATGTGTACTAATTTATTCTAAGGCGTTGACTACTCTAAACTTCTTCGCCGCACTAAAAATTGTATTACATATAGTTCTATCGTCACCTATTACACCTATCATCTTGATCTAGTTCTATCCAGTCCACCTCATTACACCCTATCCCTATCTTGATCTAGTTCTATCCAGTCCACCTTATTACACCCTATATCTTTGAGGTCCATTCTAATGTTATCTTCCCATATGAGTTTATGTCTTCCTAATGACTCTTCCCATTGGTTTGTAAGTCAATACCCTAAACACGGTTATAGATTCTCCCATTCGCACTGCAGCTCTTGCCCACCCTAATCTGCGAGAGTTGACTACCCTAAGAGTTCCAGGTGATGATATGATTATAGGGTATCTGACTCATAATTATGTAACATCCTCAACTATCCCCTAAATCCATCTTTTGTTTGAATCAAATATATTCTTAAGTACTCTGTATTATAACACCCTAAATTTATTCTGGTCATGTAAGGGTAAATTACAAATTTCACAACCATAAAGAACAACCGGTAAATGATTATTTTGCATATTTAGAGTTATACTCATGACAAAAGGCGAGCTGTTAACAACTTGCTGACTAGGTAATATCGTACAATTTTCGACCGGAAGCTTACAAATGTCTACGCTAAACCCTTATTACTTGTTTAAATCCTTGTCTTTTAATATGGGTCGAAATTATGATAGTAAGTTTGTGTAATTATGACGAATGACGTAAAATCTCCAGTAAAATTTAAATGTTGTGGAAACAGTTTTTCATATGAGGGGGCCATCTTGACAATTCAACACAAACACGAGGTAGAGGAACCAAACAATTATTTAGTGTAACACAGCGTGTTCTTAACCCTGACGGAGTTTTTTATTCATTAAAATAATGAGATTGGGAGAAAAAGGGTAGAATTTAGAAAAAAATTACTAGAATGTTTGTAGATAATAAGTGTAAATCACTAAAGAATAACAAGCGTATAGCCCGAACGGGTAATAAGACGTGGTGTTAAATAAATAACTAAGGAAAAACCACCCTCAACATACCTATACAAGATTTGAGCCCCATCCTCCCAATAACTGACAAACTGGACTATATAAGTCGACGTTTAATCGATGTGACCGTAGCTTTGGAAAATTATTTAGCATATAGCATATATAACTCAGATTGTATAGCTTTATTTTCTTTACGTAAAGAAGTTGACTAGCCAGTATTAGATTTTACGCTTACCTGTAATCACCTGGACAAAAGAGATCACGTCTTGTTTGGTTTAGTGGTGATGAGGATGTCAGGGCTTGAATCCCAGTTGGGTCTACTGAAGATGTTATTTTCTAATTATTTACCACGCTCCCTCTATGCCCATGAGGACACTCTTCTATTCTCTCTACCTTCATTATCACGTCAGTAAAATTCAATGGGGGGAGCCCGGGTGAGCAGTAAGACTAGTGGCACAAAAACATTCCACCAGACCAGAGTTCTATCCAGTTTGTTGTATGGTATTTGTATCCAAGTATCTACAAAATAAGATCCTCTGATTTCATTCCATGCAGCGGATGACGCATTAGATTTAAGGTCAGAATGAAGCCAACGTGAGTTACGGTAAATATTTTGGAAGTTTTTAAAAGTAAAACAAAATTCGCCAAAATAAACTAAATATTAATTTGCTTAATTTAATTCTATACATATTTAATGCCAACACCCTTTTTTTTATAACGCCTATAAATTAAATTACGTGACCCGCTAGACTTCAAAGTTAAAAGAACTGCCATTGTATTTTATCTCGCGGGTTAGGAAAGAAACTGCAATAAGAGTAATAGTAAAGAGTTCGTAACACATAAATTAACCATGCATATGTCCTTTATAACAACAAACTAGAATGTGTAGCTAATTAAAGGTTCTGGAGTTAAGAGTTATTACATTTAAAGAGAAAATCATGTTAAAGTTTATTTTATTTCCAAACATGTTTGAAAAGTCAATTTGTTGTGAGCTGGCATGATTTTTTACTAAAAGAACTCCATACCAGAATGAATCTGCAGAGTCTGTGTGTCATAATTCTATTTAATCACATTGTTTGATAGAGGTCATACTAAATAAAAAAAATGGGTGTGTGTACTTATGTACGCGCGAGAAGTTATACTTCTTTGGCATAATTAAAAAATAGATTTTAATTGCATGCAAATAATTAATTACAATAAAATGATAATATTTAGTATAAATTATGTTAAATAATAATATTTTAATTTATATCAATAAATAATACATACGAATAGTTAACCTCAATTATATTGGAGCACTTGAAAAAGTATATAAGCACAATTTTTTTCACTAATATTTACGAATAGTAAATTATATTAATCAAAATATTCAATTTAAATCACTACTGAATATAATTTATTAGCACATATATAATTCGCACTTGTATGAAACTAAAACACTGTTTGTGAATGTAGAAACTAGAAACATGTGGATAAATATTATATATATGAAACATGATCAGAGTCAGAGCGTACATAGAGAAGGAACATAGTAGCATTCTCTATGAGCGTACCAACATGCGCGACTAACAGAGATTCTATTTCTATTTTGTTGGTAGTTTTTTTTTTTCGAGACTTAGTGAGCGGTTTACCTTCAACCTGTTACTTTTGTGTTACAGTGATGCGCGCGCATCTTAAAATTTCACTCTCATAATTTTTTCAAACGCGCCTAAAGAAGTATAACTTCAAAAATGTCTTTATAAAAATAATGTATTTAATTTGGATATCCCGATTAGCTCATAATATTAATAACTTTGTCCAAGGGTAGTTTTACTAAATCTCGCTTCGGATGCCACATGGTCCAACGTGCTACTCTCGGAGTAGACTAGACTGCCGATAATGGGGAGATCGAGGTTTGAATCTCGGTTTGGTATATTGAGGGTGGTTTTCCACTCTGTATCCAAGTAAATGTGCGCACACTCTTTCTAAATTTAACCTTTCTCATCCCTAAGACGTCCATACTTTTAAAGTAGTTAGAGGATTACAATGGGGATAATTCTTTATATTACATCAGAAGTTTTTTTAAATTTCATTTTTCTGAACTTTCTTCCATAGAATATTATCGCCAACAATTTATATTGGATCTATATGACCAACTTTAAGGATTACAGTCTTTAACCCTGTCCAAGTTCTTTATTAAATACAGCTATTCTATTAACACCAGGTGTTACTCACATGAGCTCATCCTGGACTTATAAAAAATAATTAGCACAAGAGCGTACTACCCAAATGGTTAGTAAGACGTGGTGCTAAAAAATATTTATAATGGAAGACATATATTGGTTTTTATCTCTTTGTACGTCCAAATTTTATGAGGGCTCTAAGGTTTTTCCTCTTCTTTATCCCTCTAGTACGAAGCATGACGCAGCTCATAATAGGAAGAGAGGTTGATTGAAGGGTATTATTGATAGGACGTTGAGTGTGGTCAGCCTATATACCCCAGGGAGAGGGTTAGTACCAATCGGACCTTCACAAATGAGCGTCAGGAGAGAATTTGGTTCAATTCAATAAATCAGGTTGCAGGGACATCGCTTACATTCCGAGGAAAACATCCACACGACACGTTCGATGTCACTAAATGAATAATAATAATATTTAGCACCACGTCTTACTACCCGTTTGGGTTATACGCTTTAAGTACTAATTACGCTAATGGGTTAGGAATTGGGAAGGTTGAATTAGAGGAAGTGAACCCGCATTTGCGTGGAGGTAGAGTGGAAAACCATTTAGGAAAAACACCCCCAGTTCACCCGACCTAGATTCGAACCTCGATCTCCCCTCCTCAGCAGTCGAGCTCAACACGACAAGCGCGTTAGCCAACCACGCCACCGAAACGGGTCATTAAATGAAGATATTTTAATTTACTTCTATACAAATGTTAAATTTAATAGTTTTATTTAAAATTAGATCAAGTATCCGGTGGTACCGTACCTGAGATTGTGGTTAATTCATCATAATCATGAACAGCTTACAGCCAATGTCTGGGTCTGTAAGGAACGTAAGTCTCTCCTCTATGTCTCCTAAAGTTTCAACCCCTCGTCCACGTCGAGGGAGATGTGCTGTGGCACAAAGCAGGGGAGTGTTTGTGGGGGTGAATCACAGTGGGGACTATGTGTGCCTCGTAACCACTTCGGTAGCTGAAGGAACCTTGAAAAGTGATGGCTGGTAGTAGTTCAAAATAACTTTATTTAAGGTTCTGTAACTATAAATTCAGTTAAATGATGAAAATCATCAATCGAGCGCACATACTCGACTGGTGAAATTACTATGGGCCTAGAGAGCTAGTAGTGGATGGATGCATTTTGCTTTCAAAATATGAACACGAAGCCTAGAAAAGGATTGTAATTAATGAAAATACATAATACAAAATTTAAATTACGGCTTGAGGTGCATATGTGATAATTATGTTCATGCACTGGGTCTAGTAAAATTTTAAATATCAGATTTCTGCGTGTGGTAGGTATCTCTAAACGCTCGTGACAGACAAACTAACTCTTTTGGGATACCTTGATTGACGAATTTAAATCTTATAGCACAGTCCAAAGTAGTTTTATACATAACTTTTGGAAATTTTGAAATACCCCATTTCCCCCACCTCCACTTAGACATTTAAAATATTTAAAATTTATTGGTGAATTTGGAGTGATCCTACCATATTTATGGCATTTTTTTTAACTCTCCACATATACTAAAAGTATACATTGGTTTGAGCGTGAAACAAAACCACAAATATAGTGTCTCTTTGGATTGAAATGTATTATGTAATAATTACTTCCGGATGTGTAGTTGATTTGGTGGTCAAGTCATACAGAAATAAATGAATCACACTTTAAATAGGAGAATACATCATTTATCACATCGTTTAAGACAGGATATTTGAAAAAAATATCAATTTTATTTTAATGGATTTTAATATAAAGAATATAGCTTTTGTGGTTAACCCTTTTAGTGGCAGGCCTATTCCAGAATTCACACGCGAACAATGCAAGAGGCCCTTTAAGTTTTATATGCGAAGAATACCACAGCTATTTCCTCATTTTTGTTGGGGTTTGGAAGAAAATTAGCCAAACCTTTATTTATGAAGAAATTATTTGGACTTTTCCATCATTTTAATCAGCATGTACTTTTTCTTAATAATAAAAAATTAATACAATTTAATTAAAATCATTTGATTTCTAAACTTTAAATTTAATTTTAGATTTTTTTTTCAAAACTAACACTAACTAACATATTTAAAAATGGGTGTGTGTACTTATGTACGCGCGTGAGAAGTTATACTTCTTTGGGATCATTAAATAAGATTTATTGTAGAGATTTAGATATTAGAAATTAATAATAAATATTTAAAATTGAAAATTAATAATTTAATAATATATATATAATTATTAAAAATAAAATTTAGAAAACAATAAATATATATGACATAATTTGTACTAAATATTATAAGATTCTTAATTTTAATATTTATTATTGATTATTTAATATTTTAAAAGTAAATGAATAAATTTAATAATAAATTCAAAAATTGAATTTAAGTTTATTCATTTTTTAAATATATATTATTTTCTTAATTTAATATTCACATTTCATTTTTATCAAAAATTTTCATTAAATTTGTTCATTTATTTTTAAAAATATTTATTATTTATTCAATTTAATAATAAATATTAAAAATTAATATTTTAATTTGATGTTCGATTTAAATTTTTATCAGAATTTTTTTATTAAATGTTTTATTAATTTTATTTCTTTATTTTGTAAATATTAAATAACCAATAATAAATATTTAACAATAATAATAACTTAATAATATTTAGTATTAATTATGTTAAATAATAATATTTTAATTTATATCAATAAATAATAATACGGATAGTTAACCTCAATTATATTGGAGCACTTGAAAAAGTCTATAAGCACAATTTTTTTCACTAATATTTACGAATAGTAAATAATATTAATCAAAATATTCAATTTAAATCACTACTGAATATAATTTATTAGCACATATATAATTCGCACTTGTATGAAACTAAAACACGTGTTGTGAATGTAGAAACTAGAAACATGTGGATAAATATTATATATAGGTACGAAAACAGTGATCAGAGGCGACGAAAGTACCAACATGCGCGACTAACAGAGGTTCTATTTCTATTTTGTTGGTAGCGGTTTTTTTCGTGACTTAATGAGCGGTTTAGCTTCAACCTGTTACTTTTGTGTTACAGTGATGCGCGCGCATCTTAAAATTTCACGCTCATCATTTTTTCATAACGCGCCTAAAGAAGTATAACTTCAAAAATATAATATATACGTTTCACTATTATTTTGTTGTCATGCATTTAGATTTATACAAGGAAATAAAGTTTTAAATATATATGATTATAAATAGGAATTACAGAAATTTTTATTTGACATTCCACACTAGATATTTTTTGTCCATTATTGCATACACTATAGAAAGATTTATTATATTGTTTGCCTCATGAATAAATATTCAGGCATACACATAATAAATTATGTGTTTCAAAAACCCTTTTATAATGATAATTTAATAATTTCTACACTTTGTATAAATTTATAAAGTTATTACGCCTATCTACTTACATTGTTAAATAAATATTTTCATTCACATGGCAAAACTAAACTCAGAACAATTTTATCCGTGCATTTGAAAACTGTTTACAAAACTATTAACTCCAGGTAGGTGACCTGGTGGTCAAGGGGTAAGGTGTCAGACTTCTGTGCTGGCGGCCGGGGTTCAATCCTCGGTCCCGGCACAGATTTATCTGATTTTCAAACCCTTCCTTCACCTCTGACAAGCCATCTTGTGAATGTGGGGAATGCCAGGTCTCCACCGTGGTTCGGATTCCACGTTAAACTGTAGGTCCTTCATTTCGTCTCACAATCACCCTTCCATTACACATTAGCGTAAGTGCGTAAAACCCGAATGGGTAGTAAGACGTGGTGCTAATATAATAATAAATAATAATAATATAATAATAATAATAATAATAATAATAATAATATCAGTATGAATGTGAGCCACACTTATGTTTTACCGTGTGGCTCGGCATTGCACTTAGAACACTGAGTAAGTGACCGTCCGCCATTGTAAATGTAATAACCTTCCAGTTCCAACAACAACTATTTACAATTAATTTTTGTTGCCAATATTTAAAATAATAGAAGGAAGTGTTCTCTTTCCAGTAATATATTACACTATTTCACTAGCTATCAGATAAAGCAAGAACTAGCTCAAATCTAGAGACATCGTCGGCTCTGGCACTTTTAACGGTAGTAAGCGGGGCCGATCTGATCGGCTCGTGGCACTAAAAGGGTTAACTGACGTCCAAGTCATATGTATGCGAAATTTCAGCACCATCGGTGCAGTATTTTGGGCTTTATTAAGCAACACACAAATAAACACAAAAATCAAATTTTATTTTTATATATTGGTAGGATTCTAGAGACTAGACTTATAAACATATTTATTGTTTATATTGTGCATTTTCAGTAACTTTATGGCATACACTTTCAATACAAATCTGTACTTTCAATGGGTTTTTTCAGCACCACTTGTTACTTACTACCCATCCGTGTTACATGGATATTTACTAATTACGATAATTTGTGAGAAATGAGGAAGATTTAATTTATATGAAGTGCACACGCATTTGCGTGGACGGAGAGTGTAAAGCTATTCATTAAAAATCAGCCTAATTACATTCGACCATGATCACCATGTCATCATCAGTCTTGTATATTGTGACAAGGGCATGTTGGATTGAAGAAGGTTTCCTTTAAATGTCGATATATTAAGTTTTAATTTTGTATTTATATTTTTTTATTATAATGAATTTTATAATTAAAATTTACAAGTTATACTAAATAGGTCAATATAGGGTGAGTGAATTGTTTAAATAGTTTAGAGTTTAAGGAAATTAAATTTTCAAAAACTTTAGTACATTTTTCGAAATTAAAATTATTTTATCTTAAAATGTGTTAAAAGTTTATTTATCTTATTTAAAGTGTAAATCATAACTCAAATAACACCATAGTTGATGTCTTGCCTGATGGTACAGGGGTAGGTCGTATCAATACAACAGGTTTGGGAGGACAGCTAAAGGTAACTAACTACATGTTTACCCTATAGGCTCTCTTCTGGGGGATATCAGGCCCGAGCTTGGAGGCTACTTAGTTCGCCATGGAGCGTACAAGTTTAGCAGAACTGTATCGCTGCGGTTGGTTATTTATTTAAACTCCTTTACAGCTACTCAGCGAAACTTTTGGTAACAGTTTAACAGAAGGGATGCATCATACACCAACTTCATCCATCTCTGAGTTGTAAAATGGTAATACAAAGGATCTGTTAAGGATGAAATACTATAAGGAAGGCTAAAATATGTTCGAAGAGAGGAATACCCCCTGAGTGTTAATTGTAATCACCCGTAGTCCAAGACGATCAACAGTCAATCAAGCTGCTGCTGTTAATCAGTCAGGAGATCTGTTGGACGGATGATAAAAAGCTTAAAAGGTCATTTCCATGAAATTCCAGGATTCATTTATTCACTTAGTTATAGTATAAGTATAACCACAGCTTATAAATTATAAGAATCACGTATCAGAAAATGGTTTTACTTCTGAATCGTGAATATTAAAATTCATTTTTCACAATAGCAAACAAATTCTTTCTTATTCTTATTATTATTATTATTATTATTATTATTATTATTATTATTATTATTGGGCTAACGAAGTTCCTGTATACAAGTAAGGTATTAACGTAATACAATAATATTCCTAACTCTTTTCATTCTTTCCAAATAATAATGGGAGGATGCACTAGCGCCATACTTAGAGTGATGGGAAAATGATTTTCCAACTACTCATTATTGTAATGTACAAAAATATATAATTTTGTGTGTAGTAAATGCACATGTATTAAAAAATGGTGCCCTAGAAAAATGCTTGGATATAAATAATTAATGTAAATTGTGTAGCGTAATATCAAAATTGTTATACATTTAAGTTTTAGTAATATTTATCTATTACAAAATATTGTATCACGAAATCTTTTATGCACTATAATTTATTATTAGCACCGCGTCTTACTACCCGTTCGGGTTATACGCACTTACACTAATGTGTAATGGTAGGGTGATTGTGAGATTAAATGGAGGACCTATAGTTTAACGCGGAATCCGAACCACGGTGGAGGCCTGGCATTCCCCACATTCACAAGATGTCTTGCCAGAGGTGAAGGAAGAGTTTGGTAATCAGATAAATTGTGCCGGGACCGAGGATTGAACCCCGGCCGCCAGCACAGAAGTCTGACACCTTACCCCTAGACCGCCAGGTCACATTATGTACTATAAATAAACAAGAATAATAGTTAGTAATTCAAATTATTTTACTTTTATAGTTATATAAAGATTACGTGCATGCACTGATTCAAACAAAGAATTTTCAATTAAATGGATTAATTCTTATAATATAAAAAACTAATGTTTTTAACAATTACAACCTTTATTAGTCAAACCTGGGAGAACAACTTAACGATTTGATAGTGATACACAAATATATAAACTTTATAAGTGATGAAAAATAAGCGGGAATCTTTTCGCTAGTATGGTTTCCAACCTTTTTGAATGTAACAGATCGTCCCATATTTCATTGCATCTTTTATCCTCAATCAAAGACCAGGGATACAAAATATCTCTTATTTCTAAATCGAACTTAATTGAATATCTATTTATCTGTTCTACGATGGCGATATGGCTTTAAGCATCAGAAAGACGAGGTTAAGTGAATATTGACGGTGGTTTGATAATGTCGGGAGTGTAAAGAGAATGTAATGAAGGTTGAGTACTCACGTCCCAATTCCACTGGCCAGACTTGCTTGGTCTCAACGTGCCTGGGAATCTGAAAACAAACATATAATATGCATCTAAAGGATATTTGGCTAAAAGCTAGGTTTAGTGAACGTTTATTGGAGATGTATATTTACTAGGATGTAAATAGATAGCAAGGTTTGGAAAAAATCCAAACCATAAAATAAGAGTATTTGATGGAAACTGTTTCTTAAGAACGTGCATCATAGCAGGCCCAACTCAGCTCACATGCAAACAAACACTACTGGAATATGTTTAGGAAATGCAAGCAATAAGAGGCCACACTGAATCACGTTTTAACGTTTGACTGACCTGAAAATGGATATTGGTATTGTTATTTTTAGATCACTGCATTTTAAACTATCCTATCAGGTTATACGCATATATTATAGTAGGGACTCCATATCCGCGGGTAATACGTTCCTAGATCTACCACGGATATAAAATTCAACGTGATAGTCATATAACATACAAAATAAGGTAAGGTTTAATTGATAAATTATTCAGAGTAAGACATTACCAACATTATACAGTACATAATAATAAGTACTGTATACTACAGTGTACTTCATATTCTCCATTCTTCTTGTTGCAACGATCACTGATGATGATGATGATGATGATTCAACTAATGCACATAATAGGCACGTTTGTGCTGATAATAGTACGGCTGGTTCTCGCTTGACGCGTGGTTTGAAACTTATAAACACATTTTGTCTTTAAATAAAAATAAATAAAATTGGGCAGCGGTAAACCGCGGATACTGAATCGGCGGATACGGAGGCCCTACTGTATTCTAATGGGGCTGGTATGAGGAAGGAATAATTTTGTTTAGAGTTAATCTACCTATATTTGCGTGGAGTGAGTGTGAGAAACCATTTAAGAAAAAAAACACCCTTAGTGGACCCGAATGGGATTCAAACCCCGTCTCTCTGTCATCAAATGTCCACTAGAACACGAGAGTGACGCCTCATGGCATTTTCCCCCCAGACCGACAAATCTGAAACAAAACAAAAATTGTGTCGAGTTCGATGAAACTGCAACTAGAAAATAGATACATTTTGGAAACTCCTGTCTCAGACGACTGTTTTTTTCAACAATTGGAAGTCCCAGCCCAGGAGGAAAAGATCAAAAGGTTTCATAGTTTAATTTAGTTTTTGTAAAACAGTCTGCCCGGCGGAAATACCACCGCAACAGAGTTGAACAAACCTTCCTCTATCGTCATCATCCTGCAAGGATTTCAACCCCATGCTACATGCTTTGTTGGGTTAAGTTTCTAAATCAGTTGTGAACATTCGCACAAAATTGTGAAAAGAAGATCGCTTTTCTCAAGTCAGCCATCATTTCCTCCGTTACATAATCTTTTTGTCGTTTCAAAAGCGAGCGTGGCCAGTACTTGGCCGCTGCCGTTCTTTCTTTAGATCAACAGTAGTCATCGGATAAGTTTTAACATTTTCTACATAACCATTACGTAAAAATATGCTATGCCCAATTTAAATATGCTATGCCCAATTTAAATAATGAATTATGGTTCTAGTCTGTTGTAAACATACTTTATGGCAATTGAAAACCAGTGTAGGGTGTTACCGAGTTAAACGGCTAAGCTTTGGGAAGCGGTAGTGGATCTAAAAACTAGCTCAAAATATTGGAGATTTTCTCGTTTTAGCTTCCTTTTCGTGAAAACACAAAAAAACTAAATAAAAACACGTTTTTCTGCAGAGGTCCCCGGCAATGGCTTAATAACTTGTTAATGTTCCTCAAAGATGTATCGGTCGTGCTGGACCGGTGGTTTAGCCTCTGAGTCTACCTGATTTAACGACATTTAGGATTAATTTCGCTACCTTACAGGTAGAGAAATTATTGTGATTGTTAAAATAAATCGAACTTGAGATTTTGATGAGTGTCTAAGTTTCATGATCCCTCAAATCCGAAAAAGTTGTTTTCACAATGCCATCTGTCTGTACCAGGTATAGAATCTAAACTATTCTACCAGTTAGGCAAAAACTTTCTAGCTAGGGTTTTTATAGTGTTTCCCCGGGGCGTTTTAGAATTGGATATCTAACCCTAAAATTAAGGTTAGTTTTCTTAAGGCCAAAAAGAGAAAAAATCGATTTCATCAAATTCTGCTCTAACGATTTTGATTGACATTCTTATCTAAGCGTTGATTAAGCTTATAAACAAAATGGATGTTTTCAATTTACCATGAACATGACTTTTAGGGTAATTTACAGAAGCGGGAATTTCTATATCTTCATAACTATTTGATATACTAAATAATTTATCATTGAAAAATTGTAGTACTAATAAAATTAAAAACTTTTATCCAAAGTATATAATTATAAAACCAACAGTTTCTGATATATTGACCAATTATTAATACTAGTTTGTGAGCTTTAGTTGTAAAGAGATATTACTTAAGTTTTAACTCAAAATCTGATGTCATATGTTACGATACCTTTTTCTTTTCTTGTTTGAACTTATTTTGGCCGTTAAAATATTGAAAGTATAGGGTATAATGAATGATTAAGTTATCATCTGACTACAACTTTAATGCTTAATAAAATAGTGAAGTCCCTCCACCATTATTGTACCCGAGCGTCACACAGTTCACCCGAGTCCTCCCGTAATTTTAAACAAGACTGCCTATTTGCTCGGCCCAACCTCTCCTTAATACCTCGGTTGGACCGCTATTTACTGGTAATTACAGTCCTTCCCTTCTTCACCTTGTTTGAATTGCACCAATGGGAACGTTGCAAATTCCCAACGTGAAGGAACTCGAAGTTTAATATTTTTTGTTTCCCCTTCCTGATGGTTAGGCCCCGACTCCCGTTTCCTCATCTGGTTGAGCCCCCTTCCCCCCCACCCCCCCCCACCCAGGAAAGGGAGACAAATCAACTGTCGTTTTCTGCATATTCAAATATTATAGATAATTTGTCCTTATCACATAGTATAAGTAAATAAGTAAGGCTCTCAAAATGTTGATGTTATTTTTCCTTTAACATTTTCGAAGAAATGTTTGTACAGCAATGATCTCTATCATTTTAGATTCAATAGACAATACTTTATTTTATTGGTCTAAATTTATAAATCAGTAATTTAATAACAATTATATAACCATAAGATTGTGCAACCCCTAATAAAATGTCGAAAATTTCAAATGGAAGTGGAAATTTTAATACGAAGTGATGACCCTTGTGTACCAAATATAGAATTTTTTTATTGGTCCACATATAAAAATGAGTATTTTAAGTATTTAAAAATTTAAAACCGAGATTAAAAAGGGCTTTAAGTAAGTATAGCGTAATTTGTGCTCGGGTTTGCTGGTGTATAATATTTCGTCTCATATAGATTACGAATTTTGAGTAAATATTTGCATTTCTAAACAATTGCGTGATAAATTCAGTGTGGAGTTCTGTACCATTTATATTTGTATGAGAAGCTCTCGAACCAAATGAGTATGATGCGTGTGAAGAAATCAATATCGCACAATGTCGGTCAGCCACTCATTCTGTCTTTGATAGATGCAATACTTCTCTTCGAGATGGAGGCCATCAAATCGAACAAAATAAATAAATAAAATAATGTATTTAAAACCTATCAATTTTTTTTTATTGTTTTGATTTTTTTGCTGTTTGCGCTAAAAGGAAGCTAAAACCAGCAAATCTCCTAAATATATTTTAAGTTAGCTTTTTGATCCACTACAACCTCTCAAAGTTTATCTGTTTAACCCCGGAACAAGATGTATAGTTTTTTAAATAACACCATACCTACAGAAATAATAAAAAACTTGAATAGCATAATCAGTTTTGACCCATGAATTAAAAATTAGGTTATATTTCTAGTCTGGTGCAACGAAGTGGATTCTCCCCATTAAAGGTAATTATAAGTGCTTTTTTTATAGGTACTGATAATATTGCTATTTTATAGGTACTGATAATATTTCTTCAAAATGATAGTAACTTCAGAACACATGACAATATATCAAGTAACATTTCTTGGTATCAGATAAGACCCTTTCTATGTAAATACCTTACATTCACTGAGTCATAATAAAGTTAATTTTAGGCAAGAAGCATTACTTTTAAACTTGCAACCAATTCTGATTCTGTAGCTCTATATTGTGTGTTACTAATGTTGTGATAGTAACTGGAAGGAATAAACTGAGTACTTCAAACGAGTGTCTAATGATTTATACACTGATTAATGTTTGGAGGTATGAATTGCCCCATTAGATTGAGTCCTAGACTATCCCATTGATTGTCCCTGGACCTTCGCCCAATAACTCAAGGTCTGTATAATGTCTGGTGGTATGAATTGCCCCATTATATTGAGTCTTAGACTATCCCATTGATTGTCCCTGGACCCTCGCCCAATAACTCAAGGTCTGTATAATGTCTGGTGGTATGAATTGCCCCATTAGATTGAGTCCCAGACTATCCCATTGATTGTCCCTGGACCCTCGCCCAATAACTCAAGGTCTGTATAATGTCTGGTGGTATGAATTGCCCCATTAATTGAGTCCAGACTATCCCATTGATTGTCCCTGGACCTCGCCAAGTAGCTCAAGGCCAATCTGTCTGGGTGAAGCCGCACTAATTACATCCCTTTGTCGCTCTACACACGTCCCTTTGTGCCTTCCACATCTAGCATCCCCATTCCTCCCTTCTCATTTCTTATATTCCTTCATACCCAATACAATCATACGAAACTCTTTTCCCTGTACTGTTTATTTCTGGTTAAATATAATAATAGATGATTACATAATGTAACTCTCCTATTATTAAATAAAATATATTATATTATAAAATACATTACTAATAATGATGCGGTAGAAAAAGTTTTTGAGATTTACAAAAAAGAACTTTTGAAAATACATTATTATATTCATACATCAAGTCATGTAATCTGCAATGGTCACTTTTGATAGATAGTATCAAAACTTTTTAACTAACACTAATAATAGAGTTAGTGAGATGTTTTCAATTTTTTGACCAAAAAGTAAGTATATTTTCCAAACTGTCCTTTCTACTACTACCCTCTTACTTGTGGACTGAGAATTCTAATCTTAAATTTATAAAATTCTTTAGTTTATTTCTGATGTAACCAAATATCCCTAATATCATTTAAAAATATGTATGTGTTGGGATATATATATATACATATAGGGTAGTGTGCGAAATTGGGATAGTGTCGATATTAGCCGGAAAATGTCAGCATTATCCAAGTGCAGTGGATAGAGTCAGAATTAGAAAGTAATTGATCTAATTTATTACCTTATCCGGATAATCTCGACATTGCCATCAAGAGACTTGGATAATATTGAATACTAAGCTAAGCCATTTTCAATATGGATTATATTTTGGAATACTATTTTGATCTGGAACCTGAAATTGGGTCGTGGCATTGCACGAAAATTCAAAATACCCCATTTTGGTGCTTTATTTTCCACTCACCAATCCTAACCTGAACTAAACTAACCTAGCCTAAACTCACCCAAATTAACCTAACTTAACTAGCCTAACCTCAACCCTAGAATTTGAGAATATCCTAGTGCTGATGGATAGTGTCAGGCCTATTCGATTTAACTTCGAAATATAACAGTTAATCACCTCTCAATCAAAATTATCCTGATAATTTGGATAATGTCAATATAATCTGCATAATGTCGTGTTCATCCAATTTCGGACCTTAACCGTAATATATATATATTTATATATTAATATATTTATATCTATTTTTATATATATTAATACCTTTATATCTATTTTTAATATATTTATATATATCTATCTATATTTATATGAATATTTAAATTATTTACCAGTTTAAGCCCAATAATATTTCACAAGTTTTATTTTGATGGCTATATCCATCTTGAATAATCAGGAGAGATTTATTTTGTTTTTATCATTTTTTTAAAAAGTAATAATAATAATAATAATAGTAGAAGTAATAATAATAATAATAATAATAATAATAACAACATCGCGAGTTTGGGCCATTACAATCGTAGCGCAGTTTGAGGAAATTTTAGCCAGCACTAATGTACCGTAGCCCATAAAATACCATAAAAAGACTGATATAGTCAATGTTTACCTTATCGCTATCTTACAGGTAGAGAAAGTATTGTGATCGTCAAAAAATTGAACTCAAGATTTTTATGAATGTTGAAGTTTCATGACCCCCTCAAATCCGAAAAAGTTGTTTTAGAATTTCCGTCTGTCTGTACCTTGGACTAGAACTTAAGCTATTTTACAGATCGGGCTAAAAATTGGTATCGAGGATTTTCATGGGATTGCACCCAGGGGTTTTTTGGAATTGAATATCTAACCAAGAGGAGTTTATGGAAGGGCAATAAGAGAAAAAAATCAATTTTCTCAAAATTGGTTCTAACGATTTTGATAAATTTAATTTATAAACATTAATAAATATTACAGTTAAAATGGCTACCCTCAATATTTCGGCATAATGAATTTACGGGTTCCGGTCAGATGAGTAAATTCTTATTTTGTATCATATCTCCGTCACTTTGAGATATTAAATTACTTATCAATACAAATATGTATGTTAGTATGAATAAACCTACTGAGCCAGCTCTGCTCTATTTTGTTTATAATTAATTATACTTACTAGCACTAGGTGTCAGCACCACATTGACCCTTCTCTCTTAATGGCTCTGGGCTCGTCTAGCCCGCGCTTGTTCTTAGTATAACGGTAAAAACAGTGTTCAAGCGTCTCTTAGTCTCAGGGTACACAGCCATGAAACTCTCTCGTGGGAAATAATTATTAAGTGCTCAAATATCAAGATTGAGGAGCCCCAGATATCATCTCATCACTCCAGGTACTCTGTCACCATTCGCAAAGGTAGGCTCATCGTAAATTAATTGTTTGTTTTCTGTGTGATAATTAAAGCGTGTGCCAAAATCCCTTGCCTGTTAATAACGCACACAACAATGTAGGTATATTTATAATACAAATATCTTATTTTAATCATATTTTTATAAAACCAACAACTTTCAAGCTATACGCAAATATATATATTTTTGAACTTTTCGAACACAAAGGGTAAAGTATTGCGACCGTAAAAATATATAACCTGAAATGTTGATGGATGTCAACATCTCATGACCCCTCGAACCCTAAAAAGTGGTATTCAATGCCGTTTGTCTGTGTGTCTGTTTAAACTTAAAATTAATAGTAGTTAATAAAGGATGAAAAGAGAAAATATAGATTTTCTCAAAATTGGCTCTAACGATTTTGATTAAAATTCGTATCTAGGTGTTGATTAAGATTATAAATAAACTGGCTATTTTCATTTTCCCATGAAAATTAATTTTAGGGTATTTTACAGAATGAGAATCTTCCGTATCTCCGCAACTATTTGAGATACTAAATAACTTTTCATTGCAAAATTATAGTACTTTTCTTATTGTTTCAATAGATGGACTTGTTAGTTATTGTTTCATAATATGGCTTCTTATATGTCTATGCCTCTAATAATGTTTTGTCTGTGTTGATTTTTATATTGTATGTTCTTTGTCTTTTTTCTGTTAATTGTCGTCATTTTTGTGGCTGCAGTAAAAATAACAAATTAAAATAGCGTTCATGTACAACGCTTCTTTATATCTTTACTAAAACATTACGTCGAATTTATTTACATCGGGTAGACGATAAGTGACATTATGGCGACCGTAACAGAGGATGTATAGATGGAGATAAAGAGTTGTTGTTTAAGAAGAAAAGGGCCGCCATTAGAGCTTCTTTCACGAATATTGTGAAGACTACAACAGATCTGTTTTCAGTTGATGGTGAGAAGGACTTAGTGGCCAATGAAATAAATCACCAGCTGTTGCAAGGAAAATCAACTGAACTTGCAAACCTAGATGTGCAAATATTGAATAGCCTTCTTAAAGTGATGAATTGGAAAATGAATTGAGTGCCGAAATAGCTAGTGCGGATGAATAAAAAGCTAATTGGGCAACTATGTGTATTCATTTTGGCAGATTTAAGATGGTACATGATACCGATGTAGAGTCCGCAGCCAGTATTCAAACCGACTATAGAAGTAGACATTGTTCAAAAAGTGCAAACTCCCCAAGATCGAATTTAAGAAATATGGGGGGGACATAACAGAATGGTTGAGTTTTGGGGCCAATTCGCTAAAATTGATCTAAATGAGGATTTAGATGCAGCCGAAAAATTCCAGTATTTGATTCAGGCTCAAGGTTCAAGGGCTCGAGAAGTGGTCGAAATATTCCCTCAGGCTCGAGAAAATTATCCTAAGGCTATACAGAGTTTAAGATTTCGTTTCGGACGCGATGATTTATTGGTTGAAGTTTATGTGCGGGAACTATTGAAGCTGACTCTTCATAGTTTGTCGGATGGGATGTTGTTATCGACTATGTATGACCTTTTGGAAACAAAGCTGGCGCCACGTTCCAGGTCCACTTAACCCAGCAGATCTAGCTAGTCGAGGATGCTCTACTAAGAAATTGATGCAGGTGAGATGGTAGGAGGGGCCTGAATGGCTAAAGCTGCCTCCAGATCAATGGCCTATGGAAGTTGTTTCTGCTGATGAAGAAGTTGTCTACCAGGAAAAAAAGAAAAGGTGCGGTTACGACTCTACCAAATGTGAACACCGATGGTGAGTGGTATTACCGATTCGTCTCTCAGTACCACAAAATTCTCCATCTTGTGGATGGGGGCTCAGATTCATTTTTAATTGCAGAAAGCAATCGAAGACAAGGGGAGATCTTAGTGCCATTGAAGTGGATGAGGCCGAAGTCCTTGTCATTAGATTTATTCAGAAAGAATCCTTTCAAGACTAGAAATCTGAACCTGTCAAGTCACTGAATTTATTTGTGGACGCCAAAGATGTTCTACGTCTGAAAACACGAATATCGGAACGGGAGGATGTGTGAGATTTCAGATATCCAGCCTTATTGCCTTCTGATCATCCAGTGGCCACCAGATTGATTCATGAGACACATGTCAAGGCAAATCATGTGGGAGTGCAGGGTCTTTTGAGCTTACTTGGAGAGAGTTTCTGGATTGTAAAGGGTAGAAGAAACGTTCGTTCTGTTGTTATGAAATGTACTGTGTGCAAGCGATTTGCAGGCACACATTTTTATCGGTCTGTGCCACCATTACCTGAAGACAGAGTGAGTGACACCATCGTGTTTGAAGTCACAGGAGTGGATCTGGTGGGTCCACTTTACCTACGAGATGGAGAAAAGCCTGGGCATGCCTTTTTACGTGTGCCGTGTATCGTGCTGTCCACCTGCAACTAGTATCTGAATTGTTTTCGGATGCCTTCATACAGGCCCTGAGTAGATTCGTGGCTCGACGTGGAAGACCGTCTGTCATATACAGTATAACGGGACTAAATTTGTAGGTACAGCTAATGCTTTTTCACAATTGGACTGGGAGAAAATTAATACTTTCAGCTCAGCACAACGAATAGTTTGGAAATTAAATCCTCCTGCCGCTCCATGGTGGGGTGGTTGGTGGGAGCGCCTTATTGTTACAATGAAATCCTGCTTTTGAGAATACTTGGAAAAGCCCGGCTGACTTTTGAGGAATTGACAGCTGTGCTATGTGACTGTGAGGCTATAATTAATTCACGACCTTTGACCTATGTATCAGATGATCCTGACAGACTGACTCCATTGACACCGGCCATATTCCTTCAGGACCTCAAGGAAGTAGGAGTGCCTGATTGTGAACAATTGGGGACAACTGATCTGAAGAAAGGTCAAGGTACTTGCAAAAACTGCGTGAAGTTTTGAGAAAAGAGGTTGTTCCACAGTGAATATCTGGGTCAGCTAGCTGAAAACTCAAAGAGCAAGAAGGAATATCCTTTAAAGGTTGGTGAAGTGGTTCTCATCGGGAGTGACAACTTCAAATGGCTGAACTGGCCCTTACTATAGTAGAAGAGTGGTATGCTGGACGTGATGGAGTGCATCGACTGGTTCGGCTGAGAGCAGGTACAGGCACTGTCATGAGGCCTATTGAACGATTGTATAGTCTCGAGGCAACAGAATCAAACTCAAAGCCTAAAGGTACGCACTCTAGCTGGTCGAATGTTCCGACAGATACGTCTTTAGAAGAGGGAGATCAAAAACCTCCAAAAGAGTTTTTTGGACAAACGGACCAGAAAGGGTAGAAAGATCTCCGCAACTAATTGAGATACTAATTAACTTTTCATTGCAAAATTATAGTACTATTAAAGATATTAAAAACACTTTTATATGAAATATATTTTTATAAAACCAACAGTTTCTGAGATATTCGCAAATATATTAATACAATTTTGTGAGCTTTAGTTCTAAGGAGATATTACTCAAGCTCTAACGCAATAATTCTCTAATGTCATAGAGTAATCAAATATAAGTAAGTCTCTCAAAATGTTATGTTTTTCTTCCTTTAACCTCCTAGGAGAAATGTTTGTACAATAATGATCTAGCTCATTCATTTTAGACTCAATAGTCAATAAATACATTTTGTATTGGTCCAAATTTATTAATGAGAAATTTAATAACAATACGATGACCTGAAATTATGTGACACTTAATAAAATGTTAACATTTTAACAGAAGTTGAAATTTTAATGCAAAGTTTTGACACTTGTGGACCCAATATCGATATTTATATTGGTCCGAACATACAAATGAGGACATTAATTCTTGAAAAATAAAATTATAGAATTTAAAACTGAAACTCAAAAAAGTTTTATGTATGTATAGTCTAATTTATGCATAGGTTTGCAAAAGTATATTATTCCGTTTCATATATATTACGAGTTTTGAGTAAATATCAACATTTTTAAACAATAGAGCGAGACAGTTAGTGTTGTGTTCCGTAACATTTATTTTTCTTATTGTACTGTCTGATCTGTCATCGAATCTAAAACAATGCAGTAAGAATACAAATTATTCTAACGGATGACAGCAAGCAAAATAAGCATTTCTCAGCCATCAGTCGCCCACAGTTTTAACACATTTGTGTAGTGAACATTTTTTAATCCTAAAAGTGTACAAAATAAAAAAAAATCACCTTAATTTATCCTCTTGTTATAGATTTGAAGTCATTTTCCCTCTATTTTCTCTTTGATATGTGTAGATTTGTGTAGGTCACGCTATAATTAATAGTAGAAAAAGTAATAGATTTATAAAAATATATAAATCTCACTAGTGATGTCTTTTTAGCCCAACTTTTAGTCCTGGCAAAAATTTAACAATTTTTGTGTGTGGTTTTTTGAAGGATGATGATAACTGGTCTTACATTTAGTTGGCCTCCCTTTCCTGAATAAAATATTGCTTTTTCTTCAATGTTTTCATCCCATTTTGTTATGAGGCACTGTCATAGTCCCTCATAGTCATAGTCATAGTTCTTCAATAAAATCAAAGCACTTTCATTTCTACATCGCAAAATTCTTTCGGAAACTTTCTTTTCTAATTCTTGAAAATTCTGGGTATATTCTCTGGATTATTATTTTTTGGCCTATAACATAATGAAAATCAGTGATGTTAGGATTTTTATAGGGATTAGACCATAAATATTTTATTTATGACAATTTTTTCCCACCATTATTTTAAGTTTGTATATCAACACAGTGTAGAGGTTTTATAAACTATAAATTATGTTTACATCATTATAATTAAAACATAAGTAGATGTAAGAAACGAGATTGAAATAAAAATAAAAAGGGTCTTACCGGCAAATCATCCCGCCCCTATTTCATCCTGCACAACAATAGTGGTCCTTTTCCTTTGAACACTGACATGATTTTTGAAACTGCACCAGCCTGTTTGAGAAAGCGGGGAAAGCGATAAAGAAAGAATAGAGAGATGTCGTGGCAGTTAGGTCACCTCGGGACGAGGGGGGGGGGGAGAGAGAAAATACGTCCTGACGTAATTTTTACAAAAGTGCGAGTGGCGTAAGCTGGTAAGAACATATACAGTAGGATTTGGCTAACTTGACATTGGTTAATTCGAAAAAAATTATAGTTGATAATTGTGATCTAAATAAATGGTTAAAAAAAACATTTAATTGTAATTTCATAAGGATATATTGGGATAATTTGAAACCTATGTTGTTAATTTTTCTCGAGTTTGTTCTCATTTCAAACCCAACTTAATGATCTTTATCAAACCACCTGATGACGTGTCGAGAATGTCAAATAAAATTGGACTCAGCCTATTGTCATATAATCAATGAGAAAGCAGGGTGGCGAGCGGGTTGCTTAATACAGGGGCTGTGTTGGCATGGCTTTCATCAAATTCTGATTTAAGTTAACAATTTTCGTATGCGAGATATTCCAAGTGTTTTTATTTTTGTGTTATAGTTATTTGGTTTTTTAATGTATGTATTTATTGTGTGTGTTTTAAATAACATAAAATAAAATGTGTATTGTTATATGTAGCATATTTGAAAGATATTGATTTATTGTGTAACAGCTGCCCAGATACTCATGAAAATGGTTAATCCAAATTTTGTATGTTTCAATTTTTTTATATATCTCTTGATCTTTGTGTTTAAAAAGTTCTACTGTATATAAACTTTATTCTGGTGTCAGTCAAACTTCTCTTAACCAAACAGCGTGGAGTGTTGGTTAAAGAAGAAATTCGTTGATGTGGAACCAGGATTATATAATGTGGTCCCCAGATAAAATGGTGGAGGGCGGGTTGCATCTCAAATCATAGACATGGACTTTCTCTCTCACAACTCTTGGGAAATTAACGTTTCCTTTCTTACAGCAAGTAATTCGGTTCACCCTACTAGGTTGTTTATTTATCTCATTCCGATTCTTCTCCTCATTGGTTTCTTCAAACACATATCCAAGCTTAATTTAATTTGTTAGCCATCTACTAAAATAAATTCAAACTTATCTCGCACATGGGGGTACGTGAATAAAGAAAGGTATCACCTCTGGCTGGCCAGTGACGAAAGTAGGTTGGAGTTCGAATCCTATTTGAATTTGCCGAGATGATTTATTCCTAAATTATTTTCCACACGAATACTTACACATAATTTCATTTTTACCTTCTTCGTCCTTCCGTCATGGAGTGGCTAGACCAAGGAAGTAGTAAAATTCAGTGGAGAGGATTAATTTAATTTATAAATAAACGTCTATTATTTATTATTTTGGATAACACTAAACAAGTTTTATAGCTATAACTAGTTTATTGTTGGCCTCGATGGCCTAGAGGTGAAGTGCTTGTCTAAGGAGTTTATGTTCGTGGGTTCAAACCCAGCTGTGGGCGATGGTTTTCCCTAGAGCAATAAAATTCCTTAGCACAACTTTATTCGGAGGTTAAGCAAAGTCATTAGTCCCATGTTGAGTGTGATATGTAAAAGAACCCTAAAAATACCTTTCCCGGCAAATTTGATAGGCCTTCCGCACTCGCTCATAGAAATTATCGTATGCTTTATCTTCAGTTGGTTTGGAAAGTACACATTAAATACATAAAGTAAATAAGTTTATTTTTTCTGCATACTTTCAAAAATATTTTTACAAGTTCATTCCTTGAATATTACCAACAACTTGAGTCGATGACAGTTAAAAAACATTTTGCTTCAATATAAAATCTACTTCAAGATACAAACTAATATTATTGGCATTGTGAAACTAATTTGTACCTAGTACGATTTATGATTAGGTTTCACAGCTCTAAATAAATATATTACCTATTTTAAAAAATCGAAATATTAAAATGTAAATTTGAACGTTGACATAAGAGGGAATTTTAAAAAGGTTTAATTTGGGAGACAAACACATTTATATTCATTTCTAGAAATGTATACTTTTGATATTTTGCAAAACTTAATTTACAAATGCAACCTCTTTAATGATATTGCGTAAATGTAGCAATGAGGTCACAATATCCTGACAAAACACTTGCAAAACTGTTACACATTTAAACAATATTGAAAAATGTAACCATTTTACCAAATTAAAAATAAAATAAATCTAGTATTTGATAAAACTTTAAAAAAAGTTATGTGTTAAAGAGAATTTTAGAAAGAAATATTTATTACTCGCCGTTTGAGTGTTCTATTTTAAATAGATGCAAAAGTTGATTGTATGAAAACTATGAAGAATTATTTCATAATATAAAAATATGGTTTCGTAAAGTATAATGATATTTAGTAGATCAAAACTTTCGACTAAAATATCTATTTGATTGGTCTGGCTACTAAGGGCCACAGAAATACAGTAAGCCCATGTCAAAGAAAATCCCGGTAGTCACAAAATTATGGATAATCCTAACACAATTTACGGAAAACGCGGAGGAAAAACAACAAACCGAATAATATTATACATATATTTTATTAAAAATAAACTCACAGTTAAAAGATAATAAGAAAATATTGATAATAAATTATAATAATTTACATATTGTACCAAGCACAATGTGTTTTTCTGTAAATGAATGTAATTATATTTTATAAAACTCATATAACTGTAAATTAAAGAGTTGTGAACATACTCTTGTTTCCTCGCTGACACTGACATATTCTCCCTTTTAATCCAAATTTTCGGCCGTCCGAACATGGTCTCAATTAGCTCGGATTAATAAGGTGCTACTATAAAACTATTAGTGTAAACTATGTTCTAATCTACTACCTGTTCGGATTATATGCCTATATAATAATTACACTAATGTGTAAGGAATTAGGAAGGTTTGATTGAAAGAAAGTGCACCCTCATTTGCGTGGAGGAAGAGTGGTAACTCATTTAGTAAAACCACCCACAGTACACTCTACCGTAATCTAACCCTGATCTCCCCCTCTCCAGCAGTCTAGTCCAACGTGATATTAGCGCGTTAGACCATGTGGGAACCAAAGCGGGAGTTGTGTATTATTGTACCCTTCGTTTATCTTAAAAGATAGCATTTCTACCTTGATCAGTTACACTATAGCGTAGTTTATAAGAAGGGGCCATAGTTTATTCGGTCAAGGTGCTCTAATTTAGTCTTAATGGGGTGTACACTTTATAATTATTTTATTAATAATAACAATATTAATAACATGCTGCATTGGTGTTTGCATGTATGGGCTGTATTACTTTACTACAGGCACTTGTTTAATATTGGGAAATGCGAGTATTCTTGCACGTCACCCTTATCCTGCTGCAATATTTAATTTATTTTATTAATTCTTATGAAAAAAAGTTTGTGTATTTAGGATTTAACTGCAATTTAATATAAGAGTAATTCTCATGAAACGGAGTATTTCGTGTAATAAGACTCAATCCGCCCCCCATTTGAAAGAACCACATGATCGCCCTTGCATGTATTCCACCCTTTGGATCATTTAGCTTATAAAAAATAAATATGTTAAATACAACATTTATACAAATAAAGTAATAACTGAACATAGTACAAATAAAATAATAATGAGTACTTCAAAATTAATTTAAATTTATCTCTGTTAAAATGCAAAAGGATGTTGAAATATGATACATTATTTAAACGAGAATAGTACTTTTTAGAATATCAGGTACCCCAACTTTTGTCCTTCAAGGCAGACCGCAATGCCAACAAAATTTTTATTACTTTCTCGTTTCTGTCTATCTACAAAGTTTAACCTCTGATCCACTTATAAGCTTATTCCCCCCTTCCACCCTCGTTTCTTGTGATGAATGAATCTGACCAGTTATATGGCGCACGTGGCTGTGTTGAATGAATCTGACCAGTTATATGGTCCACGTGGCTGTGATGAATGAATCTGACCAGTTATATGGTCCACGTGGCTGTGATGAATTAATCTGACCAGTTATATGGCGCACGTGGCTGTGTTGAATGAATCTGACCAGTTATATGGTCCACGTGGCTGTGTTGAATGAATCTGACCAGTTATATGGTCCACGTGGCTGTGATGAATGAATCTGACCAGTTATATGGCGCACGTGGCTGTGTTGAATGAATCTGACCAGTTATATGGTCCACGTGGCTGTGATGAATGAATCTGACCAGTTATATGGTCCACGTGGCTGTGATGAATGAATCTGACCAGTTGTATGGCGCAAGTGGCTGTGTTGAATGAATCTGACCAGTTGTATGGTCCACGTGGCTGTGATGAATGAATCTGACTAGTTATATGGTCCACGTGGCTGTGATGAATGAATCTGACCAGTTATATGGCGCACGTGGCTGTGTTGAATGAATCTGACCAGTTATATGGTCCACGTGGCTGTGTTGAATGAATCTGACCAGTTATATGGTCCACGTGGCTGTGATGAATGAATCTGACCAGTTGTATGGCGCAAGTGGCTGTGTTGAATGAATCTGACCAGTTGTATGGTCCACGTGGCTGTGATGAATGAATCTGACTAGTTATATGGTCCGCGTGGCTGTGATGAATGAATCTGACCAGTTATATGGTCCACGTGGCTGTGATGAATGAATCTGACCAGTTATATGGTCCACGTGGCTGTGATGAATGAATCTGACCAGTTGTATGGTCCACGTGGCTGTGATGAATGAATCTGACCAGTTATATGGTCCACGTGGCTGTGATGTACTTTGAAGTGAGCATTCAAGGTGGATGTTCAAAAATATGTATTAATTATTACTTGCACAGTGTCTTATCACCCGTTAGGGCAATATGCACATGTACTTATTACGCAAATGGGTTAGAGATGAGGGAGGGTGAATTCATAGGAAGTGTATCGGCATTTGCGTGAAGATAGAGGGGAAAACCATTTAAGAAAAAACAACAGCATTAAATCCAACCGGAAACTTTTGTTTTTATTTATAAGAAATAATTTAATCTTTGCTTAAAACTGTTTTTACTAGAGCGTCCCAAGACCCTTTAATTTTTTATTGGTTTAACTTTCTACTTATATCTGAAGCACTAACTCTCCCGTTTCCTGATTCGGTGTTTACTTTATGTTTGCGCCTACACTCCTTTACCCCCCCCCCCCCTTCACCCTCGCAAAGAAGAAAAGATTCTATTTTGTGAATTATCTTCATTCACCCATCCTAAGCCAACTTGGATGTAATGTTACATTCACTTTTGGTCTTATTAAATTATAACAGTGCTGTAGCGCTAATTCTTTTGGATTTAAGATATGGATGGGAATAATATGTCTAGTTCCCTATGTATAGCTAAGGCTTGTTAACAACATAATAATTTGTATTAATCAGCGTAATTTAATTCCTAATATGTGAACTTTCTTGGTTTTAACGAGCAACTTGCACTTGCAGTGAATGTAAGAAGTTTAGGGCGATTAGTATGTTGATTATGACTATTACACGCAAAGTTTTTGAGAGTCTTAACTGAAAGGATGCGTGAAAACACTGGTCACAATATTTGGGTTTTGCAATGTGGTTTCATGAAGAAAGTTTATTGTGCATTTGTTGATCTGGAGAAAGCCTCAGATCATGTAACAAGGAGTATGTTATGGAAAGTTCTGAGAGAGTAGGGTGTGGATGGATGCCTATTGATTGCAATTATGGTGGTATATGATGTATGTAAAGCGTGTGTTAGGGTGTATGGACCTTTGAGCTAATGTTTTGATATTTAACAAGGTGTTAGACAAGGTTGTGTTATGTCCCCATAGTTGTTTAATGTTTTCACGCGTAAGTGTATGATAAATTCTTAGGAGGGCGCTGTTGGTGTGCGAATGGAAGTTGTGAATATTAGAGTGCGGCTATATGCAAATAATTATTAAGTATTAAAGGCTGCGACTGAAAGTGGTTTTCAGAATTCATTAAATTGTTTTAATGTGGTGATAGTCAGAGTGGCTCTTCGTATAAATGTCTCCAAAAACCAAGGTGATAGTTTTTGATAAAGGTGGATCAGTAAATGATTATAATACAAGAGTTGAATTCAATATAAAAATATTGGTTGTATATTTATATTTTTATATTGAATTCAACTCTTGTATTGATAATTCGTTTCCTTACTACATTACACCATGTTTTTCATGAAATGATTATAAGTTGAGAATAAATGGAAAACTGTTAGAACAAGTGAATGGTTTTGTGTATTTGGGCAGAATGTTTTGTAAAAATGGAAGGATAGCTATTGAAATCAAGATACGGGTGAATGCATCTCGGAGAATAGTTGGATGTTGGTGGACTATTGCAAATATTGAAGAAGTATCGAAAGAGTAAAAGATGACAGAATATAAAAGTGTGATAATAACGTCATCATTGCTATAAGAATGTGAAGCGTGGGTTTGTCAGGAGAAACATAAGCAAGATGAATGTGGTTAGAATGAGATATCTTAGATATGTATGTGTAAAAACTTGTATGAGCAGAGTCAGTAATGAATGTGTGCTGCAAGAGTGTGATTTTAAAGGAATGCAATAGTTCAATGTGAAATAAGTGTCTTATGTTGGTTTAGGAATTGGGAGTGTTGAATGATGTGTGGATTGAGTGGCGTAGCAAATATATGATGGAAGAATGTGTGGCTCAAAAGAAAGGGGTAAGCCATGTAAAACGTGGCTAAATGTTGTAGAAGAATGTTTGAAAAAGAGAAACATTAAGAGTTTTAAGAAAAAAAGAGCATGTAATAATACTTGATGTACGTATCTTATTGAAGCGAATAAAGTATGCAAGGCTATAGAACTGTAGATAAATCTAGTGAGGATGGAATAAGTACGGCACTGTGTTTTATTTATCTATACGCATAGTTTCTTGCTTACATCATGAGAGAACGGTGCTATTAGGTATGTGCATGTGTGCGTGTGTGTGTGTGTGTGTGTGTGTGTGTGTGTGTGTGTGTGTGTGTATGTATGTATGTATGTATGTATGTATGTATGTATGTATGTATGTATGTATGTATGTATGTATGTATGTATGTATGTATGTATGTATGTATGTATGTATGTATGTATGTATGTATGTATATGTATGTATGTATGTATGTAATTAAGTATATATATTTGTTTGTGTGTATGCAAGAATAGTAAATATAATAAACAGGAAGTAAAATAATTTAACAAAACACGTTAATGATTATGACATAATTAAGATATATATATATATATATATATATATATTGGTTTCGAAATCACCGCTGAAAATCTGTTTATTAAAATAAATAGTACGTAACTCCGCACAAACTTTCTCGCCTCATTGTCTGAAAATGGAGATATCTACTCAAAACTCGTAATATATGTTAAATTAAATAATATACACTAGCAAACCAGAGTACAAATTACGTTTTACTTACTTAAAACATTTTTTGACTACCTGTTTTAAATTTTATAATAATTTTTATTTAAAAAAAATTAAAGTCTTCATTTGTATATTTGGACCCAAAAAAAAAGATACTGTAGATATAGTCAACACTTCGTATTAAAATCTAGACTTCTTGTTAAAATTATCAACATTTTATTAGAAGTTGCACATATTCAGGTCATCGCATTTTTATCAACTTCCTCATTTATAAGTTTTGGCCAATAAAAAATGTAAATATTGACTATCAAGTCTAAAATTATAGAGAGAGAACATTCCTGTAAAAACATTTCCCTTGAGAGGTTAAAGGAAAACGCACATTAACTTTTTTAGAGACTTACTTCTTTACTTACTCTATAACATTAGAGAATTATTATTAATGTGTTAAAACTAATTATCAGTCCAACTAAAGCTCACAAAATGGTATTTAAATATTTGCCAATATCTCATAAATTATTGGTTTCATAAAATATATTTCAAATAAAAGTTTTTTAATATAAATAGACCTACATATTTACAATGATAAGTGATTATACATCTCAAAGAGCTACGGAGATATGATACAAATTTAGAATTTACGCATCTGTACGGAACCCTTAGAGTAATTTTGACGAAAAATTGAGGATAGCCATTTAGTTTGTAAGATTAATCAATACTTAGAAATAAAATTTAATAAAAATCGCAAATGCAGATTTTGAGAAAATATATTTAATATTTTTTCACCCTTTAATAAACTACGCTTAATTTTAGGGTTAGAAAGACAGACGGCATTGAGCACACCTCTTTTTCAGATTCGGAGGACCACAAAACGTCGAAATTTATCAAAAGCTTGAGTTCGATTTTTTTGACGACCACAATTTTTTCTCTATCTGTATGTAAGTTACTAAGAAAATAAAAAGTGAAAATCTCTTTTTTAGTTCACCGAAGAAACTTCACGGTAGATCGCGCTTGTATAGTCTCATTCTTAAATATTGATCTATGTTATATAAACTTATTGTTCTACAATTGGCATTTGTGCGCTAGTATCGGTGATTTGGTTGTAACAAAATTGATGTTTCCGATATTAAAAATCTTAGGCTGCGAACAACATGGCCTAACATATTCTTGATTATTCATGTGAATAAGCTGTTGGCATCTTTTAAAAATGAATATGAGCTATCAAAAACAGGTGGTATATATATATATATATATATATGAATAAACATTTTATATAATGTGCCAGATATAATAAATATCACAGTCAATTTACGATGGATGAATTTACGAGAAAACTCCTTAACCGATTTTGATAATCACTTTAAAGTTTAGGGAATGTTGGCAAAACTAGTATTTTCCAACGAGAAACCCGTTTTCAAAGAAAATTTCCAGCTTTTTTTTCTGCGTGCACAGTAGCTCATCTGTAAAATCAATCTTTGTTTACATCACTATGTAAACTGTGGTATGTAGATGATTGTGTATCGGTAAATAAAATATGTATATTTGATTTAAAATAACAGCTCATTTCTTACTAAAGTGGTATGGTGCAACAAATAGTTGGGAAGGGGATTGTTTTTAAGTTCTCGTCGTGATACGAAGGAAAAATTATAAACAATTTTCTTATAAAATTACATACCGAAAGCTTGAAATATGTGGTAGATTGGCAGTATTTGACGAGTAAACCTTTGATTAGAGAGTTGAATGTGGCTTCATTAAATATAAAGTTTCGCAATAAAATAATTTGAATAAATTCTAGAGTAATCATTTGCATCCATCAATATAAGACTACTTGTATGTTTAGTTTAATTATTAATGTAATATATAAATAGTCTTTTTTTAATAATGCTATTTTTACCTAACTGATAGATTATACTATTAATAAGAGGAAGATTGGGTTTCTAATCACAGTTGAATGAAGTGAGGTGCTTTATTTACTAAATGGTTTTCCACTCTCCATTCACGAAAATTCGGGTAAACTTATTATAATCTCAACCTTCCTCTGCCCTAACATACTAGTGTAATTAATACATAATATACGTATAAGGAAACGGCTTGTATGACACGATGCTAAAAAAAAGATTTGTTTTTAACAATGGTGGCTATTATTTGTTTATAGTAATTTATAAAATTTATAACTGATAAATTAAGTTTATCAGTGCATGAGAACACCTCCTCTTCAGTTTTTATACCTATATCCAAACCTTTAACCAAAACGCGTCTCAGTTCTGAACACTAAGATAATAAGGGCTATATCTATTTATCTACTCATATGAACTTAACTGATGCAACCGGAGGTTAAAAAGGGAAATTGTCAAGGCCGAAAGACTCTGAAACACGGTAAAAATTGTAGGCAAGATATATCATGCTTTCCAGGGAGAATGAACTGTATCCTTTTAGGCAGAATTTACACTGTGAAAATAAATGGTACCTAAGGTGGACAACACACACTTTCTCCCTCTTTTATCTTAAAATAGACATTTACTATAAACTCATATGATTTGTGAAATGAAATATTAGTTATATACATTGTTGTAGAAACACTACACCAAATATTATAAATGAACTAATTTACACTGTTACTTACTCTATGGCATTGGGAACTAGGAACACGGTTACAGAAAAATTGAGAAAAGACAAACATCTTTATCCACCAAAGAGCGTAAGAATCAATTCGTTTTCAAAGACCTGAATTAAAAAGTATATATGTTTGCTTATCGATCAGAAACTATTGATTTTATAAAAATATATTTCAAGTAAAAGTAATAGTACTACAACTTTACAATATTAAGTTATCTTTTATATCAAATAGTTGCGAAGAAATGATCAAAATTGGAAAATTTCCCCCATGTAAAGTACCCTAGAAGTCATTTTCATGAGAAAATGAGAATTTCCTACTTGTGTATAATTAATAACAGTGTCTAGATTTAAAATGTAAGCAAAATCGTTAGAGCAAATTTTGGTAAAAATCTATTATTTTCTCATTTTTCCTTTCAGTAACATACCCTTAAATCAAGAGTTGGATAAATAATTATAAAATACCTTGGAGGTAGCCTTAAAAAAAACAGAAAACAAATCTTAGCCCAGTTGTTAAAATAATCTCTGCCCTAGCACAAGGTATAGATAGACAGATATACGGACAGACAAAACATACGGCATTGCGAAAACCACTTTTTTTGTTTCAGGGGGTCATGAAACGTTGACATTTTTCAAAATAACGTGTTCGATTTTTTTTAACAATCACAATAATTCTTTCTTTGAGGTGTCGAGAGAAATTAAAACATTAAAGTCCATCTCAGTTGGAAAATAGGAAGAATTATCATTTTTTTAAACACTAGTGTTTTAATATTTTCCAGAAACGTTGTAGTCCCTTTTCTCCACTTACCACCCCTGCCACGATTGTTGTCATTCTCTTAACGACCTCTTGTCTCTAGCTCGACCATATCCCCATGGTACTATACTTGGTCCTACCTGTTGCACTCCGTGTTGTTTTCTATCGTCTCATCTTTAACAAGTGTTGTTAACTACAGAGTCATTTCGGCGCCCAACTTTTCAAAGCTTGGTGGAAAAACTCGCTATACTACCCATCCTCGATAGACTTATTCTAATTACGCTATATCATTTAGAGGAAATGAACCTGGTTTTTCCATGGAATGATATCAGGAGATTATTTGATGGGGAAGGGGAAGCCACAGCGCATCCAACCAGGACCCATCACCAACAGAACAGACTAGATAAGCCTAACACTTAGTGCACGTATTCGGGGACTATAAATGACTAAAATCCCGCTTAGTTGAGCTTGGAATGATTTTGATTTAATATGGATTGTTCCAACAGTTGGACTTGATCGTATTTATTAATGACTTGCAAAAGTTCCCAGCGTTACCGATGGATTCCGTAGTTACCCCTGGCAAAGCTTTTCAATTCTCCAAACAAACAGAAAAAAAAATCTTCCAGCCCATATTTTAATAAATTCTTAAAAGATCTAGTGGAATTTTTAAAATCTCTGCTTTTGAGTGCACGTGTTCATGAACATGGGTTACTAATTTTGTAAATTTGAGACCCTCTCTCTTCGGTGGATATCACGCAATCTTCATGACAGACACAAGACACTCTTCATTTTATTAATATGGAATATTTGTATTTCCTAGACTTAATATTTGGAAATTACTATATTATTATTATTAGCACCGCGTCTTACTACCCGTTCGGGTTATACGCACTTACGCTAATGTGTAATGGTAGGGTGATTGTGAGATGAAATGAAGGACCTACAGTTTAACGTGGAATCCGAACCACGGTGGCGGCCTGGCATTCCCCAAATTCACAAGATGTCTTATCAGAGGTGTAGGAAGGGTTTGGAAATCAGATAAATCTGTGCCGGGACTGAGGATTGAACCCCGGCCGCCAGCACAGAAGTCTGACACCTTACCCCTAGACCACCAGGTCACCCGAAATTACTATACAATATTACAGTTTACAATTAATTCAAAGTGTAAGTTTAATTTTATATTAACTACAAAAGCCCATCGTTGTCAATGTTAAGTTACTAATATGAGGAAATTACTTTGGATTCAAGGTTTACATATTGTATCCTTCGTAAAAAATAAATAATACGGCACACCACACAGACTTTATCTCTCATTTATCTCAAAATACACATTTACTAACAAATCATGATATTTGGGAAATAAAATAATACACATTCTTGCATAAACACTACACCAAAGATCATGAATTGTATAGTATGCACTGTTACAGAAACAATGAGAAGAAGAAACATCTCTGTTGATCAAAGATCATAACAATCAATTTCAATTTCAAAGTGCTCCATAAAAATATATTTGTTTATAGATCCGAAACCATAGGTATTATAAAAATATATTAAAATAAAATAGTTTTATTTTTAACTGAACTACATATTTACAGCGCTAAGTTTTTTCATATCTCAAATAGTTACAGAGATATGATCCAAAATGGGAAATTTCTGTTTTTATCACTTACCCTCAAAGTCATTTTCATGGAAAAAAGATAATAATTTTATTTATAATGTTAAATAGTGACTAGATATAAAGTTTAATCAAAATCGTCATCGTGGATTTTGAAAAATTGAAATACTCTGTTTTTGCCATTTTGTGATTTACTCTTTAATTTATGGTTATAAAATATTTCGGTCGAACACTATGCGAACCTTAAATTTCAAGTTTTAGCCCAATCAGTAAAATGGTTTCGGTTCTAGTCCAAGCTACAGATAGACGAATCATGATATTCACCATTTTGGTTTCAGGGGCTCATGAAATGTCGATATTTATCAAAATATTGAGTTCGATTTTTTTTGACGATCACAATACTCCTATCTCCGATGTGTCAAAGAGGAAGTAAACATTAAACTGATTCCAGGTGATAAATTTCGATGCATAATAAATCGCTAATACGGTAATGATCACGAAGTTCAAACAGTTAGACTAGCATTTCATTGATAGGTGTCCAAGCAACTGTTTTAAAATATTAATATCGCACATATTTAAAATGAAATTATAATTGACAATTGAAATTAGATTTCTGTTATAAAAAATATTTAAATAGTAATAATTTTTGAAAATAAATATATTAATTATTGGTAAAAAAAAACCTAGTGAAAATATATTAAATATATATTTTTAATGAATAAATTAGTAATTTTTTCTTATGGTACTATCTCCTTCATAGTTAGTAGATTATTTAAACGGTTCTCATTAAGGAGATGAAAAATACCCTTTTAATAAAACACATGTGGGAAATGTCTTCCAGTGAACTAGAGTCGAGACTTATACACAAACTCATCTTAACTAGAAATATAGTACATCGCAAGGTTGACGCTTGATACTGGGTTACACTGGTTCAAATTATTATTAATTATTATTATTATTATTATTATTAGCACCGCGTCTTACTACCCGTTCAGGTTATACGCACTTACGCTAATGTGTAATGGTAGAGTGATTGTGAGATGAAATGAAGGACCTACAGTTTAACGTGGAATCCAAACCACGGTGGAGGCCTGGCATTCAAATTATTAAACTATATAATTAAATAAAGATGGAATGAGGTCAAATACTTAGCTATCACTGACCTAATATTTCAATTAGCTGAAATATAACCAGTCACGTGGTGTATTGGTCGGTGCACCTGGCCATGAGTCTAGAGGTCTCGGGTTCGATTCTCGGGTGGTGGGAATATTCCCGAAAGGGGAATCACCCCAACGGTCACCAGGGTTTAGTTAGTTAGGCTTAAGTCTGGTTTAAGTGTTACCACACCCTCATACTTACTATCACCCTCATACTTACTATCACCCTCATACTTACTATCACCCTCATACTCACTATCACCCTCATACATACTATCACCCTCATACTTACTATCACCCTCATACTTACTATCACCCTCATACTTACTATCCCCTCATACTTACTATCACCCTCATACTCACTATCACCCTCATACTTACTATCACCCTCATACTTACTATCACCCTCATACTTACTATCACCCTCATACTCACTATCACCCTCATACTTACTATCACCCTCATACTTACTATCACCCTCATACTCACTATCACCTTCATACTCACTATCACCCTCATACTTACTATCACCCTCATACTTACTATCACCCTCATACTCACTATCACCTTCATACTCACTATCACCCTCATACTTACTATCACCCTCATACTTACTATCACCCTCATACTTACTATCACCCTCATACTCACTATCACCCTCATACTTACTATCACCCTCATACTCACTATCACCTTCATACTCACTATCACCCTCATACTCACTATCACCCTCATACTTACTATCACCCTCATACTTACTATCACCCTCATACTCACTATCACCCTCATACTCACTATCACCATCACCTCATCTTATTGGGACATGGAAAAAGTCTCCACGCAAATGATGTACGATTAGTACATTCGGGAGTTCCCTGGGCAACAATACATTAGTACTTTCTAATATTTTCAATACTGGGCTAAGAATCATGTTGTTGAGACGTGAAATATTAATATATATATAGAAAAAGACACCTGGATACGGGAATTGAGCCCAAGACCCTTGGTCGAGGGCACCAAAACCGATACTCTAGAACTAAGTTATTCATTATACATGCCATGCTCATGGTCAGTCTTCATTCATCGTCTTAAAGCAGAGTTTGTGATGGACATGTTGAATCCTAAATATACTCTGAACTGTTATCGAAACCACAGCCACTAGTGTCGATCATAGTTTATCAAACCAAGTGTACATGATTAGCTACATTAAAATTAGCTAACTATACTGTCGTTCACCTCGGTGGTCTTAGGGTATAGTGCTCTACTCAGGATCCGATGTTTTTGGGTTCAAACCCATCCAGGGTTGACGGATTTTTCTTGAACAAAAATCTGTGACACAGCCTTCTTCCAAAGGTAAAGTAAAGCCGTCTATCTCATGTCAATTCTGGAATGTTAAAGAACACTGAAAGTTATGTGAAAATACCTTTCCGGAAAAAAATTTTGTAAGCCCTTTCGTTCTATATCATAGAAATTCTCATGTGTTGATATAATCGGTCGTTTCAGAGAGTGCTCGTTAAATACCACAATTAAATAATAATCTATGAATGAATAATGACCCTGAGCAAGGGTTTTAACCTAAATAGCTCAGTGGTGAAACAATATGCCCCGGACTCGATTTCAGCATCCAGGTGTCATGACTTAATTAATTTAAATCTGAACTTTATGTTATATTAAAAAATAAAGCTTATCTACCACCAAATGCATGAGAAAATTTTATCATTTATTATGAAGCGAAACCCATTTTGAAAATAAATCTTGCAGCAGTTACCTAGTGCGCTCATCATTCTAAATGTGAGCCCTTGGAGTTGTGCTCAAGACAGAAACTTCTCTGTAGAAATCTGGCAAGACAGAAACCTTCTCTGTAGAATCCTGGCAAGGCAAAACCTTCTCTGTAGAAACCTGGGAAGACAGAGACCTTCTCTGTAGAAACCTGGCAAGACAGAAACCTTCTCTGTAGAAACCTGGCAAGACAGAAACCTTCTCTGTAGAAACCTGGCAAGACAGATATCTTCTCTGTAGAAACCTGGCAAGACAGAAATCTTCTCTGTAGAAACCTGGCAAGACAGAAACCTTCTCTGTAGAAACCTGGCAAGACAGATATCTTCTCTTTAGAAACCTGGCGGGGAAGAAGCCGTAAAGCAACACGGTGAATATGTGTTGTTTGTAACTCGCTACAAGAACGGTTCCAGCTGGTGCTAATAGACTCCCTCGCGAGTTACACTCCTATAGAGACAGTTAATAACAAAATAGAAGATATTTAAAGACGTGTTCTTACCGAACTTAGTAAAATATTTCTTATGATACAACTTCAAACTACATTGATTTTTATTGATTTGTTTTATCACCGCGTCATTACTACGCGTTTGGGTTATACGTATGTGTACTAATTATGTTAATATACGTTAGGGATGAGTAAGGTTGAATTTAGAAGAAGTGTACCCACATTTTTGTAGAAGGAGAGTGAAAACCCGTGTAGTAAATAACCACTTCAGAACACCCGACCGGGATTCTAGACCCGATTTCTTCATCATCAGTTCTCCAACCTATTGTAAGAGTGACGTCTTAGACCATCTGACCACTGAAGTGATTGTTATAATGCTTGCGTTACGCATTTGTGGGCATGCGTATTAAACGTCACGTTTGTTAGGTGTGGTAGGTTAGGGACATAAAGGCGTGTGCTTGAATCCAGGCGGGGTCTACTGGGGGGTTGTTTACCCTTAATGGTTTCCTACATTCCATACATACAAATGTGGTGACATTTCTTTGGATTCTATACTTTCCTCAGCCCTGCCTTAGTAGTTTAGTAAAATTCTGACAGCCCGGAGAGGTACTAAGACGTGGTACATACCAAAGTACAGTTCTATGCTTAGGAGCATTAAAATACTCGGTTTTCGGAAACTCATAACCCAAACTGCACACATAGCTTGTTTGAACCAAAATTAATACAAAATCCCTATACACTTATACCCGGAAAGCTATGCTAATACCATCAAACTGTGTCCAAAGTTTCGGTGCTCAGCAGCGGGATAGCAAAACTGTCAAGTATGCGTGTACAGAAAGTTGCATAGGAGTTAGGCGCACGGCACTACACATGTAGTAATAGCAAGCACCGTCGGTGATGTAAGACCGTTACTGATGACCCTCAGAACGTATTCACATTTCTAGATGGACTTTTGTGATGTTTACTATTAATTGTGGCATATTCTGTTGCCGTGCTCCAAGATGTTGAGGTGGGTGTGTAGTATCGCGCGCCTATCTCCTATGCAACCTGTTGTACACGCACACTTGAACAGCTTTGCCGACACTGTACGCTGCAACTTTGGACACAGTTTAATGGTATTAGCATAGCTTTCCGGATATAAGTGGAGAGGGATTTTGTATTACTTTTAGTTCATACAAGCTATGTGTGCAGTTTTGGCTATGAGTTTCCGAACACCTGTATATTAATAGTGAAACAAAAATGTGATAAAAACACAAACCATTATTATTTTGGTGAATATGAAGTAAGGCCTTGCCCCATCTAGAAATGTATTGGTAGTTTAATGAAGATCCATTTTTGAAAATTTTCTTTCAAGCTATAATATATTATCTATTATCTATTAAATATATAAAAATTAGTTTGTCTATTTATTTTCCTCTTTTACTCAAAAACCACTTCACAGAATGCACTGAAATCTCGTTTGAATATAGCTTGGACGTCCAGTTAACACATGGGCTAGATTATTTTCTCCTAAATTTCAATAAAATTGATGTTTTTAAAAATATATTCTTAGACAACGTGATCAATTTTGTATTCTTTTATTTATATATATTCAACAACTGTTGATATCAAAAAGTATATAAAATTAAACTCTTGTTTTTCTACTAGAACAGGGGTATCCAAACACTTTGATATGAGGGCCACATAATATATTTTACACATTTTTGCGGGCCCAAGTAACGTTCACCTGTTCTTCAGGTAGCATTATTTTTGCCCTGAATGCCTTGACATACACAAATAGATTATAAATAAAATTTGTTCAACATGAAAATTTATATTCAAGTCATATGGCCGGTCACGTATGTAAAAAAATTCCACTTTACAAAGCCAGTCAGTGTTTGATAAAAGTGATTGACTTTGATTATTCTCTGTGAGAAATGAATCGATTTAAATGTAGTAAATTATATTTATAATAATTAGTCAATATAATTACTTATTTTTAAAAATTAGGTAACACCTTTCGAAACTTTCCTTTAATAACCCTCTACCGGGAGACTTGGAACTATCTAAAATTGTCCCAGTCAAGCCGTTCTGTTGTAGATATAAGGAATGTCGCCTGCGACTGAAAATGAGGGTTTGCAATTCCGACAGCACTCTGGTTTGGTGGCATGGGGGTAAGAATGCGTGCGGGCAAATCTGGACATGTTAAATATATTGCATGGTCAAGAACTAACGAAGATAAACAATCAATTGGTTTTTTGATAAAATCTTGGAACGGGTCGGATCTTGTACCCCACACCCTTTAAATAACGGGATGAGGTATGTGGATAGCTCCAAGCCCAGAAAACATAGAAAGGGAATAACTTAGCATAATATGTACTTAGAGATACATAATAAGGTGATATAGGTATTTTGTTTAATCTTCCAAATATATTTCTAGCCTTACAGCTAACAAAGCGTGACTATCGCCACGAGTATTTTCAAAACAAGAAAAATAGCAATGTGAAGCTTCGAATAGGTTGCGCATCCAAAGAAACCTGGATGTATGCTTCCATTATTTGTTAGTTTCTTTTACCATTGTACAAAATATATAGTTAAGGAGATATAATCAAAATTTGAAATTTTTGCTAATGTATAGTACACTTAAAGTCATTTTCATGTAAAGATGAAAATTATCATTCTGTTTATAATGTTAAACAGTATCTAGATACAAAATTTAATGAAATTCTTAAGAGTGGGTATTGAGAAAATCTATTTTTTCTCTTTTTTTGTCCTTCGGTAAACTACTCTGAATTCTAAGGTTAGATACAAAAACAAAAACTCCTCTAGGAATCCTATGAAAACCCTATTACAAATTTTAGTATGATCGTTCGGTTCTATTCCAAGATTATATACAGACAGACGGACGGATCTACAGACAGACATACGTAATCGCAAAAACAACTTTTTAGATTTCAGGGGGTCATAAAACGTCGATATTTATCAAAATTTTGAGTTGAAAATTGTTCACGATCACAGTTTCACTCTCCGAAAGGTTGAGAGTTAGTTTTATTTTATATAATTTCTACTGTCTTATACAACGTCTCTTTATTTTCCAAAATGACTCAGTTTCCAACCTACTCCAAGCATACAAAATATGTTTCAGTAGGCTGAGACCTCCAAGTATTACCTCGAGTCGATTACTTGTCACCTCGGGCTGACGAGGTGTCCCAGGGGAAATAACTCTCCCCCCTCCATTTCCTCCAAGATAGCACAGCGGCTCTGGGGACATGTCTTCCCAATCAAATGCTATGGACCTCAACCAATCTCTCTCTACTAGCTACTGCTTGCTCGCTCCATCACTGGGTTAAATTACCAATTCTATGCTATACATCACCTTTAAAATTAGGTCTATATTTCCCTCTTTGCAAGTGAAGCCCTAAATTGAATAGAGTTAGGTTAGATTTTATATTATGATGGTTGGTATTTTTATATTTTAGGTAAGACTATTTCGGTATTTTCAATGTTTTATTTCACAACTTCTCTCTCTCCCTCCTTAAAGTATAATGGAAAGAAAAGCGATTCTAAGCTAGTATTTTAGCGGTTTTTTAGCATTTTTTTTATGACCAAATAATTAAAGTAGTTCTTCCGTATTTACGCATAGTGCAATTTAATAAACATATTTCTCTCAAGCAGTCTTTAATATGTTTTGTTATAAACATAATGGATATTGATTTGAAACATTTAAAAAAATAAGATAAAGTTATATAAGTTCTAAGATATCCCCTAAAATTATTCAAATTCTGTTGATACTAATAAGTGTGAAAAATTAAACATATCTACTCCTGTGATTTTTTTTTATTTTTTTTTACAAAAATTTTGCCATAAATACTCAAGAATACTCACGCTACCTTTCATTCCGTCTTAATCTATTTAGCCTTTTTATTTTGTAATTAAAATGTAACCCAATTCGGTGGTCACATGTTCTAACGCGCTACTCTCGTAGTAGACTGGAGTGTCAATGACGGGGAGAACCAGGTTCAAATATTGGTCAGACATACTGAGGGTGATTTTTCATAAATGTTTTTCAACTTTCCCTCTAGGAAAATGCGCTTACATTTACTATAAATCTAACCTCTCTTAATCCCTAAAACCACTAGCGTAATTAGTACATAAGTGAATAATCCGAACGGGAAGTAAGACGTGGTGCTAGGTGTTATTAGTTTACCAACAACTAAGTGTGTGTGTGTGTGTGTGTGTGACTTATAAATATTGAACTAACTTGAGAATCTTTGCCAACCGCGTCTTACTAACCACATGGTTTTAACGTATTTATCTATACTACTATTATAAAGGGGTGAGACAAGGACACCCTTAGTTAGGGGTGTGCGAATGGTGTGGCTGCACAGGGCTCCGCACTTACTTAGGTGACAAAAGGGGAAAAACCATTAGTGTTTGAGAACTTTTTTAATTGTTTGCTCCTATAGTTTTGTCTCCCCGCATAGGCGACCCAGGAAATATTGTCAGAGTATAAAAAAAGCCAAATCATGAGGTTTGATTTATTAAACGAACGAAGCGAGTGTTTCGTTCTAACGCCACCAATTTGTTTGTATGAGGTGGGTATGTCTCCCGATTATTTTTTAACGCATCAACCGATTTAATTCTAACTATTCACAGTTGTTCTTTGTACCTTAATACATATCATGTTCGTTGAGGAAGAGAATCGAGTGAAGAGTTGGGGAGAAATCAACTCTTGTATTTATCAAAACATGGTCTATAGTTATTATATATTATCTATATTAATATTATAAAGAGGAAAGATTTGATTTTTTGTTTTTTTTTGTAATGGATAAACTCAAAAACTACTGGAACGATTTTAAAAATTCTTTCACCAATATAAAGCTACATTATATGCGAGTAACATAAGCTATATTTAATTTTGAAAATTTAATTTATTCCTTATAAAAATGTCGATATTATATTATATAGTCGTTGTAAAAAAAGTATTTGAAGGGAAAGTGGGTTTGGTGAAGGGGACGGGGGGTAGGGGTGAGGAAAGAGGAATGAGATGAAAATAGGAGGGAGGATAAAAAGAGGGAGGGGCTATACAGTGATGGTAGGACTGTATTTTCAAAAAGAATAAGTAAAAAAAGTTTTGTTGTTATATTGACATGGTGGATGATTTGAAGCTTGGTTTTACAGGATTCTTTACAATATTTTTTTACGGGGAAGGGGACTAGTACTACTATAAAGCCACACGGCTGACTCACTCACTGACATTAATGTTTACCCTCTTCCAGATGAGCTAAAAATTCGAAATTTGGCAAACTTATAGATTTTAACCTGTAACCGACGGGAAAATTCCAAAAAAGTAAAAAAAAAATCTAACCCCCAAAAACATCAAAATGGTGGAGCAACTTTAAAGTCGGTGCGGACCTTTCTTTGGAGGTATCTTGTGGCTAAACGGCAAGACATCAAAAAACTGCTCTGGAATTACATTAGTGTACTGTACATCCACTTGGAAAGAAAGCTCACTGGGGATTTGAGGGCGTAGCCCCCAACGAACAAAACGAGTTATAGTTATACTATTACATGTTTTTAACTTTTAAGAAATTTTTCGCTAACTTATGTGGCTTATCTGTGGTGTATAGGTACAAACTGCTGTAATCATATTAAAAGATATTAAGATCTTAACTATTATTTTGGGGGGTAACTGGGGGCCCCACAAACAAAGTTTGATCAGGGCGCTACATTTGTTATGGGAAGCCCTGGGATGAGGAGTGTATAATAATTTCGGAGGCATGTACCCACACTTTCGTGAAAGGAGAGAGGGAAAACCCTTAGTAAAAACCCCTGATACCGCCTGCACATCCGAACCTCTCCGTAAACCGGAAAGCCAGACTAAACGAACTCAGCGTTTTATCCAAGTGTTCATATATACGGATATCAAACAAATTTGAACAAACTAAGCATTACTTTTATTTATTAAAGGCTTCTATGTAGGAAATAAGTATATGCTTGGATTAGGTCTTTAGGAATATTGGTTTAATAAAAACATTAAGCTTTTAGTTACATCTACATTAACAACGTAAATATTCGTTTATCCATAATACTAGATTATAATATTAACGCGTTAAGAGTAGACTAAAATATCTAAAATCTTTAAAAGTAAGGTGTCAATAAGCCAACAAATATATTAGACTAGATAGCTGTTGCCCGCGGCTTTGCTCGCGTGGAAGTTGATTATATACAAATACGAAAATATACATATGTATTTACAGATTAATTTAAAATATTACGTTACGTTGATGACCATAACTTGACCTCAGATCAAAAATAATGCAAGTCCGATACAAACTTTCACCCCCTTTTTCATCCCTTATTAAATAAAATTTCCAAAATTCCTGAAACACGTATTTATTTGTTTTACGTCAATAACCGAAATACAAAATTTTGTTTATGTAACTTTCAAAATGACGGACTTTCATACATATTATCATCCCCTATTTTGACCCCTTTGGGGTGGAATTTTCTAAAATCCTTTCTTAGTGTGTGCCTACATAACAAAATGAATATACAATCCGAATTTCATGCTTGTAGCCTTGATAGTTTGCGCTCGGCGATAATGAATCAGTCAGTCAATCAGGACATGTTATTTTATAAATATTGATTGCCTCCAATTGGGAAATATTTGTGACTGTCACTAGAGTAGCGTTTCCCAAGTGGGGTTCCTTAGGTAAAATCAGAGATTCCATAAAAAAAAGTAAAAATTAAAAAACAAAAAAATTAATTATCTGATCGAATGACAAACACTTCGTGGCTATCCAAAATTGTATTTCCTGCCAACACAATCACAAAATTAAATGAAGTATGTCTATCACTCCAAGGAAAAAAAAAGGAAACATTTTTAATGCCAAGAGGAAAATATTTTCACTTTCTCTTCAGTAGCAATATTAGATCTCAATTGTGAAGCAGAATAATTTGGACTCGTTTCCAACACTTGTTGACCTCGGTGGTCTTCGGGTAAAGTGCTCACCTCAATACCCGACGTTCATGTGTTCAAACACAACCAGGAACGACAGGTTATTTTTAGGCGATAAAAACCCTTAGCTCAACTTCCTTTCAAGCCGTCGGTCCCATGTTGATTGTGGCATGTAAAATAACCCTCCCGTAAAAGTTAATAGGCTCTCTATCTCTCGTTAATAGAAATTATAGTGTGTTGATATATTCATTCAGTTCAGAAAGTGCACGCTAAATACCCCGAATAAATATGAAAATTTTCCAACACTTAAGGATTTACTTAGTGAATGAAACTCTCATGTCTTTTTTTTTTCTATTCATGACACCCTTTTAGCCACTTGTAGTCTACAGGTATCTGTTCTGTTGCAATCAGAGGTTATAATAATCCTCAGAGGTTATAATAATCCTAACTTGAACGTCAAGAATAAATTCACTGCTACAATGTAGATTATCTTTGCAATTTACACAAATCTATTAATCAATATTTTACATCGTTGAATATAAAATATAAAGACTGGGTTCCAAATACATTCGTACAAGATAAACCAGCAAGGTTTTTTCACGCAGATATTTTGAAAATTGGATCGATATTAATTCTAACAGTCAAGAATTTTCTCTTATTGCTTTTTAGGAAAATTTACGCGAAGAATAAATTAACAATCACACGAGAGGTATTCTATCGCGTGATATTTTTGTCGTGCGAGTTTTATCCGCCGAGATACATTGCTTTAAATGAGAGCGTTCACACAGGGAGAGAAAATATTGAGGGGGGGGGGGTGTAAATTCCCGCTCCACTAGTTTAGAACAGTCGCTTGTATCTAGCGACGAGATTATTGGTCACACCGCACATCGCCCTTGAGATACATTGAGTTCAGACGAGAGGGAATATATCGTGCGATTTGTCTGATGATGGGTCTCTTTAGACGTAGAATCTATCGTATTACAATAGTTTGTGAAAAAACAAATTGACTCTTCAATGTACTGTATGTACATTGTTGGTTTGTACATGATTAGGAAACATAAATGTTGTTTATGCACTTTTCAATAAATACATGTATTAAGTTGGCAAACAGAGTTCTTAAACCTTAAAGTAAATGTCACTTTTTCGGATATTGAGATTTCATTTCTCATATTTGTATCAGCTTTATGTAAACTAGGTGACCAACAATGCAGCTATTAGTCAAATTTTGCCACTGACATGCGAAAATATTTGAAGATCTTATAGTCATCCTGGTGGGGTCCAGCAAAATTTAAACAAAAATGACATTAAAGTAATCTACGACTAATTATAGAATGTACCCAGAACCACCTTTTTTGTTATTCTGCGTAACAAAAGGAATTTAGCCATCATATGATTTCCGTCGTCAGCCATGGTGTATACCGTGTCAAAAGTACAAATGAACATGAAACACAAGCGAGATTTTCCCTCCCGTCTTAAGCAACGTCAGAATGGATCGCGTGAATAAAGGTTCGCGCGACAAAAACATTGTATGATAAAATACTTCTCGTGTGAAAGGGCACCATCCTGAGTTGTTGCGGTGGGCAAACAGAGATCTGTTGCCATTTTCCAGCGGCACTTGTGTGAAACTGGATTCTCGCTTAATTGTGGAAACAAAATCAAGTATCCAAACCTAATTGATGCAGCTCCAGACATGCGAATACAATTATCAACAGCTAAACTGGATTTAAGAAGAGTTTGGCAAAAAAAATAAAAAAAAATGGGCGTGTGTACTTATGTACGCGCGTGAGAAGTTATACTTCTTTGGCATCATTAAATATAAATATTTATTATTTATTCAATTTAATAATAAATATTAAAAATTAATATTTTAATTTATGTTCGATTTAAATTTTTATCACAAATTTTTTATTAAATGTTTTATTAATTTTATTTCTTTATTTTGTAACTATTAAATAACCAATAATAAATATTTAACAATAATAATTTAATAATATTTAGTATTAATTATGTTAAATAATAATATTTTAATTTATATCAATAAATAATACATACGAATAGTTAACCTCAATTATATTGGATCACTTGAAAATGTCTATAAGCACAATTTTTTTCACTAATATTTACGAATAGTCAATAATATTAATCAAAATATTCAATTTAAATCACTACTGAATATTATTTATTAGCACATATATAATTCGCACTTGTATGAAACTAAAACACGTGTTATGAATGTAAATACTAGAAACATGTGGATAAATATTATATATATGAAAACAGTGATCAGAGGCGACGAGCGTACCAACATGCGCGACTAACAGAGGTTCTATTTCTATTTTGTTGGTAGCTTTTTGTTTCGAGACTTAATGAGAGGTTTAGCTTCAACCTGTTACTTTTGTGTTACAGTGATGCGCGCGCATCTTAAAATTTCACTCTCATCATTTTTTCATAACGCGCCTAAAGAAGTATAACTTCAAAAAGAAAAATATACTCTGTGCATTAAAATGTATGTTCGCATTTTTTGTATTTTTGTTCATATTAATAATAATAATAATAATAATAATAATAAACAAAGAATCTTATACTACAATTAACATTTAAAAGTGAGACCTTATCAATTTTCCCTTGATAGATATGTATGCAGGGTGGCTGCATTTATTCATGGAACATGAAAGAAGGCAAAACATATAGTTGCCTTTCCCCTAGAAAAATATAACTTTTAACTTAAAGGTATATGACCTTGAATCAGTAAAATAATTCTCCTGGGAAGCACTATTTTATTTGCTAGTGATAAAAACATGCAAGAGGTTTCATTATGTTGTACAAAATATAAAAGGGTTCCTTGACTAAATTTAGTTGGGAAATGCTGCTATAATGTATTCTTAGCGTGACAATAACGCCCATTCATTTCTAAAGGAAATATTTTATTCTTTATCAACTAAACTTTTGTCATTATCACCGATCAATATTTAAAGATTTGTATTGACGTAATTAGCTCGATTGGACGCACGTTCTAGAGCAGTGGTTCCCAACCTTTTGTGGCCCATCTCCCCTTTCTGGAGGTTGACTAACACCTATCGCCCCCTTTTCATTTTCATTGTATGCCTAATTTTAATTTGAAGTAAGGTGTAAATAATAAAGCAGTTTTATTATTATAAACAATTTTACTACCGTATATAAAAACAACCAAAGCAGTTTTATCCGGTCACTCTTGAATAAAATAGAAAGAAAAATGTACAGATTTTACAGATTTTTTTAAATAACAAAGAAGTGAAATAATTAACTAATATCATTGATGTACATTTAAAAAACAGGAGTACATGTTTTCATTTTTAAATTGGAATCTGGAAAAATTAAGAAAGTTGACAGTTAAAATTTGAAAAAATAAATGAAAGTTTGAAAATTTGTTATTGTTTTATTTTACCTTTTCAATGGCTGCCTTGTGCTTGGTGGATTTCAGTTAAAGCTTGAATATCCGGCTTTATGTTCGTCAAGTTCAGGCGCAAGTCTGCTTTGAGGCAAATGTCCAACTTATTTCTTTGTTTTGTGAGGAGCTGACAACAGAACTAAATCCTTTTTCAACTAAATATGTTGACGGGAACGAGATGAGAAGTGTTTCAGTTTTTCCCCACAGTTGTGGATAAGTGTCCATAATCTTCACCCAGCATAACTCGTAACTGCTCTGCTTGAAAATGATTTTCGCCTCACAGTCATACTTCAGATATAGAAACTCTTGTCTGCAAAGATTTATCAAGCTTATCCACAGCTTCAAACGAGAATGGATCTAGAATCCAATCAGGAATTTGTAACTTGGTCTAATCTTCAAATCTTAATTCCATGTCAGTTTTTAACTGGTCAAGGTGATCAGTAAAAATTAGGATTTTGTCTTCTGGGAGTTCAGGAGTCCTGTTAGCTGACATTGAACACTTTTTAAGGGTCGGAAACTGAATCAGCTCTTTACGGCCAATATTTACCTTGTGAATATCAAACTTGGCGATGAATGATGAAATAATTCCTTTGGCCTTGATAAGGTTCATCTTGTTTCCTTGAAGCCTTATATTGACTTCGTTTATTTTTTCAAAAATATCTGTAAGGTACGCAAGTTCCAACTTACGTTGCTTCAAATTCTCACTTAAAACAGGATCAGACGTGTCGAGAAACTCAGTAACCGTGTCAAATAATTCGAAGAAACGGCGCAAACAGTTTCCTTTGGAAATCAACCTCACGGCCGTATGTAGAAGCAAGCGTTCGAATTCCTCATCATTTTCATGGCAAAGTTGTCGGAACAGATGGTCATTGAGGGAATTAGCTTTAATCTTGTTGACACCAGTAATAACCAGTTTTAGGGTTTCATGCAGGACACCACTCAATTTTTTCGCAGCCAAGTGTTGACGATGAATGACACAGTGAATAGTGATGACCTCTGGCACTTCTTTCTTAAGGTGGGCTAGAAACCCAGCATGACGACCTGACATGGCAGGAGCACCTTTTGTTGCGCAAGCGCTCACGTTTGTTAGGGGAATCTCTTTTTCTTCAAAATAATCTTGTACCACTTTAAAAATCGACGATCCCTTCGTATCAGTGATCAAAGTTCTAGCAAACAACATTTCCTCGGTAATTTCCTTTGGTTCATTGATAAACCTCACATAAGCTAATAAAATTGCTTTGTTATCAATCACAAATGATTCATCAATCTGCAATGCAAATTTACTTTTTTTCAACAAATTGGTGAGTTTGGATTCAACGTCTGTGGCCATTTCGTCAATTCGCCTGGAAACAGTATTGTTGCTCAAAGGAACCGATTGACTTATCTTATTACTAGGGCCCTCGCCTAGCATGATTTCAACAATTTTTTTGGTAGCCGTAAAACAAGAGTTTCACCAATTGTGTGAGGTTTTCTACATTTAGCGATCAATAAAGACACCTCGTAAGAAGCAAGAAGATCTTTGTCAAGATCGGTTGCTCGTTTTTTAAATAATTCGCTCACATTAGGCCGTTTAACACGTTAGCTTTGAGGTGTTGAAAATAACTAAGTTCTTTACTCACTTTATCACTGTGTACTCTTGATAAATGATCTTTCATTCGCGAAGGTTTCATGGCTTCACTACTAGTAAATGTTTTATCATACAGAAGACAATGTGGAAACTACACATTTTGCGGTGACGTGATAAAACCGAATTTTAAATACTCAGCTGAATATTGACGACACTTCTTCTTTTTTAAATCCATTGTGCATGAACTTCTACACTTCAAAACAAACTCACAAAAACAGAAAAGACATGCACAAAAACTGATGGTGAGGCACACAAAGGCTAGTGAAGACTGAAGACGAATGTAGGCCAATGGCAAGTGTGTTGTGTTGGCAGGAGGGGGAGGGGGTTGAGTCACGAGTCGGCCGCGATGAACAACAACAGGTGGGGGACTGTGAAGAGGGGTGAGTGCAGTGAACTCGCCGGCTGAGAATAGCCAGTGACTCGTGCTACCCGGCAACTTCTACTGTACAGTACTATTTTAATTTTTCCCCCTTTAAATACTCATCGCCCCCAAATCGCCCCCACTTATTTATGGCCACCCCGATAACCCAAATCGCCCCCAGGTTGGGAACCACTGTAATCTAGAGTAATTGTTGGCTTAGCATGTTTAAGGTAACATACTCAAGAGGATGCAGTAGAGTTCTGACAATTAATATCAATATGTAAGCTAGCGGGGCCAAAAGAGGCCAATATCGTGGCATAAAATACCTTTACTTTTTGGCAATCGGGTGTCACAATTCCATCCATCTCGCAGGTGGTTCCTCTGTCCAACACCTTATCGATACAGACGAAATCTTGAGGTAATCGATAGTACTAGTACTTGGAGGGCATCGTTGTAGCCCAGGGTCCCGGGATTGAGTTCGGTAAAAGCACCGCGTAATAACATTCAACTGGTCAGTCTAAGTATTAACAAGTTAAGCTAGTCCTTCCACGAGCACGGGTGTCCATTATTCTTATTCTTTATCCTACGACCAACGTCACATTTTTGTATCATCTTTTAGTATCGATATTGATATCAAAATTCACAAACTTACATATTATTTTGAACCCACACAACTACCTTTCCTCTAACCTTACCCCTTCCACAAGCTATCCTGACAGAACGGGGCTAGGGTCACGACACTTTTTTATTTTAATGTTTAAACTTATTAACGTATTAGATTAATAAGGTAGGGATGAGAAGTGTTATTTTGAAGTAATCGTACCTGAAATAGTGGCTAAAGGGAATGTAAAAACTCCAGTGATAACCCAAATGAGGAAAAGCAAAGCCAAGATTCGAACCTTAACATTCATCCACGCCATTTTAAGTCCATATTTTAACGAGCTTGATGCTATAGGTCATGGGATCAGTTGGAGGGGGAAACATTATATTTAGCACCACATCCTGTTCAGGCTATAAGAGTAATGGGCCAATTAGACAAATAATATATTAGGAATAAGGAAGGTTGAATTTTAGAGGAATTCTACCCTCATTTACGTGGAGGAAGAGTGGAAAATAATTTGGTAAAAACCATCCTTAGTGCGCCTGACTAGGAATCGATTACCAATCTCCACTTTATTGGCAGTTTAGCCAAACTATTGCAAGAATAACGCCTTAAACAATTCAACCACCGAATCGGGTGTATCAACACATGATATGTTGTTACACTCCATTTACTCTAAAAGGTATCACTCTTACCTTAATGCTTTCACTATGGCTTACACTATGCCCCTATCTTCTAAGATGCTCCATAGTGTAATAATGCAAGGTAAGCTTGCTACCTTACAAGTAAGCAAAAGGTACACTCCGTTTAGCCCGAAATATATCAGTCCTATCTTGAAGGATTTAAATATGGGTCTATCTTATAAGGCCGCGCTCTAGTGGGACCTATCAAGGAATAAATGGGGGATGTGTGTACGAATACATTTAGCACCAATAACACATAATATATTATCCATTTGAGTCTGACCTATATCTTAAGACCCCTTGGGCTTATGTTTAAAATAGTATAGTATAGTTTGTAGTCACAGGGTTATTGGGGCTAGAATCCTTAGAGGGTTTTTCTTAAATGGCTTTTCACACTCCCTCAACGCAAACGTGGGTACTTTTCCTCAAAACAATATCTTACCCATTTCTATCGCATTAATGTGATTAAATGCAGATATTCTGGCTGAATAATAAAACGTTATTTTTTAAAAAGACCTGGTAGACCATATTAATTTTTTGGTAAGGTTAGTATAAAAAATTAATTTTGAGGATTTTTCAACTTGTGATGGTTCGTGGTGAATTCTACAAACAGGAAATTGCAATAAGGATTTGTTTTAACATCAACATATTATTAAAGTAATTTAAAGTTATAAAAAAAAATGTGTTGTAGGTGTTTGAGCTTTGTTAGATTCAAAAAGCTATTAACATAGACATTGAAAAGTAGTATAAATTTACATTTCAAGTAATAGTTTCTCTCTTGAGTATAGCTTGCCTGTTGAGTTCTTAGCTTTGATTACAACTGAGGAGATTACGCCCTTTTTCTCAGGTGTTATCATGGGGTCAAAATCATACACTGAAGTGTTTTTACCATTTAACTATTAGAAAATTCATCCAATTCCTTGAGACCTAGTTCTCATTTCCACACAAAGAGCACATATAAGTCCTGCAAAGTTCGATATATTTGGAGCTTCTACAAATTCATGTCTCTCGAAGTTATTGACTGGTATTAAAATGCATTGACCAACTCAGAAACTTCTGGTTATAATAAGGATAACTCTTCTGATTCAAACTCTTTTGATTAAAAACTTTGATAAACATAATGATTTTAAAGTGAACATTGATGTATTAAAATTATGATCATCATAATGTTTTTATAGTTACCATTGAATTATTAAAAACTCTGATCAACATTATGTTTTTATAGTGAATAGTAATCTTGCACGTAAAGTAAAATATTATATTTCAATATGCAAAGGAAAATTAAGCTCAGAAAATTAAACTTATTGCTGTGTTACTGGTCTGCTATATTTAAATGTAATCCAGATTTTCGAATGTAAATAAAACAACACTGTTCATAGCTAACAATTTGAAAATGTATTTTCAGTGTTAAAAAAAGTTGGGTTGATGGAAAAAGGGTGTATCTTACCTATTTTTTGTTTATTAATTTGAATGTCCAAACATGTTTATTTAAAGATGTTGTTTACATAAATCTGTTCAAAAATATGGAGTTTTCAAAATAGCATTTAACAAAAACATACTAAACTCTTATTGTATACGTATCTTAAGATGAACTTTCAAATCGCTATGTCTCAAATCATTGTTTATACGCCCCTTACCCATCAATCTCCACTTAGTTTGTTGGAGTTTAGCCCTGAGTACAACTTGTCTGTTGGAGTTTAGCCCTGGGTACCACTTGACTGTTGGAGTTTAGCCCTGAGTACAACTTGTCTGTTGAAGTTTAGCCCTGAGTACAACTTGACTGTTGGAGTTATCCCTGAGTACAACTTGACTGTTGGAATTTAGCCCTGAGTACAACTTGTCTGTTGGAGTTTAGCCCTGAGTACAACTTGACTGTTGGAGTTTATCCCTGAGTACAACTTGACAGTTGGAGTTTATCCCTGAGTACAACTTGACTGTTTGAGTTTAGCCCTGAGTACAACTTGACTGTTTGAGTTTAGCCCTGAGTACAACTTGACTGTTGGAGTTTAGCCCTGAGTACAACTTGTCTGTTGGAGTTTAGCCCTGAGTACAACTTGTCTTTTGGAGTTTAGCCCTGAGTACAACTTGTCTGTTGGTTTTTATCCCTGAGTACAACTTGTCTGTTGGATTTTAGCCCTGAGTACAACTTGACTGTTGGAGTTTAGCCCTGAGTACAACTTGTCTGTTGGAGTTTAGCCCTGAGTAAAACTTGTCTGTTGGAGTTTAGCCCTGAGTACAACTTGCCTGTTGGAGTTTAGCCCTGAGTACAACTTGTCTGTTGGAGTTTAGCCCTAAGTACAACTTGTCTGTTGGAGTTTATCCCCGAGTACAACTTGTTTGTTGGAGTTTAGCCCTGAGTACAACTTGTCTGTTGGAGTTTAGCCCTGAGTACAACTTGTCTGTTGAGGTTTAACTGTGAGTACAACTTGTCAGTTGAGGATTAACTGTGAGTACAACTTGTCTGTTGAGTTTTAAATGTGAGTACAACTTGTCTGTTGAGGTTTAACTGTGAGTACAACTTGTATGTTGGAGTTTAGCCCTAAGTACAACCTGTCTGTTGGAGTTTAGCCCTTAGTACAACCTGTCTGTTGGAGTTTAGCCCTAAGTACAACCTGTCTGTTGGAGTTTAGCCCTAAGTACAACTTGTCTGTTGAGGATTAACTGTGAGTACAACTTATCTGTTGAGGTTTAACTCTGAATACAGTTCTGCTCTACACAAAGATCCCATGTCTCGCAGATTGATCATGTGTAGTTCTACACCAGAAGAGTAGAGAAGCAAGATGAGCTGTGAATATTACTTCTCTTTGTGCAGAGTCTCAGGCGATGATGATGCAGGTTGAAAGAAGTGAGACATATGGGTGGTAAGAGGAGATAAGCCGAGATGGCAAGGTTATAATAGGGTTGGTTGGAGGGGTAGGGGGAGTGCAACATTCACTTTAAGCAAAGTGGAGAGACGAGACGTGGTACATAAAAAGACATGTAGGGGGCAAAGCAAATGGTAAGAAAGGAAAGCAGTGCCCAAATGTGGGCCTCCTATCTACTTGTACATCCAAAAACAAATATTGACTTTAAAATGGGATTCCATTCATTTTATACAACAAAGGAAGGAAACGCCTATTTGTTTGCATCACATGTCACAACTTGTAAGGTATACTCACATTTAGTTAAAATAATCTGGTATAGATGAAAAAGGTATACGTTTTAGTAAATGTGGCAGCATTTGCATAGAGATAAAGTGAAAAATAATAAATAAAATTCAGCCTCATTACATGTATTCGAGATTCTATCGCTGGCCTCCCCATCATCAGTTTATCAGCAAATTATGAGAGTGACGTCAAAAGTGTATGCAACCAAAGAAGTGGATGAATGCTATAAATGTCAAGTAAATTAAAAAATTCAAAATATGGCGCACCATACTTTCTACCTCTTTTATCTTTAAAACAGACATTTACTAAAAACTAGGTGACCTGGTGGTCTAGGGTAAGGTGTCAGACTTCTGTGCTGGCGGCCGGGGTTCAATCCTCGGTCCCGGCACAAATTTATCTGATTACCAAACCCTTCCTTCACCTCTGACAAGACATCTTGTGAATGTGTGGAATGCCAGGCCTCCACCGTGGTTCGGATTCCACGTTAAACTGTAGGTCCTTCATTTCATCTCACAATCACCCTACCATTACACATTAGCGTAAGGGCGTATAACCCAAACGGGTAGTAAGACGCGGTGCTAATAATAATAATAATAATAATAATAACTCGTAAGATTTGTGATACCAAATAATAAATAGTTATATACATTGTTTTTAGAAACATTACACCAAATATTATAAATTAGCTAACACTGTTACTTACTTACTCTATGGCATTAGGAACTAGGAACACGGTTACAGAAAAATTGAGAAAAGAAAAACATCTTTGTCCACCAAAGAGCGTAAGAATCAGATTCATTTTAAAAGACCTGAATTAAAAAGTATATATGTTTGCTTCTATCGCAGAAACTAATTGTTGCATAAAAATATTTTTCAAATAAATAATTGTTATATTTAATAGTACTACAACTTTATAGTGATAATTTATTTCGTATCTCAAATAGTTACGGAGAAATAATGAAAATTGGGGGGAAAATAACTTCCATATAAAGTACCCTCAAAGTCATTTTCTTGAGAAAATGATTATTAACATTTTATTTATAATGATAAAACTGTTTGGATATAGAATTTAATCAAAATCGTTAAAGCAAATTTCTAGAAAATCAATTTAGTCTCTTTTTTCCCTTCAGTAAACTACCCTTAAATCTAGGGTTAGATGGAAATCTAATACCAAAAACCCCTCGGGGGTCCTTATGGAAACCCCGGACACCAAGTTTTAGACCAATCACTAAAATAGTTTGGACTCTAGCCTGAGCCATAAGAACAGACAGACAGACGGCATTGCGACAACCACGTTTTTTGTTTCAGCGGGTCATGAAACGTTGAGAATTTTCAAATTCTTAAGTCTAATTTCTTACGGTCACAATACTTTATCTCTGAGGTTTCGAGAGAAACTAAAATCAGCATAATTTAATATTTTAATCTAGCAATACCCACTTTGGTGGCTGCATGATCAAACACGCTACTCTTGTTTGAACTAGAATGCCAAGGAAGGGGAGATTGTGGTTCGATCCCAGTCGGGTGCACGGAGGGTGGTTTTTAAAAAAGTTTTTCCCCTCTTCCTCCACGCAAATGCAGGTACACTTCATCTAAATTAAATATTCCTAATCCCTGAAACATGAGTGTAATTAGTACATAAAAAAAATGGGTGGTAAGACGTGGTGCTAAACTAAAACACTGTATTTTCCGCTTCACAAGTCTCGCTTAGTGTTTTATATCTCTATATTCTTTTTTAATGCGGTATGTCTGTCTTTCTTCCTCCACGTTGTTCAGTACTACACTATCAAACCTTGTTCTATCTACTCTCTATCATCTTTAACCAACATATTTATCCTGATTATTACCAATTCATTCTACCCTCCTCTTTTTATGCATTCTACATAACATACATCGTCATAACAACGATTATGTTCTAGTCATCCCGTTCTATAAAAGAAATTATGGATACAACGAAGTGATTCAACATAATACGTTTCTCTATTAAATTAATTTGTCCCATTAATAGTGACCTAGTTCAAATAAATAGGTTTGGGCCCGTTAGGACCTTTATATGCACCACGTTGCCATGAAAGTTGCCATTTAGGCAACAACAATACTCCATAGTAGACAAAAGAAAGTTACCTAGTCTAGATAATATTTTATTTTCCAAAGAATAGGCCTGCATAAATGCACAATATATAATTGTGTATATAATGTTTTACCAAAGTTTTAATAATAATAATAATAATAATAATAATGCAAATATGGGATACATCACTCGTAATAAAGTTTGTGTAAAGATTATCCAGTACTAACGTACCGCTGCCCAGGGAACGCCCGAATGTACTAATCGTACATCCTTTCCGTGGAGGCTCTTTCTATGTCCTGATGAGAATGAGGTGATGGTGAGTATGAGGGTGTGGAACCAGTGGAAACAATTAAACCTAACTAATCAAACCTTAGTGATCGTTGGGGTGGTTCCCCTTTTGGGAAAAATACTCGAGGCACCAGTCTTGAATCGAACCCTGGACTTCTAAGCTCGTAGCCAGGTGCACTTACTACTCCAGCCGTGTAGTTTTAGTGATGATTTAACACTAATATAATAATAATAATATTTAGCACCGCGTCTTACTACCCATTCGGGCTATACGCTTTAAGTACTAATTACGCTAATGGATTAGGAATTAGGAAGGTTGAATTAGAGGAAGTGAACCCGCATTTGTGTGGAGGGAGAGTGGAAAACCATTTAGGAAAAACCACCCCCAGTTCACCCGACCGAGATTCGAACCTCGATCTACCCGTCCTCAGCAGTCGAGCTCAACAAGACAAGCGCGTTAGCCAACTACGCCACCGAGGCGGGTAACGCTAATATAAATATACTCCCTGATAATAACATCGCTTGTTGTACCGTTTATATATATTGTATATATATAATATAATTATATGAACGGTCAGTTGTACCGTTGATATATATATATATATATATATATATATATATATATATATATATATATATATATATGTGTGTGTGTGTGTGTGTTTATTTATTTATGTATATACGTACACACTTGATCTATAACCAATTTTGTAAGTGTATATATATTTACTTGCAAAATTGTTGTAGACAAAACGTAAGCTATTACTTTAATTTCAGCTAAGACTTGAAATATAATGTTTTTGGGGTAAACCGATTTTATTTGTCTAGCTCCACATTAACCAAGTAAGGTATTCTGGATTTGTTATAGAAGGTCCAACTTGTGGCGGTCATAGAACATATATAACCGCTAGGTTTCCGAAGTAATTTCTCCGACAAACATTACGTAATATAAATGTCAATTCTCGTATATTTCCAGTTTTCAATTAACTTCCCAGACGAGGAATGCTTGGAGAAGCTCGCTAACTAAAGTTTCCCATGAAATTTTCACCTTACTGATAAGTTGGATCGAGTAAATTAAACTCATACATAAATATACATACGTACAGTACATACCTAGTCACGCTATTCCCTTATGGGGTAGGCAAGAGCCTGTGCATAGGCTTATATTTAAAAAAAAACTCCAAACTTGATCCATCCTCATTAACTTTCTCCACCCTTACATATCCTATAATACTCCCTTTACTTCAACAACATCCATACACAGAATCATACGGGATCTTTTATTGTTAAAACTATTAATGTTTCTCTTTTTCACACATTTGTCTACCACATTTAGCCACGTCTTAGGCCTACCCCTTTCTTTTGATCCACATACTCTACCTTCATATATTTTCTTCGTCACTCAATCCACACACATCCTCTTAACATGCCTAACCAACTTAAGGTACTTCTCTTACATTGACATTTTGACGTATCCTTAGTAACCCAGACATTACTGACTCTGTCAATACGAGTTTTTCACCCCCCCCCCCCCCCATATATATATATATATATATATATATATAAAAGAAACAACCTAATATATATAAAAATAAGAAACACCCTAATATATATGTATATATAAGAAACACCCTAATATATATAAAGAAACACCCTAATATATATAAGATCTACCTACGTGATAATGATACACCTATATGCACCGAGAGCCAGCAACATGAAGCTAGTCACACCAAGGGAGGGCAAGCTATAGCTAACCTAAGAGTGCATTTACATTATTTAACAATATTAATTAAATAAACTTGCAGAGAGCCTGTTAGTCAACAATACAACGTTCAGCTCATATACTACAAGAAGGTTATGCTGACGCGACTTATAAAGCTTTCTCACAAGGAGAGTTTATAGCGTCTTGAAAATATTTTGCTGTGATGGTGACACTATCCATACAATCTCCAGGGTCAAGCCTCTAGCGTCGTGTGACTAGTTAGCAGCATCTCTTCTACAATATATCCTCAGGGTCAAGCCTCTAGCGTCGTGTGACTAGTTAGCACCATCCCTTCTCCAGTATATCCTCAGGGTCAAGCCTCTAGTGTCGTGTGACTAGTTAGCACCATCCCTTCTCCAGTATATCCTCAGGGTCAAGCCTCTAGGAACGTGTGACTAGTTAGCACCATCTCTTCTTCAGTATATCCTCAGGGTCAAGCCTCTAGCAACGTGTGACTAGTTAGCACCATCCCTTCTACAGTATATCCTCAGGGTCAAGCCTCTAGCAACGTGTGACTAGTTAACACCATCCCTTCTACAGTATATCCTCAGGGTCAAGCCTCTAGCGTCGTGTGACTAGTTAGCACCATCCCTTCTCCAGTATATCCTCAGGGTCAAGCCTCTAGCGTCGTGTGACTAGTTAACACCATCCCTTCTCCAGTATATTCTAAGGGTCAAGCCTCTAGCAACGTGTGACTAGTTAGCACCATCTCTTCTCCAGTATATCCTCAGGGTCAAGCCTCTAGCAACGTGTGACTAGTTAGCACCATCCCTTCTCCAGTATATCCTCAGGGTCAAGCCTCTAGCAACGTGTGACTAGTTAACAGCATCCCTTCTACAGTATATCCTCAGGGTCAAGCCTTCTAGTGTCGTGTGACTAGTTAACACCATCCCTTCTCCATTATATCCTCAGGGTCAAGCCTCTAGCAACGTGTGACTAGTTAACACCATCCTTCTCAGTATCTAGGTAAGCTCTAGTCGTGATGTTACACTCTTACATATATCTCAGGGTCAAGCCTCTAGCACGTGTGACTAGTTAACACATCCCTTCTACAGTATATCCTCAGGGTTTCAAGCCTCTAGAAATCGTGATGACTAGTTAACACCATCCCTTCTCCAGTATATCCTCAGGGTCAAGCCTCTAGCAGTGTGACTTTTGCACCATCCTTCTCAGTATATCCTCAGGGTCAAGCCTCTAGGCGTGTGACTAGTTACACCATCCCTTCTCAGTATATCCTCAGGGTTAAGCCTCTAGTGTCGTGTGACTAGTTAACACCATCCCTTCTCCAGTATATCCTCAGGGTTAAGCCTCTAGTGTCGTGTGACTAGTTAACACCATCCCTTCTCCAGTTATTATCCTCAGGGTATAGCCTCTAGTTCAGTGTTGGACTAGTTAGCACCATCCTTCTCCAGTATATCCTCAGGGTCAAGCCTCTAGCAACGTGTGACTAGTTAACACATCCCTTCTACAGTATATCTCAGGGTCAAGCCTCTAGCACGTGTGACTAGTTAGCACCATCCCTTCTACAGTATATCCTCAGGGTCAAGCCTCTAGCATACGTGTGACTAGTTAACACCATCCTTCTACAGTATATCCTCAGGGTCAAGCCTCTAGCAACGTGTGACTAGTTAACACATCCCTTCTACAGTATATCCTCAGGGTTAAGCCTCTAGTGTCTTGACTAGTTAACACCATCCCTTCTACAGTATATCCTCAGTGGTTTCAAGTCCTCTAGCAATCGTGTGACTAGTTAACACCATCCCTTCTCCAGTATATCCTCAGGGTCAAGCCTCTAGCAACGTGTGACTAGTTAGCACCATCCTTCTCCAGTATATCCTCAGGTCAAGCCTCTAGCATCGTGTGACTAGTTAGCACCATCCCTTCTACAGTATATCCTCAGGGTCAAGCCTCTAGGTCGTGTGACTAGTTAGCACCATCCTTCTCAGTATATCCTCAGGGTCAAGCTCTAGCACGTGTGACTATTAACACCATCCCTTCTCAGTATATCTCAGGGTCAAGCCTCTATGTCGTGTGACTAGTTAACCATCCCTTCTCCAGTATATCCTCAGGTCAAGCCTCTAGTGTCGTGTGACTAGTTAGCACCATCCTTCTCCAGTATATCCTCAGGGTCAAGCCTCTAGCACGTGTGACTAGTTAGCACCATCCTTCTCAAGTATATCCTCAGGGTAAGCCTCTATGCACGTGTTGACTAGTTAACACCATCCCTTCTACAGTATATCCTCAGGGTCAAGCCTCTAGCAACGTGTGACTAGTTACACCATCCCTTCTACCAGTATATCCTCAGGGTCAAGCCTCTAGCAACGTGTGACTAGTTAGCACCATCCCTTCTACAGTATATCCTCAGGTCAAGCCTCTAGTTCGTGTGACTAGTTAGCACCATCCCTTCTACAGTATATCCTCAGGGTCAAGCCTCTAGCGTCGTGTGACTAGTTAGCACCATCCCTTCTCCAGTATATCCTCAGGGTCAAGCCTCTAGCAACGTGTGGACTAGTTAACACCATCCCTTCTCCAGTATATCCTCAGGGTTAAGCCTCTAGTGTCGTTGACTAGTTAACACCATCCCTTCTCCAGTATATCCTCAGGGTTAAGCCTCTAGTGTCGTGTGACTAGTTAGCACCATCTCTTCTCCAGTATATCCTCAGGGTCAAGCCTCTAGCAACGTGTGACTAGTTACACCATCCCTTCTACAGTATATCCTCAGGGTCAAGCCTCTAGCAACGTGTGACTAGTTAGCACCATCCCTTCTACAGTATATCCTCAGGTCAAGCCTCTAGCAACGTGTGACTAGTTAGCACCATCCCTTCTACAGTATATCCTCAGGGTCAAGCCTCTAGTGTCGTGTGGACTAGTTAGCACCATCCTTCTACAGTATATCCTCAGGTCAAGCCTCTAGCGTCGTGTGACTAGTTAGCACCATCCCTTTTCCAGTATATCCTCAGGGTCAAGCCTCTAGCAACGTGTTATCCTCAGGGTCAAGCCTCTAGCACGTGTGACTAGTTAGCACCATCCTTCTCCAGTATATCCTCAGGGTCAAGCCTCTAGCAACGTGTGACTAGTTACACCATCCCTTCTACAGTTATCCTCAGGTTCAAGCCTCTAGCAGTGTGACTAGTTACACCATCCTTTCAGTATATCCTCAGGGTCAAGCCTCTAGCAACGTGTGACTAGTTAACACCATCCTTCTCAGTATATCCTCAGGGTCAAGCCTTAGACGTGTGACTATTAGCACCATCCCTTCTCAGTATATCTCAGGGTAAGCCTCTAGTGTCTGTGACTAGTTACACCATCCCTTTCCAGTTATCCTCAGGGTAATCATAGTGTCCCTTCGTTATCTCGGTCAAGCTCTAGTTTTGACTAGTTACACCATCCTTCTCCAGTATATCCTCAGGTAAGCTCTGTGTCGTGTGATATTACACCATCCTTCTCCAGTATATCCTCAGGGTCAAGCCTCTAGGTCGTTGACTAGTTAGCACCTCCTTCTCCAGTATATCCTCAGGGTAAGCCTCTAGACGTGTGACTAGTTAGCACCATCCTTCTCAGTATATCCTCAGGGTCAAGCCTTAGGTGTGACTAGTTAGCACCATCCTTCAGTTATCCTCAGGGTCAAGCCTCTAGGTGTGACTAGTTAACCATCCCTTCTCCAGTATATCCTCAGGGTCAAGCCTCTAGACGTGTGACTAGTTAGCACCATCCTTCTCAGTATATCCTCAGGGTCAAGCTCTAGGTCGTGTGACTAGTTAGCACATCCTTTCCAGTATATCCTCAGGTCAAGCCTCTAGTGTCGTGTGACTAGTTAGCACCATCCCTTCTCAGTATATCCTCAGGGTCAAGCCTCTAGCAACGTGTGACTAGTTAACACATCCCTTTCCAGTATATCCTCAGGGTCAAGCCTCTAGCAACGTGTGACTAGTTAGCACCATCCCTTCTCCAGTATATCCTCAGGGTCAAGCCTCTAGTCGTGTGTGACTAGTTAGCACCATCCCTTCTCAGTATATCCTCAGGGTCAAGCCTCTAGCGTCGTGTGACTAGTTAGCACCATCCCTTCTCAGTATATCCTCAGGGTCAAGCCTCTAGCATCGTGTGACTAGTTAGCACCATCCCTTCTCCAGTATATCCTCAGGGTCAAGCCTCTAGGTCGTGTGACTAGTTAGCACCATCCCTTCTCCAGTATATCCTCAGGGTCAAGCCTCTAGCTGTCGTGTGACTAGTTAGCACCATCCCTTCTCCAGTATATCCTCAGGGTCAAGCCTCTAGCGTCGTGTGACTAGTTAGCACCATCCCTTCTCCAGTATATCCTCAGGGTCAAGCCTCTAGCAACGTGTGGACTAGTTAGCACCATCCCTTTCCAGTATATCCTCAGGGTCAAGCCTACAAACGTGTGACTAGTTACACCATCCTTCTACAGTATATCCTCAGGGTCAAGCCTCTAGGTCGTGTGACTAGTTAGCACCATCCCTTTTCCATATATCCTCAGGGTCAAGCCTCTAGGTCGTGTGACTATTAGCACCATCCCTTCTTCCAGTATATCCTCAGGGTCAAGCCTCTAGCAACGTGTGACTAGTTAGCACCATCCCTTCTCCAGTATATCCTCAGGGTCAAGCCTCTAGCAACGTGTGACTAGTTAGCACCATCCCTTCTACAGTATATCCTCAGGGTCAAGCCTCTAGGTCATGTGGACTAGTTAGCACCATCCCTTTTCCAGTATATCCTCAGGGTCAAGCCTCTAGCTAACGTGTGACTAGTTAACACCATCCCTTCTCCAGTATATCCTCAGGGTCAAGCCTCTAGGTCGTGTGACTAGTTAGCACCATCCCTTCTCCAGTATATCCTCAAGGTCAAGCCTCTAGCACGTGTGACTAGTTAGCACCATCCCTTCTACAGTATATCCTCAGGGTCAAGCCTCTAGTGTCGTGTGACTAGTTAGCACCATCCCTTCTACAGTATATCCTCAGGGTCAAGCCTCTAGCAACGTGTGACTAGTTAGCACCATCCCTTCTACAGTATATCCTCAGGGTCAAGCCTCTAGCAACGTGTGACTAGTTAGCACCATCCCTTCTACAGTATATCCTCAGGGTCAAGCCTCTAGTGTCGTGTGACTAGTTAGCACCATCCCTTCTCCAGTATATCTCAGGGTCAAGCCTCTAGCAACGTGTGACTAGTTAGCACCATCCTTCTACAGTATATCCTCAGGGTCAAGCCTCTATCGTCGTGTGACTAGTTAGCACATCCCTTTTCCAGTATATCCTCAGGGTCAAGCCTCTGTCGTGTGACTAGTTAGCACCATCCCTTCTACAGTATATCCTCAGGGTCAAGCCTCTAGAGTCGTGTGACTAGTTAGCACCATCCCTTCTCCAGTATATCCTCAGGTCAAGCCTCTAGCACGTGTGACTAGTTAGCACCATCCCTTTACAGTATATCCTCAGGGTCAAGCCTCTAGGTCGTGTGACTAGTTAGCACCATCCCTTTTCCGTATATCCTCAGGTCAAGCCTCTATGTCGTGTGACTATTAGCACCATCCTTCTCAGTATATCCTCAGGGTCAAGCCTCTAGGTCGTGTGGATAGTTAGCACCATCCCTTCTACAGTATATCCTAAGGTCAAGCCTCTAGCACGTTGACTAGTTAGCACCATCCCTTCTACAGTATATCCTCAAGGTCAAGCCTCTAGCGTCGTGTGACATGTTAGCACCATCCCTTCTACAGTATACCTCAAGGTCAAGCCTCTAGCTCGTGTGACTAGTTAGCACCATCCCTTTTCCAGTATATCCTCAGGGTCAAGCCTCTAGCTGTCGTGTGACTAGTTAGCACCATCCCTTCTACAGTATATCCTCAAGGTCAAGCCTCTAGCTGTCGTGTGACTAGTTAGCACCATCCTTCTACAGTATATCCTCAGGTCAAGCCTCTAGCGTCGTGTGACTAGTTAGCACCATCCCTTCTACAGTATATCCTCAGGGTCAAGCCTCTAGCGTCGTGTGACTAGTTAGCACCATCCCTTTTCCAGTATATCCTCAGGGTCAAGCCTCTAGCAACGTGTGACTAGTTAGCACCATCCCTTTTCCAGTATATCCTCAGGGTCAAGCCTCTAGCAACGTGTGACTAGTTAGCACCATCCCTTTTCCAGTATATCCTCAGGGTCAAGCCTCTAGCAACGTGTGACTAGTTAGCACCATCCCTTTTCCAGTATATCCTCAGGGTCAAGCCTCTAGCGTCGTGTGTGACTAGTTTAGCACCATCCCTTTCCAGTATATCCTCAGGGTCAAGCCTCTAGCGTCGTGTGACTAGTTAGCACCATCCCTTCTACAGTATATCCTCAGGGTCAAGCCTCTAGCAACGTGTGACTAGTTAGCACCATCCCTTTTCCAGTAAAATCCTCAGGGTCAAGCCTCTAGCAACGTGTGACTAGTTAGCACCATCCCTTTTCCAGTATATCCTCAGGTCAAGCCTCTAGCGTCGTGTGACTAGTTAGCACCATCCCTTCTACAGTATATCCTCAGGGTCAAGCCTCTAGCAACGTGTGACTAGTTAGCACCATCCCTTTTCCAGTATATCCTCAGGGTTATGCCTCTAGCAACGTGTGACTAGTTAGCAACCATCCCTTTTCCAGTATATCCTCAGGGTCAAGCCTCTAGCGTCGTGTGACTAGTTAGCACCATCCCTTTTCCAGTATATCTCAGGGTCAAGCCTCTAGCGTCGTGTGACTAGTTAGCACCATCCCTTCTACAGTATATCCTCAGGGTCAAGCCTCTAGCGGTCGTGTGACTAGTTAGCTACCATCCCTTTTCCAGTATATCCTCAGGGTCAAGCCTCTAGCGTCGTGTGACTAGTTAGCACCATCCCTTTTCCAGTATATCATCAGGGTCAAGCCTCTAGCAACGTGTGACTAGTTAGCACCATCCCTTCTACAGTATATCCTCAGGGTCAAGCCTCTAGCGTCGTGTGACTAGTTAGCACCATCCCTTTTCCAGCATATCCTCAGGGTCAAGCCTCTAGCAACGTGTGACTAGTTAGCACAATCCCTTTTCCAGTATATCCTCAGGGTCAAGCCTCTAGCAACGTGTGACCTGTTAGCACCATCCTTTTCTCAGTATATCCTCAGGGTCAAGCCTCTAGCGTCGTGTGACTAGTTAGCACCATCCCTTTTCCAGTATAACCTCAGGGTCAAGCCTCTAGCGTCGTGTGGACTAGTTAGCACCATCCCTTTTCCAGTATATCCTCAGGTCAAGCCTCTAGCTGTCGTGTGACTAGTTAGCACCATCCTTCTCCAGTATATCCTCAGGGTCAAGCCTCTAGTGTCGTGTGACTAGTTAGCACACCTTCCGTATTCCTCGGGTCACCTCTAGTCGTTACTAGTTAGCACCATCCCTTTCCAAACTCGGTCAAGCCTCTAGCGTCGTGTGACTAGTTAGCACCATCCCTTCTACAGTATATCCTCAAGGTCAAGCCTCTAGGCGTGTGACTAGTTAGCACCATCCCTTTCTACAGTATATCTTCAGGGTCAAGCCTCTAGCGTCGTGTGACTAGTTAGCACCATCCCTTTTCTCAGTATATCCTCAGGGTCAAGCCTCTAGCGTCGTGTGACTAGTTAGCACCATCCCTTCTACAGTATATCCTCAGGGTCAAGCCTCTAGCGTCGTGTGACTAGTTAGCACCATCCCTTTCCAGTATATCCTCAGGGTCAAGCCTCTAGCAACGTGTGACTAGTTAGAACATCCCTTCTCCAGTATATCCTCAGGGTCAAGCCTCTAGCAACGTTGTGACTAGTTAGCACCATCCCTTCTCCAGTTATATTCCTCAGGGTCAAGCCTCTAGTGTCGTGTGACTAGTTAGCACCATCCCTTTCAGTATATCCTCAGGTCAAGCCTCTAGCGTCGTGTGACTAGTTAGCACCATCCCTTCTACAGTATATCCTCAGGGTCAAGCCTCTAGTGTCGTGTGACTAGTTAGCACCATCCCTTCTCACAGTATATCCTCAGGGTCAAGCCTCGAGCAACGTGTGACTAGTTAGCACCATCCCTTCTACAGTATATCCTCAGGGTCAAGCCTCTAGAACGTGTGACTAGTTAGCACCATCCCTTTTCCAGTATATCCTCAGGGTCAAGCCTCTAGCGTCGTGTGACTAGTTAGCACCATCCCTTCTACAGTATATCCTCAAGGTCAAGCCTCTAGCGTCGTGTGACTAGTTAGCACCATCCCTTCTACGGTATATCCTCAAGGTCAAGCCTCTAGTGTCGTGTGACTAGTTAGCACCACCCCTTCTACAGTAATCTTCAGGGTCAAGCCTCTAGCGTCGTGTGACTAGTTAGCACCATCCCTTTTCCAGTATATCCTCAGGGTCAAGACTCTAGCGTCGTGTGACTAGTTAGCACCATCCCTTCTACAGTATATCCTCAGGGTCAAGCCTCTAGCAACGTGTGACTAGTTAGCACCATCCCTTTTCCAGTATATCCTCAGGGTCAAGCCTCTAGCGTCGTGTGACTAGTTAGCACCATCCCTTTTCCAGTATATCCTCAGGGTCAAGCCTCTAGCGTCGTGTGACTAGTTAGCACCATCCCTTTTCCAGTATATCCTCAGGGTCAAGCCTCTAGTGTCGTGTGACTAGTTAACACCATCCCTTTTCCAGTATATCATCAGGGTCAAGCCTCTAGCAACGTGTGACTAGTTAGCACCATCCCTTCTACAGTATATCCTCAGGGTCAAGCCTCTAGCGTTGTGTGACTAGTTAGCACCATCCCTTTTCCAGTATATCCTCAGGGTCAAGCCTCTAGCAACGTGTGACTAGTTAGCACCATCCCTTCTACAGTATATCCTCAGGGTCAAGCCTCTATCAACGTGTGACTAGTTAGCACCATCCCTTCTACAGTATATCCTCAGGGTCAAGCCTCTAGCAACGTGTGACTAGTTAGCACCATCCCTTCTACAGTATATCCTCAGGGTCAAGCCTCTAGCGTCGTGTGACTAGTTAGCACCATCCCTTTTCCAGTATATCCTCAGGGTCAAGCCTCTAGCAACGTGGTGACTAGTTAGCACCATACCTTCTCCAGTATATCCTCAGGGTCAAGCCTCTAGCGTCGTGTGACTAGTTAGCACCATCCCTTTACAGTATATCCTCAGGGTCAAGCCTCTAGTGTACGTGTGACTAGTTAGCACCATCCCTTCTCCAGTATATCCTCAGGGTCAAGCCTCTAGTGTCGTGTGACTAGTTAGCACCATCCCTTCTACCAGTATATCCTCAGGGTCAAGCCCTAGGTCGTGTGACTAGTTAGCACCATCCCTTCTACAGTATATCCTCAAGGTCAAGCCTCTAGGTCGTGTGACTAGTTAGCACCATCCCTTCTACAGTATATCCTTCAGGTCAAGCCTCTAGCGTCGTGTGACTAGTTAGCACCATCCCTTTCACAGTATATCTTCAGGGTCAAGACCTCTAGCGTCGTGTGACTAGTTAGCACCATCCCTTCTCCAGTATATCCTCAGGGTCAAGCCTCTAGGCACGTGTGACTAGTTAGCACCATCCCTTCTCCAGTATATCCTCAGGTCAAGCCTCTAGCGTCGTGTGACTAGTTAGCACCATCCCTTTCTCAGTATATCCTCAGGGTCAAGCCTCTAGCAACGTGTGACTAGTTAGCACATCCCTTCTTCCAGTATATCCTCAGGGTCAAGCCTCTAGCAACGTGTGTGACTAGTTAGCACCATCCCTTTCCAGTATATCCTCAGGGTCAAGCCTCTACGTCGTGTGACTAGTTAGCACCATCCCTTTCTACAGTATATCCTCAGGGTCAAGCTCTAGCGTCGTGTGACTAGTTAGCACCATCCCTTTCAGTATATCCTCAGGGTCAAGCCTTAGCGTCGTGTGACTAGTTAACACCATCCTTCTCCAGTATATCCTCAGGGTCAAGCCTCTAGCGTCGTGTGACTAGTTAGCACCATCCCTTCTACCAGTTATATCCTCAGGGTCAAGCCTCTAGCACGTGTGACTAGTTAGCCACCATCCCTTCTCCAGTATATCCTCAGGGTCAAGCCTCTAGCGTCGTGTGACTTAGTTAGCACCATCCCTTCTCCAGTATATCCTCAGGTCAAGCCTCTAGTGTCGTGTGACTAGTTAGCACCATCCCTTTCCAGTATATCCTCAGGGTCAAGCCTCTAGTGTCGTGTGACTAGTTAGCACCATCCCTTTCCAGTATATCCTCAGGGTCAAGCCTCTAGCGTCGTGTGACTAGTTAGCACATCCCTTCTCCAGTATATCCTCAGGGTCAAGCCTCTAGCAACGTGTGACTAGTTAGCACCATCACCTTCTCAGTATATCCTCAGGGTCAAGCCTCTAGCGTCGTGTGACTAGTTAGCACCATCCCTTTTCCAGTATATCCTCAGGGTCAAGCCTCTAGCATCGTGTGACTAGTTAGCACCATCCCTTTCCAGTATATCCTCAGGGTCAAGCCTCTAGCACGTTGTGACTAGTTAGCACCATCCCTTCTTCCTAGTATATCCTCAGGTCAAGCCTCTAGCGTCGTGTGACTAGTTAGCACCATCCCTTTTCCAGTATATCCTCAGGGTCAAGCCTCTAGGTCGTGTGACTAGTTAGCACCATCCCTTTCCAGTATATCCTCAGGGTCAAGCCTCTAGGTCGTGTGACTAGTTAGCACCATCCCTTCCAGTATATCCTCAGGTCAAGCCTCTAGCGTCGTGTGACTAGTTAGCACCATCCCTTCTACAGTATATCCTCAGGTCAAGCCTCTAGCCGTGTGACTAGTTAGCACCATCCCTTCTCCAGTATATCCTCAGGGTCAAGCCTCTAGCGTCGTGTGACTAGTTAGCACCATCCCTTTCCAGTATATCCTCAGGTCAAGCCTCTAGTGTCGTGTGACTAGTTAGCACCATCCCTTCTCAGTATATCCTCAGGGTCAAGCCTCTAGGTCGTGTGACTAGTTAGCACCTCCCATTCTACCGTAATCTCTCATGTCAAGCCTCTAGCGGTGTGACTAGTTAGCACATCCCTTCTCCAGTATATCCTCAGGGTCAAGCCTCTAGACGTGTGACTAGTTAGCACCATCAACCCTTCTTCCAGTAATCCTCAGGGTTCAGCACCTAGTGTCGTGTGACTAGTTAGCACCATCCTTCTCCAGTATATCCTCAGGTCAAGCCTACAAGTCGTGTGACTAGTTAGCACCATCCCTTTACCCAGTATATCCTCAGGGTCAAGCCTCTAGCGTCGTGTGACTAGTTAGCACCATCCCTTCTACCAGTATATCCTCAAGGTCAAGCCTCTAGCGTCGTGTGACTAGTTAGCACCATCCCTTCTACAGTATATCCTCAAGGTCAAGCCTCTAGTGTCGTGTGACTAGTTAGCACCATCCCTTTTCCAGTTTATCCTCAGGGTCAAGCCTCTAGCAACGTGTGACTAGTTAGCACCATCCCTTTTCCAGTATATCCTCAGGGTCAAGCCTCTAGCGTCGTGTGACTAGTTAGCACCATCCCTTTTCCAGTATAACCTCAGGGTCAAGCCTCTAGCGTCGTGTGACTAGTTAGCACCATCCCTTTTCCAGTATATCCTCAGGGTCAAGACTCTAGTGTCGTGTGACTAGTTAACACCATCTCTTCTCCAGTATATCCTCAGGGTCAAGCCTCTAGTGTCGTGTGACTAGTTAGCACCATCCCTTCTACAGTATATCCTCAGGGTCAAGCCTCTAGCAACGTGTGACTAGTTAGCAGCATCCCTTCTCCAGTATATCCTCAGGGTCAAGCCTCTAGCAACGTGTGACTTGTTAGCACCATCCCTTCTCCAGTATATCCTCAGGGTCAAGCCTCTAGTGTCGTGTGACTAGTTAGCACCATCCCTTCTCCAGTATATCCTCAGGGTCAAGCCTCTAGTGTCGTGTGACTAGTTAGCACCATCCCTTCTACCGTATATCCTCATGGTCAAGCCCCTAGCGTCGTGTGACTAGTTAGCAGCATCCCTTCTCCAGTATATCCTCAGGGTCAAGCCTCTAGCAACGTGTGACTAGTTAGCACCATACCTTCTCCAGTATATCCTCAGGGTCAAGCCTCTAGTGTCGTGTGACTAGTTAGCACCATCCCTTCTACAGTATATCCTCAGGGTCAAGCCTCTAGTGTCGTGTGACTAGTTAGCACCATCCCTTCTACAGTATATCCTCAGGGTCAAGCCTCTAGTGTCTTGTGACTAGTTAGCACCATCCCTTCTACAGTATATCCTCATGGTCAAGTCCCTAGCGTTGTGTGACTAGTTAGCACCATCCCTTCTCCAGTATATCCTCAGGGTCAAGCCTCTAGCAACGTGTGACTAGTTAGCAGCATCCCTTCTCCAGTATATCCTCAGGGTCAAGCCTCTAGCAACGTGTGACTAGTTAGCACCATCCCTTCTACAGTATATCCTCATGGTCAAGCCCCTAGCGTCGTGTGACTAGTTAGCACCATCTCTTCTCAAGTATATCCTCAGGGTCAAGCCTCTAGCGTCGTGTGACTAGTTAGCACCATCCCTTCTACAGTATATCCTCAGGTTCAAGCCTCTAGTGTCGTGTGACTAGTTATCAGCATCACTTTTGCATCAGACGAACACATGGTATGTTTAAATATATTTAAGAACAGTGAAAAATATGTTATTTCTTATTGTGATAGGTTAACACCTTTTTCCACGTCACACTTTATAGCCTACCTTACTATGGATACGTTGTAGACATATTTATTTTCTTTAAATGAACATATTAATTTATCTTGGAAAGTGAATTTTCTTCCATACACTTCCCCTAGATGCCTCGATTAACAAACTATCACTATCTATTAAATTACTACTGTAACTAGCTCTAGGAGTGTAAACACCACTTGATATAGAAGTTCCGTGCTTCACCAAGAAGTCTCTCTATCATAGCTTAGGAAATCCTTTGGCTGAAGCGATGAAGCTATTATTTGTCAACACATCAAGCCTCACCCATGCTACGTACTTTGAACAAAGCTAGGCCAAGAAGGGGAAGAAAGAAAGACTCCAAATTGTTTGTTGAAGTCAGGCACAACTGATTATGGCATTAGGAGCTTAAATGTTCGATGGCATACTTACAAAAGTACTCTACCTATCTCTATCTTGAGCTAGTTCTATCCAGCCCACCTCATTACACCCTATTGCTTTCAGTCCCATTTTAATGCTATCCTCCCATCTTGGTCTTGGTATTCCCTTTGGTCTCTTCCCATTAGGTAAGTCACTCAATATATTGAACACGGTTTTAGATTGTACCACTCGTGGAGTCAAATTTTCAAATCATTGAACCTGATAGTAATATTTTGACAGTGATGATGCGCATTAAAGTTTTATTTCACTGTCCCCTGTCAAACTTCTCTACATCGGAAAGTAAATTAACCTTAAATTCAAACTTAACATAATTGTGTTTATAAAATATTTTGTGCGATGTTTAGTAAAGTGATAACACACTGCAATTGAAATGTACCTTATCAGATAGCATATGGGTTCATTAACATTAGTTGTCATCATTTTCACGTCAGATAAATATAGATTCTAGATCATTGTTCAAGGTAACTAGAGTACTATGCGTAAGGATGGCATAGCACTTACGGGAGACAAATGGTGACTGTCAATTATTTTTTAGCCTTGAAATTCTACAGGCCACAATATCATATTATATGTTTTTATTGTGAAGCAATGAAATTTATAATACAAATAATTTTGATTAGTTTTTATTAGGATTAATTTAAATCTATCAGTGTATAAACGTGTAACCTCTGTTGTCCGTAGTATATTCATTTATAGGTAATTCATTTAAATGTAGATGTTCTAAAGTCATAGTTTGTGAGTCACCAGTCGTACATTCCTGCCTCAAAATTCTCAGTCATGTTATAAGCGATATATCCATTAACTTTTTCCTTTACTTTCTCTACCCTTCACTATTTTACTCTACACTCTTTGAAGTATAAAATATAAATTCTTATTGCGAGATGGAAAGCAATATGGGTATTAAATAAAATACACTTTTCTAATAAATAATGCATACGCTTTTCTCTCGCTGTGTACAGCGACAACACATGTTGCCACGGTGGATTTGTGGCAAGAGTCCGAGTGCTTGTCACGCAGACAGGATTGAAATACTTCAGCTGAACTCAACCATTCATGTTGAAAACCTCCTTGGTTCTAGTCAAAGATCGGCACCACTATGGAGAAGATAGACATATAAATATTTAAAAGCCGGTGGATGAACCCACGAAAGGAGAACACCTTTTAATATTAACGAGAGTGACAGAAATCTGGTCTAGAACTAATGGAACTCATAGATGGACGTTATAAACGTTTCGATGAAGACTTGCTTGGTTGGGAGCAATGTAGCTAGCTATAGGTTAGAATACCAAATCGAGAAAACCTTTAGATTAACATGAATTGTTACAAACTTCATCCCTTACTTATGTATATTTATTAATTATATTTCTAATTCATCAAGCCTGTAGTTACATCTAATATCTTTGTGATTTAAACGTGTCCCATTAAATAAAAAAGTAATATTCCCGAAAATTCAAACTAATGTGCAACTGCGGATGTATGAAGAAGTTGGAAATGTTAAGAGTGTAAGAATAGCTGAAGAGAGAAGTGTGTTTGTGTATATCTAGGCCTAACCTAACTATCCTTTCAGGTTGGCCTCCTTCACTATCACTTTACATTATTGTACAGTGTTTCTACACTGTCGTATTTTATATTTGTTTTAGGTATTGTTTAAAAAATAACACTTGGAAACCAGGGACTTGTGTATTAATGTGTCAATGCTCTTAAACTGAAATAACAAGATTGGTTTCGTCTTAAAGGTCATACTCGTACATCACTCATAGATTACGGAAGAGTCTGTGATAGACGTGTGAGATCAGTAACTACTTTGATATAGCCAAAATACAATCACTAGTGAATCGGTGTCTGCATTTGTGTTGAAGTTGTTATAAATTTATTTATTTATTTATTATTTCTCGACCATCTTTATTTAGATAAACAATATTAATAAATTGAAGATGAGAGTCATAACTAAGAGAAAAAGTGCACTAGACTGAAAAGAACTAGCTCAAGAGAGGAATAGGGTGTGATGAGGTGGATTGGATAAAACTAGCTCAAGATAGAGATAGTTATATTCAGTGCACTTCATTACACCCTATTCCTAAGCATATATAGTGATTATTAATTAATACTTGGGATCATACCGTTTCTATTAAAAGTTATTGAAAAAAGTTGAGCTATGTTGAATGTAATCTAGTACTCAGTTATCATCTACTAAGAGGCTTCTAATATAGTCTAGTAGACGATATTATGAATCACAGTTATTTAGAGATGTTTAATTTTCCTATAGCATATCTTAAAGATCTTGTCAATAACAAATAAAAGGAATCATAATATTTGGTCACCGAAAAAATTGGGAGAAAACCCATACTTCCACCTCAAAATAAGTTGACTACTGTATATTATTATTATTATTATTATTATTATTATTATTATTATTATTATTATTATTAGCACCGCGTCTTACTACCCATTCGGGTTATACGCTCTTACGATAATGTGTAAAATGGTAGGGTGATTGTGAGATGAAATGAAGGACCTACAGTTTAACGTGGAATCCGAACCACGGTGGAGGACTGGCATTCCCCACATTCACAAGATGTCTTGTCATAGGTGAAGGAAGGGTTTGGTAATCAGATAAATCTGTGCCGGGACCGAGGATTGAACCCCGGCCACCAGCACAGATGTCTGACACCTTACCCCTAGACCGCCAGGTCACCTGACTACTGTATAGTTAATTAAAAGAGCGTTTTGGGCTATCAACAAAAGATATAAAAAATCATACTTTTCAACTTGCAATAAAAAATAATCTACCTCTCCAATTTTAAATTAATATAGAGCGTGTTGGTAAGTAATATCTACGGACATTTTTAGGGAGGCACCCTAAACTCTTTATAAGGATACCCCAAACCATTTATTTAGCAGGAGTTAAGGGATTTACCACCGAAAATGTAAACGCTTTCTTCGAAATTTATTAAATGAAAATAAATGGAAAACATCACCAAGCTTCTCTTTGAACGTAAATGAAACAGGCATCGCAGTGGTGCAAAATAAAAACAAGTAAAGTGATTGCTTCAAAGTAGAAAAAAAGCTGTCTCCACTTAGTCATCTACAGAAAGAGGAGCTCTGGTGAATGTGTGACTTCCATGAGAACTACAGGCATTTTTGTTCTACCCTTATTAGTTTGGCGCAGAAAAAACACGAAATAGGAATTGTTGGACACTATTACAGCATGTCTCCTTCGTGCTGGATCCAGAGAGAAAGTTTCAGAAAATGTTTTGAAGCTTTATTAATCCTAGATGATCATTATTCACATATGAGAAACATCAAATCAATATAACTGTTGTGTGCCAATGGTGTTGCTATTTTCTGTCTTTCTTCTCACACAACACAACAGATGCAAACCCTGTATGTGTCTTTTACGAACCCATTTAAAACCTACTACGCTCAATAAATCGAAAGTTGATCAAAGCAACATTAAAACAGAGTAACGACGTATTACTAAATCTGTGAATTGATAGCTAAAGCCTGTTTAAAATCAGCAACACGCCAAATTGACTTGAATGGTTTTCTCTAAACAAACCTTTCTCCACTAAACAAAAACATTTTCAATTAAGATTTTCTCTAGTATCTTTTGCGAGTTTATATTAACACAAGTAGCTCCTCATATATTGGGCCGATTTACATTAGCCCTGCTACTATAATTAGAAAAAAAAATCCGCAACTGACGCCGAATCATCGCATCGTGGATCTGCTGCTTCCATTACCGGGTCTTCGTAAAGAAATAGACCGCTTCAGGACGTTCAAAGAAAAGATAAAGTGTGATCAACCGCACACAAAGGATTAAACATCAACAAAGGGACACCCTAAGCTAAGAAAGCATCTCACAAAAGGATTCTCTTCCTCATCTATTTCTTCTACAGAGCGAGAGAATGAATTAGTGTAGCCTATCACTGATGGTAATGACAGTGAGGACTAAAGATTAGTGCACTGTCTGACTGTTTTTTCTCTCAAGAGACAAAGGCTCACGTGTCCCAAATGCAATTAATGGTGTTAAGAGAACTGTGCTGGGGATCGTGAATGTTGGGATTTCTTCGTTTTCTCTGACCGTTTGAATGGCTGAAGGTTTATGTTTTTGTTTTCCATGCATCTTTTAATAATGTTTTCTATTGTAGTGTTTAAGATTTTTAATAAAATATAGTACTTTTCAACTTTTTGTACACATTTTATGATAACATTGTAAGTAGACGATATTGAGAGCTCCTGGTGCTCAATTTCAGTCACTACCGCGATTTTTAACATTTAAAAAAATGTGATATATAAAACTTTAATTTTTACAACTTTTTTTAAAATATTTACCGAGTTTCCTCACAATAATATGTACTTGATTTTGTTTTCCTTCGACGTGTGTGGATTTATTCAAAGATAAAAAAGGTAAAGGAATAATCTAATTTTCCTTAGAGAGTAATGAGACGGGCTGGATATAGCTATCTCAACATAAGGATAACGTTTAATGAGGTGTGATGGGCAGGACTATCTCAAGATGGGTGGCGTACTTTTATAAGTTTGTCAATACACTTTCGAGTTATTAAGGCCAAAGATTAAGTATGTTAAAGAATCTAATTAGATTTCAAGTTTAAAATCCAAATATGCCCCAGTTTCGTATTCAATGGAATTGAATTCAAAAGCAAATCTAAAAATCAATGTTTTGAATATTTTAACTTTTGAAATAAATTGAACTCATTCATTATTTTACTTGAACATAGAAACTGGTGAAATTCGTAAAATTAATTATGACTTTAATTACTTTTTTGTTGGACCCAATATAAAATAATATGCATTATTTAGCCTAATATTAGATTCCAACTTAATAACATTTAATTAGCTAGTCTATAATGATTTGTTTAAAATTATGTTCAATCCGATACGGATTAGTGAACCAAATTCCGAATTAGATTTGAAATTAAAGATTTTAGGATCATGTAAATAAATATGGTTGAATCATAATTTGAAACTTGACCAAGTAGTTCTCTAGTTATCGGATTCTTTCATTTGATTTTGGATCTTTTTTTTTATCGTCCCTTGTCTCCTGTCAGTACTACCCCTAGCATTGCAAAATTACCCCTGAGAAGGCAAAGGGTTGGCGAGGTGGAATATTTTCAATGTCTAGGGATTTGTGTGGATAAAGATTTTGAAAGGGGTAGGAATTGACAAATATAAATTGGATATCAATTTGTGACTCTCTGTGTCTTCAATAATACCACATTTATATATGAGCAAATACATCTAGAGTTTGTTCAACATAGCTTTTTACCTGAATGACAGTTAAAAAATCGTATGTTTAGGTTTTGGGTTGCCAACACTTGTAAAAGGTCACCGCTTTGCTATAGATGATAAGTTTTTTTAATTACATGTTATATTTTACATTAAAAATTACATAAACTTAAGTTTTCTCAAACTATTTCATTTACTTTTAATCATTTCTTTTATACAATCTGAAACAATAGTCCAAACATAGTTAAAACTACTTATTTTTAGTTTTGTATTCTTATCTATGATGTGTAATATAGTTTATACATCAATACCTAAATACAGGTATCGTATTTACTTGGAAAAGAGAAAATACTTGTCATTTATATATATATATATATATTAATTATTTTATGGTTATTTTGTCGTATTTAAAAATATTTAACTGAATAGAATATTTTTATCCAGTGCGTGGGTGCACCATTGCAAAGAGCTTGTTTGCGTCATAATAAATCACACGATTTAAATTAGTCGGTCGCCATTTTGAAGTTATATTCGTTAGACCTTTTGTGAAAGTGCTATTAATAATAATCCTTTTAAGTGGAATAGCGATAAATAGCCTCAAATAAATATATAAATAATATTGGCCTAAATTACTGTGGCTAGCTATAACATTCATACAATAATATGTTTTCATGACAGCTACATAGAGACTATTTCTAGTAAATATTTTATCTGTCATCCAAGTAAACTTGGGTGGTGAATGCACATTAAACTGCTGATGACGGAGAGATTGAGGTTCTAATCTGGGTCAGGTGTAACGGGGTGGTTATTCAAGAATACTTTTCCACTCTCCATCCACGCAAATGTGGGCACACTTCCTCTAAATGTAAACTTCCTAATACTTAAAAACGTTAGCATAATCCGTAATTAAGCGTATAACACGAAGGGGTAGTAAGACGGGGTGCTAGATACAGCTACAAAAATTAAATTAAAGACGTTTTATAATAACGATCCTTTTATGTCTCCCTTAAAAAGCTTGGTTCTAAAGAAAGTGATGTTTGTTTTACTTCTCAATTATTCATCCGTTTGACGTACCTCGATGTTGACAAATTACATTTACTTTATGTTTTTTTATCTTCGCTTTATCGCCAGTTCAAGAGGAGGATATTTTCCACCCTAAGTTTATTCCTCAAAAGCCAGTTTTGTGTTTCCTTTCCATGCGGTATCTCCCACTTGTAAGCTCTCCTCTCTTGAAGAATCCGCCCATTCCTTGTCCTCTTCCCTCGTTCCACCCTGATCCTCACTGTGAAGATGTGAACACGTCACCACGAGACAATCCCCAGCCGTCTTGACGATTCTAACAGCCTCCGAGCGCACTCGAGCTAACTGAATCTTGTCGGAGACAATGGCGAGGGTAATGGACCGCGGAGCGGGCCAGGAAGCCATGCCGTTAGATCCGTTGCCCGTGAAATGGGATCCAGACGTGGCAGATCAACGGTTTTTATACCAGCGTGGATGTGAGCGTTTGCCTCTTGGCACCAGCAAAGCACGACATGGCGGGCGCTCGGGAAAATACGAACGGATTACTAATACCCGCTTCGGTGGCCGCATAGTCCAAGGCAGGAGTCTTCAACCTTTTTATATCCAAGGGACAAAGTTTATGTCGCTTGTTGCTGCTTGCAGGCCGCAATACTCCACTCACAATATTAGGACCGAGTGCATATTAAAATATTCGTATTAGCTCACTCTTAAACACTTATACTCACACTAGAGATTAGGCTTGTCTCTGTCAGGGGAAATTTGGTATTTATCATAATATGCCTCTTGCTTTTTTTTTTTTTTTTAAAATTTTCCTAGCCGGAGGTAGCGAAATTTGTCACGTCTACCGCAGTTGTCATTTATTGGTTCAAAGTAAATATGTATAAAACGCAATAATTTTCTTCAAGTAAAAAGCAAAAATAGTTTATTAAATAATGTAAAATACGTAAATCGAATATATATTTATTCTATTTGCTGATTATATAAAATATATATCCGTATTTGACTTTTTTTTTCTATTGAAATAATTTTATAATTTTAATGAGCCGTGGGCATGGGTTGAAACCCTGTTCTAAATATTCACTCTCGCAATAGACTATACCGCCTATCACGGGGAAATAGGAGTTCAAGTCCTTGTGGAGAGTACAAAGAGTGGTTTCCCTATTATTATTTTTTCCACTCTTACCTCCACCAAATGCGTGCACCCTTCCTATAAATTGATCCTTCCTCATCTCTAATACATTAGTGTATATCAGTGCGTATGAGTATAATCCTAACAGGTATTACTATGCGGTGCTAAGAAAAACTACTTTTATTGCTGTTAAATTCTGTTATTGTTTGATACCATGTTGACAGATTGAGATTAATAGATATTTATATAATATTAGTTTTAAATTAGGAATGAGAAGGAGAAGATGCCAAAAAATTGATAAAATAAAGTATGTAATGGAGCAAAAGACTGCAAGAGAGGCCAATAAATAGATGGGAGAGCAATAACAGTAAGTGTGCAAGTGAAAGAGAAAATAGCAATAGAAGGAAGAATGGTGGAAAGATAAAGTAAGATGGAGGAATATTACCAAAATGTCCAGCTACAGGTCAGAAACAGTTGGTGGTGATGAGTTTAAAAAAAAATTTTCGTTCAACATTAAATATACAGTTATAATTTTTTTTTTTTCACAGCGACTCACAGTCCGTTCAGTTTAAAAGTATATGTGCGAACTACGCTAGTGTATTAAGATGATTAAGAAGGTTAAATTAAGAGGTATTATTCCTTAATTTGCGTGGAGAGGGAGTGGAAAACCCTTTAGGGGAAAACCAACCTCAACACACCCGATTTCCCCATAATTGACAGTCCAGTATATTGATGATTGACTGCCTTAGACCAACGGTTTTCAAACTATGCACTGCGGCGCCCTCGGACACCACGAAATAGCTGGGTCTTAGACGGTTGCTTTTATATATAAAGGTAGTAGCACGCATAAATCAACTTGGAGAGGAAATGAGGGAGGCGGTGTCAAATCGGATTCAATGGTTTGAGAAATTGTGCAGAGCCCAGTAGTAACACACATGCCATTAGTAAATAAGTGTGGTTATTTATGAAGGAAATATGTATATACATGTCAATTATGTGCACAGTCCATCATCCATCATAGTGGTGGTGGTAACTGAAAACTATGATCAACCAGATATACTCTCATCATCCATCGTAGTAGTGGTGGTAACTGACAACTATGATCAACCAGATATACTCTCATCCTCCATCGTTGGAGCGGTGGTCAAATCTGACAATAAATGTCAACCAGCATATACTCCATCTCCATGTAGTAAGTGGTGGTATAGGACAAAATATGATAACCAATTATCACATCCTCTCCATCGTAGTAGTGGTGGTAACTGAAAACTATGATCAACCAGATATACTCTCATCCTCCATCGTTAGTAGGGTGGTAACTGACAACTATGATCAACCAGATATACTCTCTCATCCATCGTAGTAGTGGTGGTAATTACAACTATGATCAACCAGATAAACTGTATCGTCACTTCCCCTTCACTCTAATATGTAGAGGAGTTAACGATAACTATTACAAGGTAAATGTATAACAAAGTAGAGATTAGGAAATATTTCATAAGAGTAAGAAGAAATAAATAGGTAACCATAATAGATTTATTATTAAAAAAAATTTTTAAAATGATATAGGGATACAATTGATAGCAGTAAAACAGTAATAAATGTCCGTTAAATTGATTAAGGAAAACATGTAGCTCTTAGAATTATAAAGGAAAACATTAAGTTTTAAAATAACAAATATGATAAGGATTACACTCCAAAAATATAGGAATTTCCCGTAGCACGGGACAATACGTGTCCAAGACGCACGGAACAGTCAAATGAAAGTTAAGTTACTAGAGAGTATTGGATTCCAAAACAGCCAATCTAGCGCCAGGACTACCACCAGAAGAGTATAAACAGAAAACATGGTGAATTAATTACTAATGAAAATATAACTGCAAATCCTATAGTTTTAGAGTTACTAAGCTAAAGTCGGCCAAGCTAACTAGACTTGATTTAAATTAATAAATGTCCCATAGACACACTAATTAATAAATGGTAAGAGGATGGTATGTGAATTACATTAGTAGATGGCTAACAATCAGGTGTCAACACAAATTTTACTATGGTCGGTCCTTTCCCAGTGGGTACTGCCAGAGCACTTAACACATTTATACCACTACCCACTCTCTGGGGCATACAGCAAATCTAGTACACACTAACTTTAGACACTTCGACTAATGAGATGCCAACAAGGGGCAAATGAAAATACTATCTGTGCGGGCCACTATACAACACTGCCGTGTTCCGCACTTTGCGCACCCAAATAGTAACACAGAAGGAGGGGGTTCCAACAAGAATGCTGTATGATACTGACCTAACCAGTCCTCAAATAAAGGCGTTAGACAACTGCTTTTAGCTAAACAAAAATTCGAACAAGTGAGCATGACGTCCACGGCGTCAAGGGATATTGTGAAGTCATAAGGACTTAAAACGGAGTAATGAACTTATGGAGAAGAGGACCCTTAAAGAAAGGTCCTTATTACATATAGAGCTCAAAGCCTCAGTATTTAAGCTATGTCATATGGACATAGGGAAAAATATATAGTCAGACTATCTGACTAAAGAAATTAATCAGATTGACACAAAACAAAATTTAGTCATTCTGACTAAAATTAAGAGTCTAAAGGACTTAGTTTAGTTAGTCGAACGGCTAAAAAATTTTCTAAGTCAAAAGGACACAGAAATAAAACTTAGTCACTTTTAGGACTTCGATTAACAGAAACACAATTAGTCCCCTTGACTACTACAACAAGTCTGAAGGACTTGGATATTTGCCAAATACTTGATACGTCGGACGAAATTCCCTCGGCATCGAGGCGGTGAGACCCATGACCCAAACATCAAGACCACCAGTTTCTTCTTCAGGTGCTGGAGCAGAGGTTCCTCCTACGAATATATAATATGATGAACTACAGTCGAATGAACCCAGGGTCACCCATTTTGTTTGTTTTTCTGACTCTAAACAACACCAAATATGGGCACGTAATGAGGGAAAAGGAAGAAAGGGGGGAGTTGGGAAAAGTATAGAAAGAGTTGCCAAGGAGTCCGCTAGGACAGCAGTGCTCGTAGCTCGAAGCATTGAACCAATGACAGTCAGGTCCTTCTTCAACGTCGAGTGTTCAAGGGTTCAGACGTCTGTTAAAACTGCCACGCCTTCGCTTCCACCATAACTTGCAGAATAGTTTGTCGAAGCATGGTGTTTGTATCCGGGAACATCCGCTTAAAGTAAGTAGAACACAAATTATATTATTGCAGAATATATTAGTTTTAATTCTCTTCTTTGGATTCCGTTATTTAATTTAGTGTTTTGTGCAGATTACGGTTTATAGATGGCATTTTACTTGAGTGACATGCTACAATACTCTCATAATCCAGTCGCCAAACCATATAATTTACAAGAACATGTGTTGCACTGCTGTCGCTTTTGGACGCCAAAACTTTCGCAACAATGTGTTTTTAACTATATTTTGATTTTATCGTTTTTACACGATTTAAATATAAAATTATGAAAATAATTACTTCAATGTATATATCGATTAACGGGAAATGTATGAACAGCAGAGGCATATAGTTTTTTTTTTTAATTCAATTTTGAATATTTTTTAGAAATATCAAAATACAAAGGAACATATAAATATAATAAACTGTTGTAAAGTAGTTAAGAGTTTGGGATATTTCTTCTTCGGTTTTTGGTGGTGATAAATTAGACGGGCGATAAGAATCTTATAAAACAAGAGGAGGACATCCCCTCCCCTCTTCCCTCCACAATTGTTGTAGTAACTTATCTAAATCATACTGTGATAAAAATCTATTTTACACACAGTACTAAAATACAATCATTTAAGTGCTCACATTTTAAAAATAAATATAAAGTAATATTACACAGAATTATGAAAAAGGGAGCAGAAATTAAAACCAACTTATTGCTCAGATGTACGAAACTCTCAAAATCTCCGGACTACTGTATGTTTGTATGTTAAGAATAAGCTCGGTGAGCCTACCCAGTCGTCACATTATGACTTGCACTGGCAGTTCGACAGCAACACTACTTAGAGGCACCAATTACACATAAATAAACAAGTCATTATTAATGGGTGAAGATTAGAATTAAATAAATGAAAAATATTATATATATAAGTTATCATTTGTTAAATCTCAATGTAATTTTATGTTGAAAAAATATTACACGCTTGTGGAGCTACAATAACTACAGTTATAAGTTAACATAAATACACTTTAAATGTAAAAATATAAATATATGTCGAATCTTTTTATTAAATTATAAATCTGGGGCAATGTTCACTTATCAATGTTAAGAGAAACTCATTAAAAAAATTAAATGCAAATTAAAACAGTTTATAACCAAATAAAAAGGCATTATTATCCTAATTATTTGAATTAAAATATTTAAATCAAATAAATATAATATATTCTTGAGACATTAAGCATAAATTATTATGAGTTTAAAAAAGGACTGAAATCATGACAATGAAAGTTGACAAAATGAAATAACTAAAAATTTAAGTTTGTTAATCTTATTATCTAGAAAAATATTTTTGTTGCTGGCAGTTGATATTTCGTAGAATAATTTAGAGTAAAAGAAGTTCGTGGACTGCTTGAAATAGGGAAGGAAACCTCTCAGATAAAAATAGACACATCTTATCCATTGAATTGGTTTTCTGTTGAAAAAATCTTGGAGAAAATTAATTAAAAATTAAATTCTTCATAATACAGTTGATATTTGATTGCTTTCCTCACAAACATTCCCAGTCTTAGTTGAGATCCAGGGATAACTGTGTTGACACATTAAATGTCAACTTTAACATAATTTTGATAATATTTACTCTTGTTGTAAGAGTTACAAATGTGGATCTATGATATTCTTACAACAAAGCCAAGATAGAGAGAGAACCTCTATCAAAATTCGAGTTACTCACTTTCTCCTGTGACAATTCCAAAATGTTCCATACTAAAGTTGAGGAGGTGAGCTCTTAAAAAAAACACAGAAAATGCTGATTTAAAGTAATGATATTAAAATGGAAGTGTAAGAAATAATAAAGGAAAAGCGAAAATAATCTGTAACTATAATAGAAGCTAAGTAATATATTAATTATTCTTTTTAAATTGACAGTTTACGAAATCTGAAGCTCGTGGTGTTTAAATGTCAACACAATTTCCTTTCTCTTGTTTGGTCTAGTTCTCCTGATTACCACTAGGGGCACCAGCTTGAATATAACATTGTTTGTAAATCATGTTGTCGATCTAGACGAAAGTTGAAATGATTAATCAACACACATGGCGTCCAATATATTACCTTCCATTGTTTATTTATATATTTCCATGTCCTCTCTATTCGTAGAATGTTCAGGTGGTGTGTTTGTTTTGATAAAATAAACGTTATGGAAATACGTTATTCTTGGATAACTTTCCAAGCTCCGTGTGCTTGTATTTTAATAATATTTACACTTAAAAATATTAGAAAAATATTAAATAACCAAGGTTAGGGTATGTTATTTTACAGTATATATTATAAATATAATATTTTTTTAACAATGTATCATTCGGATTGTACGCTAATGTACTAATTACGCTTATGGCATAAGGGTGAGGAAGGTTTAATTTAGAGAAAATATACCCTCAGTACACCCAATCGGGGTCAAATCATTGTCTCCCATCATCGGTAGTCTAGTCTATTGCGAGAATAGTGCCTTGTACCATGCGGCCACCACCAAAGCAGGTGTAGGACTATATGAAAGTAGTTTTGTTTTTTTATGTTTATATTTTTAATCGTGTATTAATATCTGGTCAGGCTATATGCATTTATTAATAACACTTAAGATAATAAAATAGTGATTAATATTGTTGAACGTGAACTTCAGAATAGTGGGTGACCTGGTGGTCTAGAGGTACGGTGTCAGACTTCTATGCTGGCGGCCGGGGTTCGATCCTCGGTCCCGGCACAGATTTATCTGATTTCCAAACCCTTCCTACACCTCTAACAAGACATCTTGTGAATGTGTGGAATGCCAGGTCGCCACCGTGGTTCGGATTCCACGTTAAACTGTAGGTCCTTCATTTCATCTCACAATCACCCTACCATTACACATTAGCGTAAGTGCGTATAACCCGAACGGTTAGTAAGACGCGGTGCTAATAATAATAATAATAATAATAATAACTTCAGAATAAATATAATATTATTTGTTTTAATTGTGAGTGGGAAACTATTTAATACTGGTGCTTCGTAGAGGAACTCGAAGCTCGCTAACCCCATCACCCAATCCAGTCCAACAAGAGGGTGTTGAGTAAAACAGCGGCGACAGGATACGACGCTCGGACCTGTCACACTCAGAGAGAGAGAGATAGTTTTTACGCCTTGCTACTCGGATCGTTATAAAGATGGCCAAATTCATGTTGAAAAGAATCGGGGAAGTCATGGTTATGTTGATATATATGCTAAAGATTCATAAAAATCACTCACAGGAAGTGAAGAAAAAAATTAGACCCGTAAAATTTATCATCAATAAACTAGCCTTCAACTTTTTTTTCTAAAAAAAAACCACAAGTATACGGTATTATTTACCATGTCAAACACTTATTATGTTTGCATTTTGATAAAAAATAATTGGTGCAATTTTTGAAATAATCCAAATTTTCAAAAATCAATCCACCCTTAAACAAATTCCTACCCCATAACTAAAGATACAGTGCTAATTGGGAGGTCAAACAATATATATATATATATATATATATATATATATTATATAATTGTTATATCCATTTTTTTTTAAATTGGAATTCAAAACAAAAACTCATCTGTCAATTACGTTTAAATTGAGGGTTAAGGTAAAAATAAGAATAAAAATAAAGTCCTAAGTTATAGTCGCATAACAACTAAATATCAAGTTTGAACAAAATCCGTCAAATAATTTTACAACCGTAGCCAGGGACAGACAGACAAACATGGAGACTGACGGAATTGTAAAATCTCACTATTTTGAATTTTGAGGCAAATAAAGTGTTAAGCTTACTAATCATAATTTGGAGTTAGAAATTGTTTCTTATTACCATACTTTCTCTTGACACGTGAAATAAAATTTACAATGTTTCAATAAATCTGGCCCCCAACTCAGCTGCGAGGCTGTTTAACCACCGGAGTGATCAAATTTATCAATGTGTCAACAATTATTATGCAGATCAAATCTTGGGAAACTTTTGGTTTATTATATTTAATACAAATAAATAAATACCGCTTAGAAATATTTACGTAAACAATGTAAATGAAGATTTATAATAAATGAGTGGTACTAAAGTAGGCTCTATAAAATAATGCCCAAGCCTCGCTTGGCTCCATGCGATGCTCTTGGTTAAGTTTATTTGGTCTCTGAAATGGAGCAGAGTCCTGCATTTAACAAACAAGTTTTTTCAGAAAAGAAAGAGGGATTTACGAGTTGATCTTACTAGAGTAATAATAATGCCCTAGACGTGAATCGACTGTAGATATAAAGTTTTTGTCTTGGTTGACCTAGAATATGTTCAGAATATCAGTCAGTCCTAACATAAGAAGATGGGAAGGAGGGGGGTAAGAGCGGGTAGCTAGAAAGTTCACTAGTATTCAAATGGATTAAGATGGATAACCATTAATGAATTGAACCCATCCCTAATCACAATAATGAAGAGGATCATGTTAAGGGGGAAGATGATGGGGAAAAAGAGGAAGAAGAAGGTTTGGAATGATAAAAAAAATACCAATAAAAAAAGGCTACAAAAGTATATTAAAGAAGTTTCTCAGGATCGAGGAAAATGGAGGATATCCAGTTGATACCTGTCTCAGGACAGATCCACAAGAGAAGAAGAATCACAAGGTAGGAACTGAATCTTGAACTCCCTTATCCACTACAACAGTCAACATTGGTAATATTTCACACGTTTATTGAACTCTTAATTACACGCTGGCAACATTATGATCTATGTCTTTCTCAAGTTATTACGTTTCGTCACGTGAGTAGGGATCTCACACTGTGTTTATTTGCGTTCCGTGAACGTCAACCCTTTCCAAATTAACTCAGATTGGTTATAAAAAGAAAGTTTTTAATGATTTTTTTTTTCTAAATTTGTGTGTAACATACCAAAATTAAGTTTTTAAGATATAATTTGAAAATTCTTCTAAATTGGTATTCGTTTGGTCACACCGGGCATTACTATTTTTAAATATTGATATTATAAAATCAAACATAAATAAAACAACGTAACCAAATGTATACAGCGCGTTGGAAAGAGTTTAGTGCTTCGGTTTTTTTTTTATAACCACTGTATATGTTCAGTTTAAACGCATTATTTGTTACTACTCTAATGTGGTAGGTGGTTAGGGATGAGGAAGGAATGCATTTTAGAGGTGATTAAACCCACATTTGTGTGGAAGGAGAGAGGGAAAACCATTAAAGAAACAACACCCTCAGTAGACCAAACTGGGATTCGAACCGTGATAGCTCCATCAACATGGTGACCTGGTGGTCTAGGGGTAAGGTGTCAGACTTCTGTGCTGGCGGCCAGGGTTCAATCCTCGGTCCCGGCATAGATTTATCTGATTACAAACCCTTCCTTCACCTCTGACAAAACATCGGTGAATGTGGGGAATGCCAGGCCTCCACCGTGGTTCGGATTCCACGTTAAACTGTAGGTCCTTCATTTCATCTCACAATCACCCTACCATTAAACATTAGCGTGAGTATAACCTGAATGGGTAGTAAGACGCGGTGCTAATAATAAAAATAATAATAATCCATCAACATCAGGATAGTCTAACACGAGAGTGACGCCCTGAGACTGTTCAACCACCGGTGAATATTAAGGTAATGTTACATTACGTGTAGGTTAAGTTGATCGTGCTCTAAGCACTCGATTGTATTGTTTAAACTGTACACGTATTTAACTGTGGTGACGTAGTTGTGAACCGACAATCCTGACGAGAACTCGTGTCAGTGCTGTCTTCCTGAACTCTCTCCGGGGACGAACTACCCGTGATTACAAGTAGACTCGTGGCTCTAATTAAGTGCCATCAATTTGTCCGTCGGCCATCACAAGACGCACTAGGCACGTCGGGGCATGATGGGGGAAATCGATGTGGGTTTTACTATTGGGGGGGAGCTCAGGGTGGCAAAGAGGGAGGGGGGGCAGGTCACCTCATCGCTCCTATAGGAATGTTTGCTGAGGGATGTTGGGCGTAGGGACGTTGAAGAGCAAGTTCGAGACCGGACTACATTATTTAAAGTTATGCAAGTCTCATGAATACGGATTTTAGTAATACATCGTGTTAGTTGAGGTGAAACCCACAATGGAATACAATTGTCTATTTCAAAATGTTATAGCAATCGAGCAAAGATATTATTGTAATTAAGACATTTTTAATAATGAATGTATTAATCAAGCATTTACTAACACAAATAATGTAAATTTATAAAATGAATCATACACGCTTATGCAAATAAATCCGTTTACTTTAAACATATTTCTATGTTGGCATTACCAAATCAAATAATAATTTAATCCTCTTCAAGCAATTTTTAAAACTTAGAGAAGCATAGGAACATTTTTAATAAAATTTTATTATTTCTTGCTTCCTCGTGTGGTATATGTCTAGGAACTCAATTAAAGATGCTAGAGTAGCGATTATTCGCCTCCTTATTATCCGGCCCTCCTCTATCGCCCTCTATTACGCCCTCATATCCCGGCCTCTCATTACGCTCCGTATTATCCGGACCAGTTCTCTGTGTTAACAAGAGAGTTTTAAAATAAACAAACCAGTACATATTCACTAAAAACCGTCAATGAATTTATAATGTAATCCTTTGACGCTCTATTTTCACTTGTTTTTCTTGCTTCGTATTCGATGTTTCATTTTCCAAAATAAAGTACTGCATGGTAAAGATTAAAAAAATTAATTCTCATTCAATTTTTACTCTCCCCTTACAATTATTGTATTCCTATTTTTTTTATCACAGTCAAAAAATGAACCGATTTATTAAAACAAAGTTAAATGTTCTGTGAGAGTCAAAAAAAAAGAAGGCTGACCCATATTGAAAATTATTTACACTCTAATTCAGTATTATCTGTTGTTTTTTTGCTATCCGTGGACTATTAAATTTCCCCAAATATATTCAATGTTTTATTTGAAAGTGATTTTAGTAATCCATAAAAAATTATTGACTTTTTATTTAAAAGGGTGCGGAAACACTTTGTATAGGGTTGCATATTTCACGGTAACTTTGAAATTAATTTTTATAATATTTAAAAATAAATTTAAAATGTTCAGTGCATACTTAATTAGAAGTTTTACTAATCTGTGTGCTCTATAATCATAATAAATAAAATACCGAATACTTGAATAAGTGATTTATTACTAAATGAATGTAATAAATATTATTTACGACTAAATTTTAATCATTCAAGTGTAAAAACAATCGATTTAATAAATTCTATTTTTATGTCAAATCTCAGGATTCCAATTTTTTTTTTTTTTTTTACTTTCTCTTGTAACCTCGGAGAGAAAGTATTGTGATCGTCAAAGAATCAAACTCGATATTTTGATAAATTTTGACCTCTCATGCCCCCTGAAAAAAAAAAGTGTTTTGCAATAACCCTAAATTACTGAAGGGCTAAAAGAGAAATAAGAGATTTTAAATAAATTCGATGTAATTATTTTGGTTAAAATTTATATCCAGAAACTGTTTATCCCCAAAAAAGATGTAAATTCTCATTTTATCCTGAAAATGACATTTAGGGTAATCTACATGAGGGAAACTTTACAATTTTGATAATTTTTCGCAACTATTTGAGATACGAAATAACCTATCGTAGTAACGTTGTAGTAGGCCTAATAATAAATATACAGATCATTTATTTGAAATATATATTTAAAAAACCAAATCTTGTTAGTGAAATAGTACTTAATGCTTGTGCCGTATTCACTATTATTGATTCCAAAAACCTAAATTAATGTGTCAAATATGGTTTTGGTTACATCCAAGTTTTCAAAGATGAAGTATATACAGGGGTTAGTGGTTTGATAGAAGAATTCAAACAGGCTGATTTAATGTTTTGAAGCTTGAATACATATTCAACGATGGTTTCAGAAAACTTTTTCGGTTGTCCGAAAGATAAAGGAGCGCCTTGCTTCGTCGTTACGATATTTAACGACCAGATAATATTAAAAAATAATGTAATCATGCCATCAAAGCATCATAGCTTTTATTTCTGCCTTAATAATCCTTATTTGTAGCATGTTTACTATAAATAAATCAATAGGGGAACTCAAATAGCTTACTTTAGAGCAATAATACAAACTTACATATAAGGTTATCTTATTATTATTATTAGCACCGCGTCTTACTACCCGTTCGGGTTATACGCACTTACGCTAATGTGTAATGGAAGGGTGATTGTGAAATGAAATGGAGGACCTACAGTTTAACGTGGAATCCGAACCACGGTGGAGACCTGGCATTCCCCACATTCACAAAATGTCTTGTCAGAGGTGAAGGAAGGGTTTGGTAATCAGATAAATTTGTGCCGGGACCGAGGATTGAACTCGGCCGCCAGCACAGAAGTCTGACACCTTACCCCTAGACCACCAGGTCACCTATAAGGTTATCATTGTTATGTTGCTCATTATTCAAGATTGAATATGCTATTAGTATGTATTAAATATTGGTATTACTGTAAATAGAATCACTTATCTTTTTGTTTATTATTCCTAGACTAATAAGACATGTAAAGCGTAAACTTTATTTAACGTAAGCTGATAAAATAATAATTGCATACATTTCAAAACTCCAGACGGAAATGAGAAATGCTATTATTGTAGTTTTCCGAAGTTTTATTTTAATTAAATTATATTTTGTACTTCTGAGTTTTGGTAGACAAACCATATGTCGATCATTTTAAATGGGTTTCCTGTTGTTTTTTTTTATCTTTCCGTCCAATGGCTTTTTTGATATTCACTTTTATGATGGTTGCAAAACCATTAATATAGGGTGTTTGGAAACTCATAGCCCAAACCACATATACAGCTTGTTTGAACCAAGAATAATACAAATTCCCTATAAACTTACATCCGGAAAACTATGCTAATATCATTAAATTGTGTTCAAAGTTTCTGCATACAGCGTCGGGAGAGAAAGCTTTTCAAGCATGCGTGTACAACAGGTTGCAGAGTAGTTAGGCGTGTGGCACTGCCATGTAAGTAGGTGGCAAGCACTTTCTGGGATGCAGGACCGTTAATGATGACCCTCAGAACGTATTCACAATTCTAGATGGACTGGTGTGATGTTTACTATTAATTGTGGTATGTTCTGCTGCAGTGCTCCAAGATGTCGAGGGGTATAGTACCACGCGCCTATCTCCTATGCAACCTGTTGTACATGCATGCTTGAACAGCTTTGCTCTTCTGGTGCTATACACCAAAACTTTGAACACAAGTTAATGGCATTAGCATAGGTTTCTGGATGTAAATGTAGGCATTTTGTATTACTTTTGGTACAAACAAACTATATGTGCAGTTTTGGCTATGAGTTTCTGTGCACCTGTATATTGGTATTTTTCCTTTTGATATGGTCTTTATTGTGGTAGAATAAAATAATTTTAAAATTTGTAACAACGCGCATTTATGAGAATATTTACATTGATCAAATTTTAAAGTTTTATTTAAAACCTATAGAAACCTATAGACCTACAGAAAGAGTGACGTGTCAAAGAGAAGATTAATAGGAATATATCGCTTTCAACAACTTTAAATCAAACGATGACAACTGACAGTTGAGAATTCGTTCTGTAAAATGTTGATACTGAATTGGATTGTATTTAGAAGCTTATCAGTAACACATATGTCAAAATGTGTCTACAATGTTAGCTTTGGTTTTATTTAAGTGAACTTGGATTAAAGGGGAACGTTTATTCTTAATGTCACTGTTAGTTTTCTATATATAACATCCAATTAAATTTTGGTTTAAATAGTTGTAAGATAGATTGTAAACAATATTATATCAATAATATGGGTTGAGTTTCCCACCACTAGTATGCGTGATGAGAGTCTTGCCATATATAGGTACTAATACGTAAAATATTAGTAGAAAATTATGTATAAAATTAAAAGCTTCGAATAAATAATTTCAAAACGATAACCTGCAGCCAAAGCTACAACGACACGCAACTCAAATGTATTTCCAATTATATTTATTTAATAATGAACTTGCTTTAAAATTAATGTATTTTCTCCCTATATTACAGTTTAAAAAATATATGTAAGTTTTAGTTTGAAAGTCTAGACTTTCATAACGATTCATTTAATCATTTGTGATTAATTGTTGGTACCTGCATTATTAATGGGAGTCAACGAAATGGGAGACACGTGTCATCGGGTTGTTTGCTCTAAAAGTCAAGGGTTTGCGGGAAATCTGACGTATGTCGCCAAGTATGAATTGATGTGTGTGATGTTGTAAGAGGGGTTAGGGTAAGGGGTTGTTGTGTCATCCTTGGATATTGATCTTACTACACCCCCTTTTCGGGTAGGTATTAGTTACTTGTGAATAAAGTCAATAAAGAGGTGCAAAATTTTATATACATAAAATATTAATTATAAAACATTCAATTAAATTTTTTATCAAAGGTTATGAGACATTGGCTGTTTGATTAAAAATTGAATTTTACTAGCTGTATAGTACAACGATCACTGTTTACAATTTTATTTATTGCTGCAGAAAGAGCTCAACATTTTAGTGGGTTTCAATTTTTATTTTAAAAATAAACTACTCTATGGAAATCATAATATTCTATGAACATTTTTTGAGGTATTTAAATATCTTGTTTTCATAATGTATTGAAACACTGTAATCCTAGCTGAAGTGCGTTAGCACTTCATTATCTAGTTCCTGTTTCATTAAAAAGAATCAAATGGGCCTAGCTAGCTTTGATAATTTTCTTATTTTGCTTGTTTTGAAAATATTTTAAATGAGGCTTAAAATATTTATCAAACAAACTATTAGAGATTAAAACACATTTATATATGTATTTATCATTTTATATAAATATTTATATACATACATCATTAAAATTGGGTTTATATTATTAAGATGCCTAGTAATGTGTATTATTTCAAATGTATTTTTCAAATCGAAACCTAAACATGTTAAGTTCTATTTATAAATATTATAAAAACTTTTACGATGACCTGTATGTAAGTCACCGTTCATAATATTAATATTCAGAATTAAACACGTTGAGGCTTCGATTTGAAAAATACATTTGAAATGAAAACATTGCTAGTTAACTTAATAATATAACTCCAATTCTGATAATTTAAAAAATATATAGGATTAAATAGAACAATAAGTTGATAGCCTGAGCAGATATAAGGGCAGAGTGAAACTGCTTCGGTGGCCTCATTGTCTAAGGCTCTACTGTCATGTTAGATTAGATGAACATCGGGTCTCGATCCCGTTCGAGTGTACTGATGGTAATCTTTCAAAAACGGGGCTTCACTCTATCTCCAGCAGATGTGGGTACACTTCCTATAAATTTGGCCTACCTGATTTCTTAAACCAATAGCGTAACCTGAACGGTAGTAAAACGAAATTCTAAAAAAAAAGTAATTGCATACACAACATTGGTGGATATTTAAAATTCTAAACAAAAATATTTAGCCAATGATCAATTTTCGTGTACGATTCCTCAGTATACTTTACCTCTTAACAGAGCGTCCAGGGCAGTTAAATGTGGGGGTTCGCTTTCCCAAATAATAGTTACAACAATCTATGTGCTTCAGTTATTTTTACGAATATAATATTTATATTAATAGCAGGGCTGCGACTTAAAAGAGGGCGATTGGGGTCGATGGCACATGTCTAACATAAGATGTTGCACATAAAACATATTTCTCTTTGCATTCTATATATTACAGTCACGGTAAGCTAGTTAAAATAAATGGTACGGTTCACAGCACTGACTTTCATCCTATTTACCTTAAAACAGACATTTACTAAAAACTTTTAAGATGTGTGATACCAAATAATAGTTCTATACATTGTTGTAGAAGCATTACACCAAAGAGCATAAATTAAATGGTATACACTGTTACTTACTCTATGGTACTAGGAACGCCATTACAGAAAAATAGAGAAAAGACATATTATATTTGTCCACCAAAGAGCGTAAGAATTAATTCGTTTTCAAAGACCTGAATTAAAAAGCATATCTATTTGCTTATAGCTCAGAAACTATTGTTTATAAGAATATATTTCAAATAAAAGATTTGTATCTCTAATAGTACTACAACTTTACAATAATTAGTTATTTCGTATCTCAAATAGTTGCAGAGAAATTATGAAAATTGGAAAATTTCCCTCATGTAAAGTACCCTCAAAGTCATTTTTATGATAAAATGAGAATTTCCATCTTATTTATACCGATAAACAGTGTCTAGATATAAAAATAAATCACAATCGTTTTAGCGAGTTTCGGGAAAATCTATTTTTCTCTTTATGCCCTTCAATAAACAACCCTTATTCTATAAACTCATCGGGGGACCTTATGGAAACTCCAGGTACCAATTTTTAGCCCAATCGGTAAAATAGTTTCGGCTCTAGTCCTAGGTACAGACAGACCGACGGCATTGCCAAACTCACTTTTTTGGTTTTAGGGGTCGTGAAAAGTAGACATTTATCAAAATCCTTAGCTAGATTTTTTTGACGATCACAATACATTTTCTTCAAGGTATCGCGAGGGGAAAAAAAAATAACCTACAATATCAATTGATGTTTATTTCTGAATAAAATATTATTACTTCCCTAATAATGGATATTTGTTAATTTGCACACATCTAATTTATTGTGATGACAATACTTTATGAATTAAATAATATTTGTATCATTATATATTGTAAAGGGAAAAATTTTGATGTCAGAACATAGAAAATAATGTGATGCCTTAAATATTTTACAGCTTTCAACACACCTGGTCCAGCCTTGATTGTTAGTAAAGAGTTTCTTTCTAGTACCAACAAGTTCTTGTAGACTTGAAACGTTTTAGTTATATCGACCTACCAACTTTATGTAACAAATAGATTGTATTTATTTCGGGATTTTGTTGTGTTAATAAACTATTATTGCCATGATTTAATAATGATTTACTTTTAATAAACCAATACTGTGATATTTTGGTAAAAGTGATACCTCGTACAGTTCATATATTCTGGGACTAGCTATTGTTGTTGCAAATAATGTTATTTGGTTGTAAGTATTAGCCCTATGGTGTCAAACCGAAAAAAGAAGATATATATTTTACTCCAAAATGTGTTTAGTTGAAAAATATAAAATTAATTTCTCATTTTTGTGTGAATGATTGTTTTGTAAAGCTAAATCAAAGCTGACAATTATTCATAACTAAAGTATTATTTTTGAATTTACACAAACTCCTACTTTAAAAAAAAAGTAAGATAGTAGAAATCTAATTTTCTATGCTTTTTATCACAAGGCTATAATTTATAATTTTATGTGTCAAAACTTTTTTTTAATGCTCAAGCCTTTTCATACTTGAAAATTTTATGGAATTTTCTGAGAAACAACTGTTTAAAATTACTTCTGTCATACATTACAGACATGAGCCAAATGTATACCATGTTTAGCAATAAATAGCTATGTATGTAGTGTTATATAGTAAAATATTTACTGTCACAAGCATAATGCTAAGCTAGTGTATGACTGCATAATGTTGTGAGCGTGAAACATGGTCTCTTACCTTAAATGTCGAAAAAAAAATAGGGTCTCCGTAAATAAGGTGCTTAGGAAGATATTTGGTCTAAAAAGAGATAAGGCTACTGGGGCGTGAAGGAGGTTACATAATGATAAGTTATATACCCTGTACTCACTACAAAACGTTGATGGGATAATCAAACTTGTAACCAGCCACCCTCATCAACCCAATCAAATAATGGACAGAGGTGGAAACAAGAGAGTTATAATTTTTATTCATTCAGACATAATACAGCTCAATGGGGGAGCGGAACATTAAAGATTACAAATACCAAGTGCCAGTATGCGCCTGATGGGCGAAGTAACATACATACACATGTCACGGCCAGAAGGGCGATACAACCATAACAAGGTAATTGCTGCCTTATAATAAGGCCTTAGAAATGGCACTGTTAACGGGTGACCCCGATCTGTTGATAAATTTGTCTCCTTACACACGTTAAACGTTACAATTCTCAAATAATAGCACAGGCCCAGCCTAAACTCTAGCATAGCCCAATGGGGGTCAAGACCCCATAGTTAACTAATACAGCCGAGAGGCATATCAATAGCATCAAAGTGAATACAAAGTTTCCAAGCCCAACAATAATAACTCCACCCATTTAAGTAATAAGTTAGACCCCGTTGGGAGATTTATGAACTAGATGGCCCGTGGTCCCACTATTTAGAACCCACAAACTAATATTTGCTAAACATGGCAATAAACTATATATTATCTCCCTAACAACCATAAATACAAATATAGATATATGAAACGTAACAATAAACTATCTAGACCCACTAACAATCCTAGGTATATAAACATATTTAAAAAAACGGGGATTATCCCGACTAACTAACAACCCCATGTATACAAACGATAAATATTACAAAAAAACACCCTTGTATTTCTCTTAGATAGTCTGCGGCCCTACATTTATCCACATTTTTGTTTATGCATAAAGAACATAAACATAACTTCCTATTATATATGGCCTCCAAGACAAAAATGCACTAGAGTGCTAACATCCCGCGAAGCGGAGATTTGAAATATTAACACGAGAACCAGATGGGTTCCCCTTTTAATTGCCATAGTCGTAAAGACGACTACCAATACCCTGCAGTCATGACTATTCGTTAAATAAATAAAGAATATAAATATCTACAATTTATACGAAGTCCGAAACATTGAATTTTGAAAATATAAATAAGATTTTAAGCCAAAGAGAATTTTGATTAAATATGACGAGCCCACTTATGAAGTAAGACTCTTACCTCCTAAAAGCCCTGAGTATAATGCGTCCCAACAGACAGACAGACAAAAGGCATGCTCCGATGCTTCCAGAAGGGAGCACGAGAACAAGTTCCAACACGTACCGACCAATTGGTCACACCGTGTGGTTCGCAAAAATTTAAAAACGGGTTGTCGCGTTTCGCGAAGTTCTGAAACAAAAAAAACAGAGATTACATAATATTAGTAATATTAGGGGTAAAAAAGGGGGGATAAGAATTTGAGAAACCGACTAAGGGTTTTTAGAGTTACGTGCGGAGACACTACTCTATGGGGGGCTGGGTGAGAGCCTCCCAAACCACTGTTGACACATCTCGCTTATCCGAGCAGGGCTTTGCAACACATCGCACCACAACACTTTTATACCCTAAAGTTATCATGTGCTCTCAAAGCGTACGGATAGGGGGGATTATCTAGAAGCACCCACAGAGTCCTGGAGCAACAAGCCACACGCACAACATAGTCTGTAGAAGGTTCCATAATGTTCCATATAGTTCTGGTTGGACGCGCACGGCGATGTTCACTTGTCTTCTCATCTGATGAAGGGGGAAGGGGGAGGCCTCTCCACCCCGCCCATGGCGAGCGTCTAACCCCAGCTCAGTCAGTTGTAGTGCGTGCGCGTTGAGGGTAGTGTCTTGTGTTGTGAAGTCGATTCCATGCGAGTCAACAGGGACAGCATAAGGTGAGCGTTACATCATCCCACGTTTCCTTGTGACAAGGTTACAAACTCTTAGATTACGGTGAGCAGGACATGCAGAGCAAATGAAAGATTCTTTTACTTTTCTCAGATTATTAACAGGTAAACCCAATGGGAAGAGACCATTAGGAAGACCCAGACGCAGCTGAGAAGATAACATTAGAATGTACCTGATAAATATATAGGTGGTGTTAATGATGGTTATGATATGGAATAGTTCAAGATAGGGATAGGGTGTAATGAGGTGGACTGGATAGAACTAGCTCAAGATAGGGAGAGGTGTAATGAGGTGGACTGGTTAGAACTAGCTCAAGATAGGAGAGGGTGTAATGAGGGGACTGGCTAGAATAGTCAAGATAGGAATAGGTGTAATGAGGGGGGCTGGATAGAACTAGCTCAAGATAGGGATAGGGTGTAATGAGGTGGACTGTATATAACTAGCTCAAGATAGGGATAGGGTGTAATGAGTTGGACTGGTTAGAATTAGTTCAAGATAGGGATAGGATGAAATGGATCTGATAGAACTTATCAAGATAGGGATATGGTGTAATGAATTAGACTGGATATGACTAGGTAAAGATAGGGATATGGTGTAATGAGTTGGACTGGATATGACTAGGTAAAGATAGGGATATGGTGTAATGAATTAGACTGGATATGACTGGGTAAAGATAGGGATGGGTGGCGTACTTTTGTATGAGCGACAATAAACTTTCAAGCTCCTTATGCCATAAAGTAATTAAGTACTTTATGTAACATTACATTACATTGTGTTACAATAGGACCCGCCCCATGCTGACATTAACGCATAACTCTCAATAAAGCATACTACCCGCTCCAATTATACCGACACTATTAGGACCCCTACAATGGTAATCTTCTCTATTGTAGTTCACGTAGGTTATTACAAAATAATAAAACATTGTTGAACAATATATTTTCACTACATAATCCAATTAAATATAATTAAACTGTTCATGTACTTACCAATTGAATCTTCTAACACTAGTAACCACCAAGGCTGGCCTACACCTAGCATCCTAAACTGACGAGTGGGTCGGGCGATCTACGATGTTCCTACAAGACGTAGTCCTCACACTCCGATTCTGCTAACGTGTAATGGGCCATCCAACATTGAAGACGACTAGAGAATAACTATTCACCTGCCCTCTGATGGTAGAAAGATGAACTAGTTTCATAACATCAGATGATTGAAGAAATAGGCTGGAAAGCTGATGGAGTCGTATCAACAAGATGTTCACGTGACTTTTTGAAGCCACCATTGACGTCACCAAGCGTGTGTTCAGTTCTCCCACCTTCTTTCTACTGCGACGAAACCCCACTATATAATAGGCTGTGCATGTATGCCAAAATGACTATCTTGATAACTACAACCGACGAAGGATCATTGTCTTGGACCTGGAAAATGGCAGAATAAACATTTGTATTGTATGGGAATCGTAACTATAGCGATTCGTTTATTGGACTCTTATTTTCTTTCCCTTTTTAGTCATATTTTTTGTAGTATAAAAATTAATATTCTTTTTTCTAAATATATTTCTTTACCTGATCATTCAAAATAAAATGAGACTCTGTATTTTGTATGTCGCCACTTGGGCGCTAGAGTCTTTTGGAGAGTTCAATCATTCAGGTAGCCACATTTATTAATTGTTTTGAAATTGAACGAGTTAAATGTAAAGTGTTTGAAATTGTGGATAATAGTATTTATATTTTGTAAACTTCGACGTGACATTTCTTAATTTTATTTGCATATTGAAAAATCGTAAAGTAAAGTAACCTTCATTATTATTTTTGTATTAATTATTAATTTAATTAACTTTTGTATATTTAATAATCTTTTTTCTAAGTTTGTTCTAAATAGGGCATCTACATTATTGTTTATTAAAGGAAATACTGTTTAATTTCCTAATTCTGAGTCTGGATCAGATAGTCCCGGGGGAGTTTGACTAAAGTCTGTTAGCCAAACTCTCGCCTTATGTAAATTTTCTTATATAAGATTTACTGGTAACGTTAACGTAATTTGAAGCCTTTGTTCTTTGTATATAAAGACACTTTTTGTAACAGTTTCAAGGTGCCCATTAGGCCCTTATATAGAAGTTGTGTATCATCCTGAGGGTTGATATTATTATTAATCTATTGTATTAAATTCAACCCGTAATGTTGTTCTGTCTCCTAAAGACTGAACCATCAGAATATTGAATAGATTACAAATTTATAACTTTCTTGTAAATATCTGCGCAACTTTAAAGCTATAAAGTTATTGTCTATTAGTTTGATTTTCAACGTAACTCATTTTGATATAATGAGACCATGTAAAGTTCTCTACTCTATTGTTATCGTTTTGAATAAACCCTTCATATTGTTGCTTTTAAATATTGCTAATAATTTCCCTTGTCACTTGTTCCTTAGATTTCACCCACTCCCTTTTATATTATTTAATGGTCGTAAATAAAAGGACTCGGAGGGAGTGTTACATTTACAACAGTTTATTCGTGAACTATACTGCCATGGCTTATTTGTGTATTTTTTTAACAATAGTTTACTTGTGTAGTGCACACCGCTAAAGTCATTTTGATGTGAAAATGGGATGTGCCATTTGGTTTATAGTGTTAAAAAGTGCATGGATGCAAGTAAACTTCCATTAATTTTTGGTTTAAATATCTAATTTCAAAAGCCTCTCTGAGGAATCTATTCAAAACCTATGTACTAAGTTTCAGTCTAATCGGTAAAATGATTTCGGTTATAGGCAGAAAGACAGAATTGATCAAAAAAACATTTTTTGGGTTCAGGTGGTTATGAAACTTTTATATTCATAAACATTTCATTTTTATTTAGATCACAATACTCCTCCTCTTTCTTTATGAGTGGCCATGAGAAATTAATTATCAACTTTGGATAAGTTTAAAAATGTAAAGAGCTAATATCTAACTTCCAGCTACGCCCCTACACAAGAGTGGATATTAAAGTTCGAGTTTCCACGTGTTGGTCAACCTGATATGTTGTTGCGTTTCCCCTCCTCCTGTCCTTTATTGGAACGAACAAGTGACTCGAGTCCCTCAATTAGTTAGCTGGTCCTCCACTTCCTCTGAATACAGAGGGTCACATCGGGAATTCCCCTCGCGTTGTTGCCTGTTCGTGGAAAGTGTTAAGAGGGGGGAAGGACGCCCCAATCTTTTCCTGCCACACTCAACTGCTTTTACTTTCATGGAATTGGATCCTTTTACTGGAGTTCTTTTTCTAGACCAATCTTTAGAATGAGAGACGCAATCTAATTAGCTGAGATAACTAACTATCCGAGGAATGCCGGGATTATAAGCTTCAGGCCTGTTTAACACTGCTACTAGTGGTGACTAAATCATTTTATAAAAATGTAAATGGATGAAAATTTAAAAAAAATAAACTAATAGGTAAGTTTAATTTTTAAAAAAGACCACTAGAGAAAGAGGAATAGTGTGTGAAGAATCCAATGCACAAAGATGACATTTTTCTTTCATCTGTCTTCTATAGTATATATAGTCAAACACACAACTAAACATCCAAATTCTAACACAAATTTAATAATATTTCAACACTATTGTCTTTATCAAACAAAACGAAAATAAAAGGGAATACACTTTACATAAACTTTATTTTTGTATGGTAAAGGCAACAATGACGAAGTGTTACTCAATTTGTGTTAAAATGTTTATTTGACTATTTTTACTATACTCCGTAGAATACAGAAGAAAGAAAGAATATTTAGCCTTTGTGAATTGGATTCTTCCCACATTATTCCTCTTTCCCAATGTGGGTTTTCTTAATTAAATTTACACTTATTAGTTTTTTATTCCTTTTTCTTTAGTTTTATCAAGTTTCCAGCTTGGAAATACTTATATATTTTACAAAAGTAAATTCAATATATTGAAGGGGAATCGGAAACAAATGATAGTTTAGATGTTATCCAAACAATATTGTTATGCACTACGAGTATCACATAATAATTATAAAAATATATATTACAACGGCATTTGGTTTGAATTGTATTGTAATTATTAGAGGTGAAATAATAAATAGAATAACTAAACACACAATACGCTTAACATATTTATCTCTTATGAGGGAAAGAAAGGGAATTCATCCTTAGCCAATAAAAGCTAAAGTAATCTTATTTCAAATTAATGTTTAGTATGGCTTACTATCACTAATACTGACTATAAAAATTTAACCAGGCCATTGTAAGGCTATTTGCCAGCCTACCACGTAATTCCTTATATTTTTCTAATTTGTTAATATTTTACGATTTATTATTAATTTTCGGTGAGTTAAAATGTGATTCAAAGCTCGTCCGAGGCTTGACACACTATGGTGTCGCGCATGACAAACATAATTTATGTCCATTAACAATAATACGGAAAGAAGGTGGTCTAGCATTGTTCAAAATAATTAAAATAACGAGTTTTGTAATATGGAAAAGCACTTACCTTTTTTAGTAAGAACATTTTTATGCTTCTTAGAAGTTTATTGACTGTTTTAGTGGCAACCATTATTATATTAAGGCTAAAGAAGCGTCTCGTAATTATAAAAGAAGTAAGAAAAGAAAACTAGCGCGCGTTTCAATTCTGACAGATGGAAGTAAACAATTTTTAATTATTTTTTAAATATTTTTCATATTCATTGCAATATATTTTCAGCTTTTATATTAAATTGCACATTATACTAATTTCATCCATGATCCATAGCCAACGATTTCACTTGTATTGCGATTCATAAATATTCTCTTTGGACTTGGAAAAAAATAACTTTTTTAAATTTGATTCCTGAAACATTATTTGAAGAATGTTCGGGTCTTTTTTCTCGGCTTCTTAAAAACTATGAGCCTGTGGCTCCTAGAAATATTTGATTTAAATGTGGAATAATAGTTTAAAAGTGCAATATTATGTATACAAATTGAAAGCCTGAAAGCCGAAGTCTAAGGAAAAGCTAGAGACTGTTTATATCAAGAAACTGTGGAGTGTGTAAAAATTAAGAAGAGTAAACAAATTCACCTCCTTTCAACTTTTTTTTTTAATATGGACAAATTGTAATGGTAAGATCTAGCCAAATCTTCAATATATATATATATTTCTCTCTCTCGCATAAGTAATTCAGTATTAATTTAAAACATTCAGATACTTTAACTTTTTCTTTAAACTCATTAATTATTTTATTTATGCAAAATTATTAATATAACTATTGATTATTGATTTATTTATTTTTTTGCGAACAACACTATTTTTTTTAATTGATTAATTTTGTTTAAAAATTGATGTGATGAAATATTTATATTTGGTAATTTTATTATTATATTTACTCAGAATTACATAGATTGGATTGGAATGTGGATACAATGAATTGATAATAATAACCCACAAATTTTCAATAATTGTTTAATTTCTTATTGTAATTTAAATTCATACATTTCATTCAGGGACCCATTTTATTTAAATTGTTCATGTTATATTTGATGTATTTTCCTTCAATTCTTGTAGAGAATTACACCAGGAGAAGTCTAAACCACTCTTCAATTGTTAGCAAGCATTCTATAGTTTTAATACTTTACATGAAGCATGGTGAGGGTTAACAAGCCATTCTATAATTTTATTACTTTACATGAAGCATGGTGAGGGTTAACAAGCCATTCTATAATTTTATTACTTTACATGAAGCATGGTGAGGGTTAACAAGCCATTCTATAATTTTATTACTTTACATGAAGCATGGTGAGGATTTACAAGCATTCTATAATGTTATTACTTTACATGAAGCATGGTGAGGGTTAACAAGCCATTCTATAATTTTATTACTTTACATGAAGCATGGTGAGGGTTAACAAGCATTCTATAATGTTATTACTTTACATTATGCATGGTGAGGGTTAACAAGCATTCTATAATTTTATTACTTTACATGAAGCATGGTGAGGGTTAACAAGCATTCTATAATGTTATTACTTTACATGAAGCATGGTGAGGGTTAACAAGCATTCTATAATGTTATTACTTTACATGAAGCATGGTGAGGCTTAACAAGCATTCTATAATGTTATCACTTTACATGAAGCGTGCTGCGGGTTAACAAGCATTCTATAATGTGATTACTTTACATGAAGCATGGTGAGGGTTAACAAGCATTCTATAATGTTATTACTTTACATGAAGCATGGTGAGGGTTAACAAGCATTCTATAATGTTATTACTTTACATGAAGCGTGGTGCGGGTTAACAAGCAATCTATAATTTTATTACTTTACATGAAGCGTGGTGCGGGTTAACAAGCATTCTATAATTTTATTACTTTACATGAAGCATGGTGAGGGTTAACAAGCATTCTATAATGTTATTACTTTACATGAAGCATGGTGAGGGTTAACAAGCATTCTATAATGTTATTACTTTACATGAAGCATGGTGAGGGTTAACAAGCATTCTATAATGTTATTACTTTACATGAAGCATGGTGAGGGTTAACAAGCATTCTATAGTTTTATTACTTTACATGAAGCATGGTGAGGGTTAACAAGCATTCTATAATGTTATTACTTTACATGAAGCATGGTGAGGGTTAACAAGCATTCTATAATGTTATTACTTTACATGAAGCATTGTGCGGGTTAACAAGCATTCTATAATGTTATTACTTTACATGAAGCATGGTGCGGGTTAACAAGCATTCTATAATGTTATTACTTTACATGAAGCATGGTGAGGGTTATCAAGCATTCTATAATTTTATTACTTTACATGAAGCATGGTGAGGGTTAACAAGCATTCTATAATGTTATTACCTTACATGAAGCATGATGAGGTTAACAAGCATTCTAAAATTGTATTACTTTACATGAAGCATGGTGAGGGTTAACAAGCATTCTATAATGTTATTACTTTACATGAAGCATGGTGAGGGTTAACAAGCATTCTATAATCTTATTACTTTACATGAAGCATGGTGAGGGTTAACAAGAATTCTATAATGTTATTACTTTACATGAAGCATGGTGAGGTTAACAAGCATTCTATAATGTTATTACCTTACATGAAGCATGGTGAGGGTTAACAAGTATTCTATAATTGTATTACTTTACATGAAGCATGGTGAGGGTTAACAAGCATTCTATAATGTTATTACTTTACATGATGCATGGTGAGGGTTAACAAGCATTCTATAATTTTATTACTTTACATGAAGCATGGTGAGGGTTAACAAGCATTCTATAATGTTATTACTTTACATGAAGCATGGTGAGGGTTAACAAGCATTCTATAATGTTATTACTTTACCTGAAGCATGGTGAGGCTTAACAAGCATTCTATAATGTTATCACTTTACATGAAGCGTGCTGGGGTTAACAAGCATTCTATAATGTTATTACTTTACATGAAGCATGGTGAGGGTTAACAAGCATTCTATAATGTTATTACTTTACATGAAGCATGGTGAGGTTAACAAGCATTCTATAATGTTATTACTTTACATGAAGCGTGGTGGGGTTAACAAGCAATCTATAATTTATTACTTTACATGAAGCGTGTGCGGGTTAACAAGCATTCTATAATGTTTATTACTTTACATGAAGCATGGTGAGGGTTAACAAGCATTCTATAATGTTATTACTTTACATGAAGCATGGTGAGGGTTAACAAGCATTCTATAATGTTATTACTTTACATGAAGCATGGTGAGGGTTAACAAGCATTCTATAGTTTTATTACTTTACATGAAGCATGGTGAGGGTTAACAAGCATTCTATAATGTTATTACTTTACATGAAGCATGGTGAGGGTTAACAAGCATTCTATAATGTTATTACTTTACATGAAGCATTGTGCGGGTTAACAAGCATTCTATAATGTTATTACTTTACATGAAGCATGGTGCGGGTTAACAAGCATTCTATAATGTTATTACTTTACATGAAGCATGGTGAGGGTTATCAAGCATTCTATAATTTTATTACTTTACATGAAGCATGGTGAGGGTTAACAAGCATTCTATAATGTTATTACCTTACATGAAGCATGGTGAGGGTTAACAAGCATTCTAAAATTGTATTACTTTACATGAAGCATGGTGAGGGTTAACAAGCATTCTATAATGTTATTACTTTACATGAAGCATGGTGAGGGTTAACAAGCATTCTATAATCTTATTACTTTACATGAAGCATGGTGAGGGTTAACAAGAATTCTATAATGTTATTACTTTACATGAAGCATGGTGAGGGTTAACAAGCATTCTATAATGTTATTACCTTACATGAAGCATGGTGAGGGTTAACAAGTATTCTATAATTGTATTACTTTACATGAAGCATGGTGAGGGTTAACAAGCATTCTATAATGTTATTACTTTACATGAAGCATGGTGAGGGTTAACAAGCATTCTATAATCTTATTACTTTACATGAAGCATGGTGAGGGTTAACAAGAATTCTATAATGTTAATACCTTACATGAAGCATGGTGAGGGTTAACAAGCATTCTAAAATTGTATTACTTTACATGAAGCATGGTGAGGGTTAACAAGCATTCTATAATGTTTATTACTTTACATGAAGCATGGTGAGGGTTAACAAGCATTCTATAATCTTATTACTTTACATGAAGCATGGTGAGGGTTAACAAGCATTCTATAATGTTATTACTTTACATGAAGCATTGTGCGGGTTAACAAGCATTCTATAATGTTATTACTTTACATGAAGCATGGTGAGGGTTAACAAGCATTCTATAATTGTATTACTTTACATGAAGCATGGTGAGGGTTAACAAGCATTCTATAATTTTATTACTTTACATGAAGCATGGTGAGGGTTAACAAGCATTCTATAATGTTATTACTTTACATGAAGCATGGTGCGGGTTAACAAGCATTCTATAATTTTATTACTTTACATGAAGCATGGTGAGGGTTAACAAGCATTCTATAATTTTATTACTTTACATGAAGCATGGTGAGGGTTAACAAGCATTCTATAATTTTATTACTTTACATGAAGCGTGGTGCGGGTTAACAAGCATTCTATAACTTTATTATTTTACATGATGGATGGCAAGGAATTTGGCATCACACAGAAATCGCTCAATCTATTACCATATAGTTTGCTACAATATAAATTAAGATTATTAATTAAGATTATTTAATATGAGTTATTACGTTATGAAGTCATAATATATTTTGAAGTATTATATAGCTACCATACTGAATGAAATGTAATATAATGTACATGATCTCTGATTTTGATTTCTGCCACCTCGTCTTACCACGAGTAAGTATCAGGACTACTATGCATTTTGAAAATTATGCAATTGGGATAAGGATATTAAAGATAGAGAGAGTTTATAGTGAAGCTAACCCAATTTGCGTTAAGAAATATTAGAAAACCATTTAGAAAAAACACATAATCTGTACACGTGGCCGGGATTCGAACCATGACCTCCTCGTCACTGGCAAATCTTACTATAGGTCCCACACCACTTCTTTGGTGCTGACTGACAGCTCACAGCTGATATCTGACAGCTCTGAAAAGTAACTAGACCAAATTATGTATCCCTCCGCCGAACCATATGATCTGCAAAAACATGTGTTTAGCAGCTGTCACTTCTGACAGTCAAATTTTAGGTCTCAACAAGAAACTTATATGACTTTTATTTTCTATATATTTATATATATATATATATATATATATATAATGGCCTAATATTAATTATTAATTTTTTCAAGAATACAATTTTTTTCTAAATAGAATTTAATCCCATATAAGTTGTTATTGTAATAAATAAATAAGTTTTATTTAAAAAAATCCAATTTTCTTATAAAAAGTTATCTAGAAAATGATAAAAAAAATCCATTTTCTTATAAAAAATTATTTAGAAAATGATAAAAAAAATCCAATTTTTTTTTGTTAGTATTAATATTATTAACATTATAATTGTGAAAAATCTGAATATCTATTACTACACATAGAAAAAAAAATCAAACATTTTTAAGAGTATTACAACATGTTGGTGACCTGGTGCTCTAGGGTTAAGGTGTCAGACTTCTGTACTGGGAGTCCGGGGTTCATTCCTCGGTCGCAGCACAAATTTATTTGATTGCCAAACCCTTTCTTGACCTCTGACAAGATGTGTATTAATCAAAACTTGTGAATTGGTGGAATGCCAGGCCTCCACTGTGGTTCGGATCCCATGTTAAACTGTAGGTCCTCCATTTCATTTCACAATCACCCTACCATTACACATTAGCGTAAGTGCGTAGAGCCCGAAAGGGTAGTAAGACGCGGTGCTAATAATAATAATAATAATTATAATAATAATTATAATAATAATGATAATGATAATGATATCAGAAAACATTCTAAAGTAATTTAAAGTAAGGAGTGGTAATAAAGTTAAAACTTGGTATAATGGATTAATTGACTTTTAATATTCAAAAGATTGATTTTATTTTGCTTTTAATGAGCTACAAAATGTCATATATAAAAATTTTCAATAAATTTATATTAACGTCTATAGAATAAAAATATGGGTTTACGACAAGTCTAAAATTCACATAAAACATATTAAAATTTAGTAACAAAACTTTGATACAACAAATTAGTGAAAAAAAAACCAAGCTTAAAGATCTACAGTGTTGTAATTATGCTATTAAAGTGAATTTGTGGGTTAGCATCTCCCAAAGAAGTGGCTAATAAAGTTAAGAAAATTTTCTTGTTACAACGTTTTTGAATAATTAATAATTATTATGTTATTTATAAAATCTAATCCTTATCTTGGTTCAGTCAAGTGTTTTACAACGGGGTTCGCAAGAACTTATATTGTTTTAATATGTAGGCCTATTTATAATGACTATAAATAATTTAATAAACAAAAATCAATAATATCCTAGAAAATATGTTTAGGCCTATAAAATAAATGACAATGACAAATCAAAAGCTATCCTAATTAACGAATATCTATTTTAGATTCACTCCTCTTAAACAGTTGTAACAAAGTCTCTAATAAAAATACAATAACTTATAACTTGAAGTCTTACCTGGTATTTATTTAATCAATACTGGAGAAAGACTCGCAAGTATTTTTATTTCACTTCACATATTTTTTCGGAACCTAAAAATTTTAAAACACGATCTTTAGCCTAGAGGGCAACACAACACAATCTTGGGGTTAAAAGATTTATTTTATAGTCTTGATAGACTTAAATTTTCGAATATTTACTGAGAAACATTCGTTTTTTTATTTATCTCACGCTTTAATGTTATATTAGATAAGTAATTATTCAAAGATCACCAAAAAACCGTTTATTTCCCGAGGATAATACGCTCACACACCAAAATAATATTCACAAAAGAACACACAGATTAATAAATAGCCGAATTAGTATTTAAAAAAGATACTGTACTATTCAAATTTGTAATAAAATTATTAACGGGTAGAATAGACACGCCTAAATACAAATCAATAATACTCAACTATAAAATATTTTGTTCTTCAACTTGTTGATTCACGCACATGGTTTTATTAAATTTATTTTATACGATAATTCAATGTTATACTGCATTTTAAAATCGTTGGATTTTGGTTATAAGAATAACCGTTTTGTAGTTTCTTAATATTGAAGTTTTCTTTTGCTGTTTAATTCAAATTAATTTTTAAAAGCAAGAGAACGTTAAAAGTGGCCTTATTTGCTGAAAAAAATTTGGCCACTGGATAAAAGGTGCCGTTTGATGACGTAGAAAAAAGAGGACCGTTGTCCGTTACGCGGCGAAAGTATTAATACTCTTTGTTTACAAGATTTAAACTTTATATTATTTCACAAACATTTTGAATGTTCTTTCTTCTTTATTATTACAAACCATTTGTTTATGTTAAAGATATACTAGGGCAGCTATAAAAATATTAATAACTGAATATAATACCATTAAATGTAAAATTTCACGCTCTATTTAACCTGTTATTACTACAAGAGTTAAAGAAAAACTAAAATGAAATTACTAGACTTTTTTTTCTTAAATTTGATTATGGAAAGTAAAATTATACTGTAATCTTTGGGAAGTATTGTTAATAATGATTGGTAATATTTTTAGTAATAATAATAGTAGTAATTATCAAATAATTATTATTTCCAAATATGATGACAAAAGTTTATTTTAGACAATGTTGGCGTTACTGATACCATCTGCTAGCTTCTGCTAGCTGTCATCGAAAACCAAAGAAGTGGTAAGTTGTCTCAAGATTAGCTTGGCTTATAGCTCGCGTACCCACCGATGCGCTGGTCAGGACAGAATGTTGAAGAGCTCCTCTAGGACTGAAAGTCGAGTACACTAGGTCAGAATCTTGATGTCAGAGCACGATCTAATATTGGTTTAGTATGAGTAACCAGACACTGGTTGGAGCCAGGCGCACAGAACATACACATTCCATTACTAAATTAGCCGGGGGATTGATCACAGCTGCGTGGGTGTCCCTTGCTACCTGTCGGCTCATATCACCAGGAATAATAGGAGACTAGGGGAGAAAGGAGATGGATGATACATGGGAGGAACAAAGAGAGAGACGGGGGAAGGGGGATGTTCGATTAGCTAACCGAGGGAGGTATTTGAGAACTACAGAATAATGTATTGGAGATAGATGTACACAATCATTTCAATTAGAAGAAAATATAGTTTTATTTGAAAGAGGTAAAAAAAAAGGGTGATTTTTAACTTCGGGATACTGTACAAGCGAGTTCAACATTTAATTTTAGTCTTTGAAAAACTTTTCTACTGTTTTAATTAATTTTAACAAGTGAATTTGTTTTAACACACTTTGTAATCAAATACTGGAGTAAGTTGACTACGTTTAGGCGTTAAGTATTTAATTGTGAAGAAACAGTTTGGTTCATTGTTTTGGTAATTTGGTAGCTTTGGTAGCAAGTGAATAGAAAGCTTATTTTTTAATGGGTTCTGGCAACAAATTCTAGCGGACACCTCGACCCTTCCCTTTCTTTCAAATGTTTCATAGTTGGCAATTAGTGCTTTGGGTAAGTAGGTATGTTGAGATAATGGGTCGGGGAAGGTAGTAAACCTACCTACATAAGCTACAAACTCCACCTCCAACAGTTGATCTGTTATTCAAGCCACACTTTTCTTGGGCTGGTTTCTGTAGTAGAATCTTAAGTTGCGTATTCACTTGAGCATGACTTCGAACGAATAGAACAAGCCGAACACCCCGAACGAGTTCGAACACATGAAACGCCCAAATACTCCAAGCATTCGGACCGTTTGTAGCTCAGTTTCAAAATGGATTTGATAGTTAGAGCAGGTTCTTTCTTTGTGCTGTGTGCATTGACTAAAAAGAATAAAAAGAGTGGCAGGAAAATGTGTATAAGTCGTCTGTTTTATGCGGCAAAATACAAAACTTTTAAAGGGATTGGACGAGGGACATTTCTGAAATTTCACCAGAATGAGATTTTTGTTAACCTTGTCGACCATAAAATTGCGAAGAAGGACACAAAGTTCCGTAAAGCAGTACCAGTTAAAGATTGTTTGGCGCTAACGTTAGGTTTTTTAGCAACTGGAGACTCATTTGCAAGCTTGTAGTACCTGATCAAGCTTTCAAAACAGTGTGTTGGTGCTATAGTTATGGAAACTTGTGTCGCATTGAACAAAGCACTCAAACATTGCATCACATACATCGTGTTTTTTACTTTCTCGCTTAACTTACAAGAAAGGAATACATAAACATTTTCTGAACACTTCAAACAGTCAGGACACCAAACTAATCCAATTAAAAAGTATGAAACTAATTTACAACAGCTCTAAAGGCACAACAATGAACACAGCGGAAAATATTTTTTATTCAAACTGCCTTATTAAATAACACAAATGTATTGAATGAACAAACAATTTTTGAAAACCAAATACTCATTAATACCCTAAGAAAACTCCCTCAAAATACCAAAATCAAAAGAACCTTCATTCCTATCTGCACCCGCCCAGCCTTCCATAGTAGCTAATGGCCTGTTCAGGCCAGTGTCCAGAAAATTTAAACCTTTTTTCACTTCCTTTTTTATCACTCTCTTTTCCAATCCATTTAGGATATTAATTAAAATTTGATTAAAATATATCCATCTATTATCTCATTTCCCAATGTCTCAATACATAATATCTTCCTATATGCATAATATATTTAACTTCTTATTATGTTTTTTTCCAGAATAGTCTTCTCTCACTTTATATATACACGGTAATTGTATTTCTCATATCAGTTTTCTTAATCACACAGCAGGTAATACTCAATTACATAGTTTTAATATCAGACCTGAGGATGATGCCGTCGTAGCATCGAAACATCTCGTATAAATAACGTTGCAGTACTTGCAGTAGTAACCAAAGAACAGGAACTACTGATGAGAAAGAAATTCAATTTTTATATTTTTCTCAAAATTAATAACTTGTTCTGTCAATTCTCAAAATAATACATAAACACGAAATATGCATTATCGCATCATTCCTTTGTTTTTAAAAATACAGTTTTAAGTATAATTTTGAATCAAAGGTCTATAATTTGAATCAAAGGTCTACAATTTAATATGTACTAAATTTGTTTAGATGTTTGTTATAATTTCAAGATATTCCTAATTATAATGTATTATAATTTGTAATTAATATTATCGATCGCTTTCAAATATCATTCAAATACTGTACATATATATTATATTACACATTTATGTCTTTCACGTTAATTTAATACAACTTGTTAACCTAATTTCACTAAAAATTGTATTTTATTTATAAATAATCTTAAACGTTCCTTACTAAACAATTCAAATGTTTTTCAAAAAACTGAACAATAGGTTAAATGTATTTGTGGTCCCCGTTTAAGAGAGCGTCTTGCAATTTCCAGTTGATCCCAGGGGGGCCTTGTTTGGTGGCTTTATTGTTTTGGTGTAGTTAAATTTGAAAACACAAATTTTTTCTGAAATGTTACATAAACTGAATTAAGCTTTGGTCAACATTTACAATGCCCATCTAAATTTATTGTAACCCAATGGTTTGTAATGTTTTGTGTAAGGTTTTTCATCATTAGATGGGAAAGCTTTATATGTTTGAAATAATTTAAGCAATGGGGAAGTTAAATGAGCCAATGGGTGAATAGCTATCATAAACTGTTATCTTCTTCAATATGAACGCAGTTATCGATAAGTATGTGAAACATACAAAGTCTTCACTGATAAAAAAATTGTTTGATTTTATCCACATCAGTGGGCACGTAGACTAAATGTCAGGCTCATCTAGACTAATTTGAAAGCTATGGAGAGGACGTTGCTCGAACTTGTTTGGTGTACTGACTATATTTTTATTAAAGTGCTACCCACTTCTCCTTCCACTCGAATAGTGTTAAATCTTTTCTAAATACTAACTTTCTTATTTATACTCCATTAGTGAAATTACATGAGAATATACAGGGTGGGTAGTGAGTGAGATGTTGAATTTTAAGTCATGGAACATAGATCATTAATATTTCAGTGTTACAGTGTTGAAATTACGGTTTAATTGACTTATCTTCCAAAAATATCAACGAATCAGGCAACAATTCTAAATTTGAAACTATCTCTTTCGATAATAATACAAAAATTACAGTTGAATATCCAGAAGACATAGATTTTTCAATAACATTTAATAAATTTTCTGAAACCAGTCCTAAATTAATTACCAAGTTCATTAATCTTTACTATTTTAGAAGTGCAAGTAAACCTCTTGGCCTTGTTTCCAACTGTTCAAAAATTCCAAGTTATGAAAAGTTGATTCCAAAAAATGAGTATTTAGATTGTTGGCTTAAAAAATGGACAATTTTTCCTCTGCCGAACTTGTCAACGAGGAAGAAACTATATATTGTTCCGGAAGAATCTTCAGATCTTCAGGCGAATTGGGGGATGGTTTCAGAAATTAAATATTTTCAAATAAATTTACAAGTGGATAATTTCATTCAAAATTATAGTATTTAATTATTACTCTTTAAAATTCAAAATTTTCAAAGGAAAACAAGAAGTGCTTTATTTTTAGCACCGCGTCTTAATACCGGACAGGTCTTGCGGAAAAACCGTACGTTTGTAAATATCAGTTTCCTCAAGAATGAGTGAAATTTTTATAGTAATATTGACAACCCGCCATCTATAATAATAAATACAATGTGCTAGGTGTTACATTTTCTTATTTTATGTTGTACAGCTAGCAGTTTTCTATTGAAATGGTCAAAATTATTAATATTTCATCATTGTTAAAATTATAGAGGAGTTGTGTATATAAAAGTATAACTTAATAAACATGCTTCTAATCTTGAACAAACCGTTTCCGAAAAGAAAATTGCAAACCAGTAAATATTCTTGAAGATAACTGTTTGTTCCCATGGCTTTGCATTACCACGACAAATGAAAAGGGCCAATCGCCTTAAGTGGTTTATCACTTTTCTTCAATATAAATGCGGTATCATTTAATCTGATTTTTACCTTATTAATATTTACCCTATTAATGTAATTGAATGCATATAGACCAGATGTGGAACAAGGTGCGATGCAGAAGAAAATCTAAATTAAAACCCTACGCAATTATTCTAATTAATAGAGCAGCGGTAAAAATATAATCTCGGTTTATTTTCTTACGATTCATCGCTCTTTATTTGGGGAAACTAACCTTGGTGGTTAGTGTTAAAAGAAAACACACAGTTGTCTGTGAACTGTCTTTCTATTTTGTAGCGTCGTTCGTTCCCCGGCTAACGAATGGTCTGTTGTAAGCAGTACATCTGTCTTCTCGCCATTTCATAGAGTGGCAATGAACTCCGGCCTCTGACTAGACCTTCAACTCACTTCTCTGAAGTGATCAATCGTTCCTAGGAAGTGTTCCACCAAAGTGATTGCGACTTAGTTCCCAAATGTCGTTCTTTGAAAACCTTTTCTAGCCACACACGGAATGAGTGAAGATACTCGTTTAATTACAAATATAAAACAATTTAATTAGTATTGTAAAATATATATTTACTGCATATTAAAAAAATTGAAACGATAACAGCTATAAATAATGTTCCACAAAATATTGGGTTAAAATGCACTTGTAAAAAATATATAATATAAAATATATATATATAAATAATATATATATATAAATATATATATATAATATATATATATATATATATAATATATATAATATATATATATATATATATATATATAAATATATATATATATAAATATATATATATATATTATATAAATTATATATTATAAATAATATTATATATATATATAAATATATAAATATATATAAATATATATATATATAAATAATATATATATATTATATTAAATATATATATATATATATAATATATATAAATATATATAAATATATATATATATATAAATATATATATATATATATAAATATATATATATATAAATATATATATATATAAATATAATATAATTAAATATATATATATAATAAAATATATATATAATATAAATATAAATTAATATTTATAAATATTATATAATATATATAAATATCTATATATATAATATATATAAATATCTATATATAAATATCTATATATATTTATAAATAAATATTTATATATAATTTATAATTAAATATGTATATATTTATAATTAATTATTTATATATTTATAAATAAATATTAAAATATATATATATATTATTAAATATGTATATATTTATAATTATTTATATATTTATAAATAAATATTAAAATATATATATATTATTAAATATAGGTATATATATTTATTTATTTTAAATATAAATTTTGTGTGTGTCTAGAATACTTATAAGATTCCTTAATATATGATGAACAGCCAAAATTTGACAAGCAGATGAAGGTATTCCTCCATACAAACATACAAATATAAAAATTTGAAATTTGAAAATGGGCTCTGAGAAATAGAAATGGAGAGAGGGGAACATAAAAATATAGAAATCTTAAATTTCAAAATGGGGTTCTGAGAAATAGTTTTGGAGGTTGGGGTGAATATCGAGTAAACCATTTTAGGTGAGTTGAAAAATTAAAATTTCGAAGACGAGTAGAAGGACCCCTCTAGGTAAACAAATAAATATTCGAAATTAATTTTATAATCGGGGGTTGGATAATTGATAAGGATTGAGTCAAAATCTCCAAAATTAATATAAACAACTATTTTTCAGTATGGTAAAAGATTAAAATTTTAAAGTAGGTATCGGTACCACCCCAAACATCTATGAAAGTCAAAACCTATTTTTAAATTTATATTTAAGTAGGAGGTACGCTCTAAATTTACATAGATTATAGAAAGAACACGTTTAGGTTAGCTAATAAATTTAAATATCTACATAAATGTAAGGAACATCACCAAATTCTTAATTTTAAATGTATGGTCAGGAAAAAATTGCGGGTTTGATATTTTTGAAGCAAATATTTAAAGCCACTTATTGGTGTGGTAGAAAATTGAAAATTTTACAAAACAGGCTAACCATTCCAAAACCTCATTTAAGTTTTTCAAATTGAAGTTTCAAAACGTAGGACATTGAAATACGAAGGGGTTGAAAAGTTTCCAAAACCTCACCTAAAAAAAGTTTGTTTTAAAATTTATTGAAGTCAAACTCTCACTAAATATCCGTTTTAAATCAATTTTTAAGTATTTTAAAAATGGCTTCAACTAAATATATGTGGAGAATATTTTTCTTAAAACTCCAACTTTATGGGGTTTTAATTGGAAAGATATTATATATGTGTTAAACGATCGTCCACAATACATCCATGCGAAATTTCAGTACAACCGCTACAGTGTTTTGAGCGTGATTGAACAAATAACAACAACAAAAGCAAAGACAAGATTTAAGTTTATATATTATCAGGATGATACTACTACAGGTGTTTCGATCATTTGTTGCTATCATGGTTTGATTAGAGTAAAAACTTGATTTGAATCACTTTTACAGGTAAACTTAATTTAGTGTTTCTTATCTGTGACTCTCTTAGTAAGTGTTATGTCCATTTTTCTTGCTCGTATCAGTGTGTTTTCTTCTATTTGAGACTCTTTTGACCTTAATTATGTAGAAATACTTCGTTTTTCTTCTCCGGAAAACATATATTTCACTGTACTTTTTCTGAAGTGACATTGTTTATGGTGAAATGAGTGCTTAATCAGATCAAGAGAAAAGAGACAAACCTATCCTCTGGTGATAAGATTTGTAACTATACATATATTGTTTTTATTGGAAGTATACGAGAGTTTGGCGTATCTCCTTATGGTCTTGTCTCGAAATCGCTGGTTTTTGAGTTGTTTCACTTTTCTCGCCAAGAATAAGACGATTGGTAACTTGGAAAATGATCACTTTAATTGAAAAGCAAACTACAGAATACTCTTTCTCTCTTTTTGAAATAATGTCCCTCAGGTGAGGTCAGGCAAACTTCAGCACGTCGTCTCTCACTTTCCTCAATATAGATTGTCTAACTTTTTTTTATAAAAACTACAATATTACTATCCTTATCTCGCGTTTTCTCCCATCCCGACCCGCCTCGGTGGCGTAGATAGCTAACGCGCTAGTTTCGTGTTGAACTAGACTGCCGAGGACGAGAATAAAGAAGTTCGAATCTCACTTAGGAGAACTGGGGTCGATTTTTCCTAAATGGTTTTCCTCTCTCCCTTCACGCAAATGCGGTTTAACTTTATCTACATTCAACCTTTCCAACTCCTAGCCCATTAGCGTAATTAGCACTTAAGCCTATAATCTGAACGAATAATGGGCCTATGATGAGGTGCTTATTATTATTCCATTCTACCTTAAGGCCAATCAATGACTCAATTGCTTATTGAAAGGGTTGGAAGCAACGACCATGGAATTAAGTATTATTTTTATCATTTTTTAACCATCTGTTCTATCTTGAACATAAAAATGTCAAAACTCGTTCTAATCTTATGCGAGCTCACGCCCAGAAAACTTTCTCCAACTGATGACGCTGATGGAACTTGAGAGCCCAAAGCCAAGCGGGTGATTTGGAGTTGATATCATGAGAATCGTACCAGACATAGTTGATTGGTATGCCTGGTAAGGGAGGTAAATATGTCAAGGATCCTGGGGGAGAAATATTTTGAGGGATGACGACAGCCCGTTATTGCATTGTTTCTAGTGTGCGCGCCGTGTGAAATAAACCATCGACCGCCATGTGTTCTACTAGCCGTAGCCTTTCGAAACAGAGCAGGCTATTATCCATTTAAATTGGTCCTACCGACAACCAACAATAAATTCAATAACAAGCGCAATCGATAGTTTAGAAAAAACAAAGATATTTTTCTTTTAACACCATCTAAGTGTGAATATTTCAATTCTTTTTGTAGAATTTATTTAACTGTAAGTAAGGGTTATGTGAAGTTTCAAAATAATATGTTTAACTATAAAGGCTGTGCGAAGTTTCAAAATAATAAATTTAATTATAAATAAAGTGTGATGTTTCAAAAGAATATATTTAACTATAAATAATGTGTGATGTTTCAAAAGAATATATTTAACTAAAAAGGATGTGCAAAATTTTAATAGAATTCACTTAACTACAAGAATGTGCGAAGTTTCAAAACTACAAAGAGTGTGCGAAATTTCTAAATATTAATTCTAATATAAAATCGCCCTCGCTTTGACCTCGACAACGACAGTAATCTTTGCATGATCGAAACATTTCGAAGGAAGAAGAATTATTATTAGCACCGCGTCTTACTACCCGTTCGGGTTATACGCACTTACGCTAATGTGTCATGGTAGGGTGATTGTGAGATGAAATGAAGGACCTACAGTTTAAAGTGGAATCTGAACCACGGTGGAGGCCTGGCATTCCTCACATTCACAAGATGTCTTGTCAGAGGTGAAGGAAGGGTTTGGTAATCAGATAAATCTTTGCCGGGACCGAGGATTGAACCCCGGCCGCCAGCATAGAAATCTGACACCTTACCCCTAGACCACCAGGTCACCTAAGGAAGAAGAACATTTCTATATAGTCTCAACAGATTTGAGATATCTCGCTAAATACGACATATTTCAAAATATAATCATTTTTACAACAGCAACTAAACAGTATTTAACGATTAAATAGAGATTAGATGACATCTATAAATTATCATAAATTATTCAAATGTCAGCATAAAAGATTGCATTGTGGGAGATTTATAAACCGTTTAGAACAAAAATCCTTGGTACACTCAGTTAGGATTCTAATCCTGACTTTCCTTCAATTACATTTTATTTGAACACGAACCCAAAAAATATGATTTTACCATTCTGTCCATCCCCATGTCTGTCTTTCTGTCTATCATTATATTTGTCCCTGGCCACGGATCCAAAACAGTTTTATGGATTTTGTTAAAAATTTATATTTTATAGGGCTATACAACAGATCCTTCTTTTTTTTTTTTTTACTTTCTCTCGACACCTCGGAGAGAAAGTGTTGGGATCGTCCAAATATCGAACTCAAGATTTTGATAAATGTCGACGTTTCATGACCCCCTGAAATAAATAAAAATGTTTTCACAATGCCGTATGTCTGTATGTCCGTCTGTATATCTGTACCTCAGAAGAGAGTAGAAAGTATTTTATCGATTGGGCTAAAACTTGATATCAGGGTTTTCATGAGGTCCCCGAGGTGTTTTTAGAGTTAAATATCTAACCCTGGAGTTAAGTGTAGTTTAATGAAGGATAAAAAGAGACAAATCGATTTCTAGAAATTATCTATAAATATTTTATTTTTTAGATTCTAAATCTGGATATTGTTTATCTTAGTAAACAAGTTGGAAACTCTCATTTTATCATAAAAATGAATTCGAGTGGTCTTAACGTGTGGGAAATTTTCCAATTTTCATGATTTATTCGCAACTATTTGAGATACAAAATAACTTATCATTGTAAAGTTGTAGTACTATTAAAGATAAAAGGTGACCTGGTGGTCTAGGGGTAAGGTGTCGGACTTCTGTGCTGGGGTCCGGGGTTCAATCCTCGGTCCCGGCACAGATCTATTTGATTTCCAAACCCTTCCTTCACCTCTGACAAGTTGTGTATTAATCACAACTTGTGAATGTGGGGAGTTCCAGGCCTCCACCGTGGTTCGGATTCCACGTTAAACTGTAGGTCCTCCATTTCATCTCACAATCACCCTACCATTACACATTAGCGTAAGTGCGTATAGCCCGAACGGGTAGTAAGACGCGCTGCTAATAATAATAATGTTATTAATATATGTATATATATTAATATTACTTTAAAGTAATGCATACTGACCGGTTATTTTTGAAAGAAACCGAGATTGGTGGTTAATGTGATTAAATACATGAAGTTTATTATTTTAACTTGTTATTTTGCATAAAACAAAACAAGTTTGGCTTAAGTGATAAATTATAACATTCTGAAGGTTAGGTTAGGTTGGGTTGGGTTAGTTTAGTTTAAACAAATAGATTCTATACCACACATCCACACTCAATAAAAGATGTACCTCAATTGATAAGCACAACAGACGCCACGTATGATTCAGACAGGGATTCAGGTTCAAACTTGCACAAACGTGAAATATATCACTTTAACCAGAGGGTACTGACATGATTCATTTAACTAACAGTAACATTATACAAGTTAGAAAGAGATCTTAATATAAAGCAAAAAGATAAATTATTATTATTTTAATTTGAGGTACTTAACATGCACTTTATGACCTGATAATCACATGACTTATAAATTAACTTAGATCCGGAAAAGACACAACGTCCAGACCCCAGCCGTTTATTCTTCATTGTTAAAGAGGAAACCCATATATTTTGATCGATGATAATCGTTTTGTCTGTGTTAGTGATCAAACCCGGGACCATAAGCGCAGTATTCAGACCCACTGCCGACTGAGTTAAGTTTATCGGACACGCTAAGGATTCAAAAAAAAGGACCAAAAGAAATAGCAAACGTTCTGTGTGCGTCGAGAACAAACACCGACTGCCTTATCAGAGATCAGAAATTCATTCATCATGTGCCCGAACTTTGTTTTCTTGCCTCGCTAGTTCTGATGCCAAACAGAGTTCAATCCACTATTACTGAGGGGTGGTTTAGTTGGACACGAAACATCGAACCATAAAGCAGCCGAGTCACTTCCCCGTAAAAAAATTAATGTTAACTGAGCCACCTGTACTGCAGTGTAGCCGACGTGCAGGAGCACTCTATTGGTTGGTACATCTCAGCAGGTGATATATTTGTGTGCGGTGTACCAGGAGTTCACATACTTAAGGAAGTTCACGAAGTGGTCAGCTCAAGTCGGACAAACAATACATTGAGAAGTAGCTCATCGCCCACTAAGGTGGCCGGCCGCGTGATCTAACGCGATAGTCTCACAGTAGACTATACTGACTATGACGGGGAGATTGAGGCTCGAATAACGATCGGTTGTACTGGGGGTAGTTTATTTCAAAAAATAGTCTTCTACTCTCCCTCCACGCAATCGCGGGTACACTTCCTCTGAATATAGCCTTCCTAAACCCTAAAACAATTAGTACAATTAGTAGACTAAATAAGCCGAAGGTGTAGTTAGATGCGGTGCTATAAATATCATATATTTGATAACTAATTAAGAACTATACTCGCAATGGTGGCCACGTATACTAAGGCGCTAGGCTCGCATTACGCTTACTCATCGTTGGGGTCTCCAACCGGCATGCAGCCTTACTTATCACTAACATAGGTTGGCCGGATTGGTTTGTGTAGTGCTGTTGAAATGATTAGTGTTGTTGGTGTCTGGTGTAGTGCTGATGGGATTGTTGGTGTTTGGTATAATATTGTCGGGATGATTAATGTTGTTGTCTTGTTTATAGTTATTTAGATTATTTATGTTTGTTTTATGAAGAGTTGTTAGTATTGTGGTATGTATTGGTGTGCTGGGGGATATTTTTTTTATAATTTGTGTTGTTGGTATGCTGTGTTTATGTTAAGGTGTCAAGTTATATTATGTGTGTGGTGTGATATTAGTGTGTGGTGTGATATTAGTGTGTGGTGTGATATTAGAGTGTGGTGTGATATTAGTGTGTGGTGTGATATTAGTGTGTGATGTGATATTAGTGTGTGGTGTGATATTAGTGTGTGGTGTGATATTAGTGTGTGGTGTGATATTAGAGTGTGATGTGATATTAGTGTGTGGTGTGATATTAGTGTGTGATGTGATATTAGAGTGTGATGTGATATTAGTGTGTGGTGTGATATTAGTGTGTGGTGTGATATTAGAGTGTGATGTGATATTAGAGTGTGATGTGATATTAGAGTGTGATGTGATATTAGTGTGTGGTGTGATATTAGTGTGTGGTGTGTTATTGTTATGGTGTGTGGGGTGCTCTTTGCTGTGGTGTGATATTAGTGTGTGGTGTGATATTAGTGTGTGGTGTGATATTAGTGTGTGGTGTGATATTAGTGTGTGGTGTGATATTAGTGTGTGGTGTGATATTAGAGTGTGATGTGATATTAGAGTGTGGTGTGATATTAGTGTGTGATGTGATATTAGAGTGTGATGTGATATTAGTGTGTGGTGTGATATTAGTGTGTGGTGTGATATTAGTGTGTGGTGTGATATTAGAGTGTGGTGTGATATTAGTGTGTGGTGTGATATTAGTGTGTGGTGTGATATTAGTGTGTGGTGTGATATTAGAGTGTGATGTGATATTAGTGTGTGGTGTGATATTAGTGTGTGGTGTGATATTAGAGTGTGATGTGATATTAGAGTGTGATGTGTTGTTATGGTGTGTGTGGTGCTCTTTGCTGTGGTGTGTGTTAGTGTGGTGTTTTTCCTTTACCCAGCCTGCTGCTTTCAATGAGGTCCACGTTACCTAATGTAATTTGAGTTATCGACCATAGTCTAGACCTTCGGAATAGCTACCACTACATTTTTCGTCTCTGCTAGCTACGGTTCCCCATAACACATTAATAAATTGCCACCAGAAATATGTACAATAGTACAATAAAAAATATGTATGAATACATGTGAAATATTATTATTTTCACTAACAAAGCTCCTATAGGAAGCTTACACACTTTACAAGAACACGAGTAAGCTATGTCGATGGAAGTATCACGGTATATCATATATATTTGAGAGAAAATACATTGGCAACTGGAACTAGGGACCTAATATAGACTGCTCAGTGTAAGACAGGACCAAGAGCATTTCAAATAATATTATTCTCGTATGTCATACTGAGAGATTAAAAGAAGACACAGTGACAATATCTTGATTGAGAGTCATTGCACTTCCTAGAGTGAATTGAAACAATAGAATGGTTGATTTTATGTCATAATTGTACTTTTTCAAAAGATGGCTCATGAACATTGTAGTTAGTTGATTCTTGCTTAGCGGATTCTGGATGATATGTAAAGTGGTGATATGCCACAGGATCTGATAGAGCTTCCCACAGCCGTCAAGAGCGAACATGGGGAGGTGTAGAATGGAGGAATAGCAATATGATGTAATAACACAAGATGAGAGAAAGGCAAGATAAAAGAAAGTTTGGATACGGTCCAATCCATACAGAGTGGAATGATGAGGAAATGAATATGAGACGTTGAGTTTCTCGTCAAAGTAACATTTCATGAAATAGATATTCGTTAGAGCCAGTAGGAAAGAGATTGTGAGAAGATTGAAATGGTGGTGGCTGCAGAGTGGAATTTTAAATTATTTAAATGGAATTGCTTTATGATTTTTAGATGTAAGTTCTGTTCCAGTATTTTTGAACTGTTTATTTCGCTTTATAGTTGGTATTTTTATCCTACATAGAGCTGTAGGAGGGGAATTTTCTTTAAAAAAATCTTAAAGGGGTCGAAATAATTTAGTTAATTATTTAAATTAAGTGAAAACTACCTGTAAATATCTAATTTGATTAACTTTCAAGCTTAAAGGTTTATAAATTAAGTATTTAAAAAAATTATAACAGCATTTTGAAAACAAAATTTAAAATATCTTCGGTAAAAATTTGTAATATTTATGTTGTTTTTCATTTAAATCTTATGTATCTTCGGAGATTTATATAAAACCTTTAGATACATATTTGAATTTCACACAAAATATTTTTATAATAGCATTTTATCATTAATGGAATGTCTAAAAAAAATTAGAAGTGGTTTGATTTAATTATTTGTATATTAAATCAAAAATTAATCTCAATTAATAATTGATTTCTTTAAAATGATGATTAGGAAAATATATAATTTGAAAACCTTAAATTGATTATAATTCTTGAGTAAGTTACTAAGAAACACAGAGCTACAACATTTGAGGATTTAGGCTGTCAATTTGCCGACATTATAATATAGTTTCTGCCTCAATAATAAAGATAATAGATTGTACATTTTTAGATCAAATGTATTGTTAAGTACTGTATATTAAATTGTTAGTTTAAGCCGGCATGGTTTCCCTTCTAGTCACTCCTGTGTTTGTTCCTTCTGCATAATCTTGCCATCTCATACATTTTAATAAAGCTCTTGTTTATATTAGCTTCTATGGTAAGAATCTAAAAAAAAAGTACATAAAGAAATGTTTGTTAAATACGTTTATTATAAATTTAATTAATATTAGGGCCTTTAAACTTTGAATTTTCAAGATGATCTTGTTAATATTTTTGTATAGATACCTATTAAAATTTCATGAAACAAATTTATCTTGAAATCGCATTTACAAGCTGAATAGTGGCTAAATTTTGAGGTTGGTCAGTGCTCACAAGTTTTTTTATTCATTTACATACACACAAAATTGTGTCACAAAGCTTTAAGCTGAAAATTTCATAACACAAATAATGAAAAGTCTTCTAGATGATAAAATGTTTGAAAATAAAACTAGGGTGTTTTTCTCGAATAAAAACATTGATTAATGAAAGAGAGCTAATTGTGAGGATAGTACAGAGAACCTTGACCATAATGTGTGTTAAGCCTATTAAAAATTAATTATCTTGAAATAAATTACTTTGTGCTTGGAGTGCAAATTGACCCAAATAACTCCTGATTCGTTTTTATTTCAGGACTAATAAGTACTAACTCCTTCGAAGGTCACATGGTCTAATGTGTCACAAGTTAGATTAGGCTGCTGAAGACAGGGAGATTGGGGTTCGATTGCTGGTCGGGTTTAAAGAGGTTTTTTTTAAAATGATTTTCCACTCTTTCTTCATAAGCTGTGAGTACATTTCTTCTAAATTTAACACCTATCGCATTAGTGTAATGTACTGAAGAAATTAACACAATATAATAACGCTTAAGTTGAAAAGCACCTTTCAAAAAATACATGCATATTATTTTTTGTGGTTGGCATTAATAACATTTTACGAAGATTATATCAATACTGTTATTTTATAAGTATTGGTAATACCTATCAAAAGTGGCAGCTGCAGATAACATGACTTGACGTATGAATATGTGGAATTATATCTAGTAGTTTTGTATAAATGTTAGATATGTTCATTTGTAATAAAATTACAAGGATTACAAAATAAACGAATAACTATGATTAATATAACTTTTTACTTCCACTCGACCCCACGAGGAGAGAAAATGTTGTGATCGTCGAAATTACCAAACACGAGATTTTGATTTAATGTTGACGTTTCATGACCCCCTGAAATTGAAAAAGCAGCTCTGGCGATGGCCTCGGCCTGGAGTCGAAACAATTTTACCAGTTGGGTTAAAACTTAGTATCTTCATAAAGCTCCTTTGAAGATTTTTTGGTATGGGTATCCAACCCTAAAATTGAGGGTGGATATGTTAATTTCTTAGTTGCGTTCATTATGTCCACGAGTTATGTTTTATTAGGCTGCTATTCATTTTCTAAGAAATTTAACACACATGAAGCGGGTACAAAATATTTAAGTTAGTAGTTTCTTTAATAATTAGAATAAGAAGAGTTTTATTAATAGTAACCACGTTCATTGATGCGTTGGCCCAATGAGGTCATTAGCGCTTTAAAAAACAAGTTATAATCACAGCAAAATAAACTAAGGAGGAGAATAAATACAAGGAACTCCCCTGATTAAAACAAAAGACGAATACAATAAATTATTATTATTAGCACCGCGTCTTACTACCCGTTCGGGTTATACGCACTTACGCTAATGTGTAATGGTAGGGTGATTGTGAGATGAAATGGAGGACCTACAGTTTAACGTGGAATCCGAACCACGGTGGCGGCCTGGAATTTCCCACATTCACAAGATGTCTTGTCAGAGGTGAAGGAAGGGTTTGGTAATCAGATAAATCTTTGCCGGGACCGAGGATTGAACCCCGGCCGCCAGCACAAATACAATAAATATATTATAAAATACTCGTACAAATATTGAAGTTGTGTAAAAATAAATTTAAAAAAAGTATCTTCCTTGGACAATCCCAATGAGCAACTCTATAAATCTCGAATGGAATTTAAAATATTCATCTGGCGTATAAAACTGAGTACCTAAACAAATAGCTCCATCCTAATATTCAGTTTTCAAACAACGAGGATCATCATAAAAATCATCGGCCTCACTGGTTTTGGGGTAAAGGTCTCGCCTCAGGACCCAATCGCCATTTGGTTCAACCCCAGCTGGCGTTGATGGATTTTTCTTGAACGATAAAAATCCGTAGCACAACTTCCTTCGGAGGGGAAGTAAAACCGTCGGTCCCATGTTGATTGTGGACGTGTAAAAAAAACTCTGGAACGTATGTGAAAATAACTTTCCCGGTAAAATTGGTAGATCCATTCGTTCTCGGTCATAGAAATTATCGTGTACTGATATAATCAGTCGGTTCATAAAGCACACGTTAAATACCTTAAATAAATGGAAAAATTAAATAAATGTTTTTTGATTAGTAAACTATTATGATCAAAACTATTGATTGTGGGTGCGCCTTGACAATTCTATATAGCTAAAAATAATCTAGATTTGGACTCGCACCTATGATAGGTGGAAAAATAGCCACTAGATCTATTTTATCTGTCTAGAGGTTGGGCCAGTTCAACTTAAAGGGCTAGAGATAGCACGCTTGAAAATATGTGTGCAGTTATTAGATTTAGTTGGCCACTATTGGCTTGCTGCAACAATGTCTTATGTCCCAATATTATATTAAAATTGATCAACACGGGAGTTAGTGTGGGTTTTCTCTGCGACTCACTATCGGTCAGCATATTTAAATAAATGAACTACAAAGGGGGGGGGTATAAATTATAGAAAGGGGGATGGAGATTCCTCCAAATACTCGGTTGAAATTCAAACCATGACTTAACCGTCACTGGTGAAACAAGACCATGAGGTTAGTTTAAAAAACCCAAGTCCCATAGATGTGAAGGTTTTATGTTGCATCAAATTCATTTTATTCTCGACTGCACCGGTATTTTTTGAACTATCACTAAACTGAACAAATCATACTCATTCAAAACTAGAAGTTGTATTGATGTATTAAATAGCTAAGCTCTTATATTTGCTAACTACTCTTATAACCTCATCTAGATATAATTTTCTTAAAATGGAAAAATGACACCTGGTCATGGGAATCGAACCCAGAACATTTGGCTCAGTACACCAATGTTCTAACCACTGAGCTATCCAGGAATCATTCCGTGCTCAGGGTAATTCTTCATTCATATTTTAAGGCAGAGTCTGTGATGGACGTGTGGAAATCATCAGCTATTAAAAGAAAGATCAATTAATATCACAAACTATCAGATAACGTAGCCATTTTCGAATCGGGAAGGCCTTAAAATATGAGTGAAGAATGACATTGCGTATGGGATGATTCCTTGATAGCTCAGTGGCTAGAGCAGTGGCGTGCTAAGTCAAGAATCCCGGATCCTATTCTCTCATCCAGGTGAAATTTTGCAATTTAGAGAATATAAGTTTGTTTGTTTTTTCTAAAAGAGACGAATACAAATAAAATTATTTAAACAAGAACCAAGTTAGGTTAGTTTAGGTTATATGTTCTTATATATTAATATCGCACATAAAATGAATTAACTGCGCAGCTCTTCAAGTTTCTTAGGGTTGAGACCATGGGGTTTATTCGAATATCAACCATTATTAAATATATAGAGATATAACGCAGTAGCTGTTTTCACTCGAATGGAATTCACTGTCTCTGTCCTTAATGTCAGCTTAACTATCACTCGAAAGTGAGGACTTCATTGTAGTCACGAAAAATGAAATATTAAACATGTTCAAATAGCTTTCAGTTAAATTGTCTCAGAATAAGCATAACCATAATGGAATTATAATTATCAATAAGGGAAATTAAATTATACAATTAATAATTACATACGATAAACTTTATCTATGTATGACATACAAGATATAAAGTATATCACCTTATCTAGAGATAAACTGGCTTAAAATCTGAATAACTTGTTAAATAATTTTAATTTCCAGTCTTTAAATATGGTTAAATTATTAAATATTGATGAATTCGCATGTATTAATAACGTAAACACAAATTTGTATTTTAAATTAATATGCCAATCTTTTTTTTCCTTCGGAAGAAATTATAATTTGTGTCCATGACTCCATGTTGTTGGTGGCTTAATCTATCTATTTACATAAAACGGGAATTGAAAGTTGACTAAATTGGAGTAGGCCTCTCAGAAATAGGCCTGCTCTAAGTTAATTGCTATCTTATAAGGAGGATATCAAGTAATATTTGTATTTTCTCCCATATTCATGTGAGATTTTACATAAAATACTATCGACTTTGAAAGTAAATTATTCACACAGATTGGTAAAAAAAAAAGTACAAATGATGACGCTATGATGAAGATATCAAAGTTCTTGTCACTAGCTTATCCCTTGCTTGGTGAATAAATAAATGGTTAAAATAAAAAGTAGCATCTTGATCACAAAGTTCATTTCTATACGTGTGCTGAAGCAGATTTTTATCTATTAGTAAATTGACCGTCTTGGTCTCCAAGGACATGTTCAAGAAAACACACTTTTAGATAATTCCACGGTTATTGGCATTTAAATGTGTTCAACATCTACACTAGATAAGCTGTAGGACAAGCACAGCACCCAAACTTCAGTTCATTAGTTTAACAATATTTAATTAGTTTTATTTACTACAGTCTGGTTTTAGCACCAAAGTATACATGTTTCTAAGCCCTCCTGTCAAATGTATTTTTAAGTTGAAAGCCTACATACTAAATTATACTCGTATGCTTGTTTACAATTCAGAATTATTCTTTCAAATTATTTCTAGAATTAATTATAAATACAAGGCAAGATGAATATTCTAAATTATCTTTTAAAAAATTTCCTTGGGTGCGAAAGAAAATATCGCGGCATTATTTCAATTCAATGAGCTTATTTATAACAAACAAAAAATGTGCAAGCTGCAATAATAATAATTTTATAAAATATATTAACGTACATCATTGGAAGTGAAGTTCTTAGCAATCAGAGTGAAATCCTGGCTACAATCACTTCACCCGTTATCAACCAATATAAACCTAATACAACCGAACTGGTTTTCAAGCCACAGTGTTTCAAAGCTGGTTAATTACCTCCTGAAGATATAATCCCTCTTGGCAATGGTCACGTATAAGTTGTTCAACAAGTACAAACAACGGTTATAGTAATACAAACTAAGATGATGTTTTAAAATAATGATAAGTTTAAAGGTAGCTTGAGTTTATTTTGAGGGAACATTAATATTTTTCTGCAGCTGACGTAAAACTAATTTTCCAACTTCCCATTATTTATCTTGTGTTTTTTTTTTATGTGTGGTTGTCAGGTAAGGTACGGCTTGCGAGAAGACGTGCCCTCTCCTACCTGTCCAGGATTACCTGTGCCGTGCTTCTGGAAAACTGTGCCTGGCTGCGTCCAGCTTTGGAGATTAATCGTTACAAAACCTAAACCTAGTAAGCCTCAGACGTTGTTTCGAACAAGAGATGTCCGTTACTGACCCTCCATCTCATTTATCATCACATCACAACATGGTACACTGGAAGTATAGGCGTAAGTGTCACCGATCTACTCCATATTATATTAAGCTGAATAAGTTTAAATAACTGATCTAATCATATTCAGAATCAATTTGAAACAATTGATCTACTCCACAAAGTTTTATTTAATATCAGTTTGTAGTAAATGATCAATTTAACAAACTATCGTTTAGAATAAGAAGTGATTAATTCCACAAAGTCTTATCCTGAATAAATTTGAAATAACTTATCATCGTCACAAAATCTTATTCAGAATCTGTTTGAGACAAATAGATTGAATTAAATATCACGTTACTGCTTTCATAATTTTATCAAATGATACAATATTATTATCAATAGTAATAAGATTGTCTAGAAATTTGTATTAAGGGAGTATGAAAGTCCTAACGATTTAAGTTTGTTCTCAAAATATTAAGGGCTAGCGTCTACGCTAAATGAGTTCTCGGGAATAGAACCAATGCTCTTTAATGTAATGGTTCATACTTTATCTAATGTTATATAAATCCACTTTTTTTTATTCTTAACTAGTTCTAAAAGGCAAATGATAATTTATACAAATCAAAAGTTATTTTCTATTAATATTTATTATATTTATTTTTAATTATATTGCACATATTTATAAAACTTTACATTTTAATTATGTTAAATTGGTATTAATGTGAAAAATGTTATTAAAATGTTTTAACATTTGCAATAAAATGATGATGTTATATAGCTAAGCGATTCTCCGCTAGCAAACTGCTATTAACATAAGGAGAAAAAATAGCTTGAAATAGGAAAAAATATAATCTACATGTCCATCCGTCATCTTTTGTCTGGAATAAAAGGTGATTTTTTTAGACATATTTGTAGGATATTCTGAAAATTGGAAAATGACACCTGGACACGTGAATCGAACCTGGGACCTTTGGTTTAGTATGCTCTAACCACTGAGCTATATATAATGGGCACGCAGAAATCAACGGCTACAAATACGATTTTCACACGTCCATTATAGAATCTGCCTTAAAATATGAATTAATAATGACCCTGGGCCACAGACAAAGAAATAACTTCTCTGTGCCCTGGGCACGGGACGATTCCTAGATAGCTCAGTGTTTAGAGCGTACTAAGCCAAAGGTCCCGGGTTCGATTCCCGTGTCCAGGTGTAATTTTCCAATTTTAGAATATGATATTTAGATGCAAGTATATCCTCACTAAAACAAATATAATATCTTTGGCTATTTTATTCATATATGTAGGAGTTCAAACTTCTTGAAGGGAAATATTCCCATAACATTGTCAGTTTTGCGGTAATGTGTGTTCTGAAGTACCAAAAACACAGAAAATATCCTAGACTATCTTAAAAATTCATGCCGTGCTCCTTATAAAAATGACTATATGTGTTTTAGAAAGATTTTATCTAATATCTATGTCTCTTAGCATTTTCTTTAATCCCAGAACTGCAAAGTCTGTCGTTAACCATTGTTGAAATTTAGCTAGTTATAGCTTCTCAAACATATTTTAGAACTATATAGTTTTGAGGTTTGGCTTTGTTAAAGGATATTAAGGAGGTTGTTGCAAGAAATGAAGACATTTTACTAGAGACTAGTAAGGAAAGAGGTTTAAAAGGGAACTCTGAAAATATCTAGTTTAATGATTATACAGATAACAAAAATTTAGGACGAAAATTTAGTGACTATGGCGAAAAACATATAATTTGACAAGGTTAACGAGTTTAAATATTTAGGCACAAATTTAACTGTTATACATGAGATTATAGTGGAAATTAGGAAAATAATTCAGTCGGAAAAGGCATGTTACTACTCGGTCATTAAGTTGTTGACATCTCGTCCGCTTCCAAGAAATATAATATTCAGAATATACAAAACAATTATTTTACCGGTTGTTCACCATATGTGTGAAACGTGGTCTCTTACCTTACATGACAACCAGCCCCGTGGTGTAGTGGTCAGTGCACTAACTAGGAAACTAGGTGTCCCAGGTTCGATTTCCGGCTGGTTTATTAGGTATTTTCGCTGAAAGGGGAATTACCCAAACAGTATTCAGGGTTTGGTTATTAGGCTTAAGTATAAGAATTTCCACTGGTTCATCATCCTCATACTCACCATCACCCCCTCATCAGGACATGGAAAGAGCCTCCACGGAAAGGACGTATGATTAGTAAATTCGGGCGTTCCCTGGCCAATGATTATTAGTACTGGATAATCTTTACACAAACTGGACTACGAGTGACATTTATATACATAATTATAAATAAAATACTAAGGTTGTAATATTGTCATTCTTTTTAATGTAATGCATACATTTTTTAATTACTTTTATCAAAATCTTAAGTTTTTAAGCAAATTAATATGTACAAACTATTATATATAGTCTACCTCACTACACCCTATATTCATCTATCTTTAGCTAATCCTATCCAATCCACCTTAATACACCTAATCCCTATCTTGAGCTAGTTTTATCCAGTCCACCTCCTTACACCCTATCTATATATTGAGTTAGGGTTTAATGGGGTGGACTGGATACAACTATCTCTTTCAGATCCTTTCTAATGTTATCCCTCCATATGCGTCTAGGCCTTCACGATGGTCTCCTCCCATTGGGTTTGCCAGTCAATACTCTGAACAAGGTTCTAGAATCTTTCATTCATACTGCATATCCTGCCCACCGTTCCCAAAATTAAATGTCAAAGTTCACGCCCTTAAATTTAACAAAGTCATTCGTTGACATATTTGTTTCTAATTTATTTACTACGGATTGATATAATTTGTATTTTAACTACACTATACTATTACTCTTAATTAAATTCTATTTTTACCCCGCATTACAGATTCACAGGCAAAAGCAGCCTAAATTATCTTGTCTTCCTTCCTTCATTAATTTGCCAGCATCAAATGCTCTAAATGTACTTTTCCGTGGATCAAGTAATTAATTTTCACACTACAATTACCTAACCCTATAATAGCATTCTCTTATTTTAATTAACGAATTCAGGGCAGGATGCATTCGTTTTGAAAGGCGGAAAAAATTGTGGCTAGCTATTAATAAAGAAAAAAGTATAAAAGAAGTCTTAACATTTTTCTCGATTGCAAATTAATACTTATAAAACTACTTAGAATTTTATGGAATGTCAATTTTATTCAATGCATTCAAAAGAGGAGCTATAATGTACCATATCATTATGGGCGCGGTCGAGTTAATCCACTATGGGGTTCAAATTCCTCAACTGAGGGGGCCGAATTCCTGCACTGGGAGGGTGGAGTTCTTCCATTAGTAAGAGGGAGGTAGGGTTGAAATCCTCCACAGCTCAAGGAGGGGAGGGCAATAGTCTAGTACAAACCTAACTTTCAATCATTCCAGAATTTCTACATATAATTATGGTTCTTACTAAACCTATCTTAAACTAACTTTTTATGAGTAATTGAATTTTGTTCCAATATAATTTTGTAATTTCCTGTGCGAAGACCCTTATGTCCTTTTGTACTTCTTCGTAATAAGGGGGTGGGCGTGGACTGCTAGTCCTAGCCCCCTTCCCCCGCCCATATATGTGATGGGACCAGGCTATTACACTCGGCTTACTTATAATCCTTTCCTTGGGCTGTCGTGGGGAATTAGACACCCCAAACAATATTGATTTTTATTTTATCTCTAATTGATATGATTTTACTCTAATAATATGATTGTTAATATATTTTAATCACATAAAATTAATGTCCTAACAATAATAAATACAACTACAGCTATATTATATAATTGCATATATTATTATTTATTATAGATTACATATATGTATTGCACGTCTGAGCTACGTCAATCGTAGCCCAGTAGAGTAAAGATCAGCCCGTACTAATGTACCGTTGTCAGGGGATGCCCGAATGTACTAATCGTACATCCTTTCCGTGGAGGCTCTTTCCATGTCCCGATGAGATGAGGTGATGGTGAGTATGATGGTGACCGTGAGTATGAGGGTGTGGAAACACTTAAACCTAGATAAAGCCTAACTAACCGAACCCTGGTGACCGTTGGGGTAGTTCTACCTTTGGGAAAAATACTCCACGTACCAGGTGGGAATAGATCCCAGGACACCTAGGTTCGTAGCCAGGTGCATTTGCCACTACGCAGTGTGTCTGGTTATAAATGCAACTGATAGATCGGTAGTGAATAAATAAAATTATGGCAATTTTTAAAAAAAAAAATGTTGCATCAGATATAATTTGTTTTATAAAATGTATGGCCACTGTGTTTAAACAAAGAACTTACAATACTAGATAAATCGATACATATTGTCAAGCCTTCCCTAAATATTAACATACAAATAGTAAAATCTGGAAAAATACATCTGCTTAAATTTCTAAGATAAACTGAAAACAAATCAACTCTAAATGTGATTTAAATCTCATCTTTCCTAAATTCGTTGATTGAAATAGTAAATAGAAATACGAAAACTAACTCATAATTTGGTTACACTACTTAGAACAATGCATTAGTTATATTATATGATCACTCCTTGCAGTTGTGGCTAGGGGAAGATAATTTGGGGGGATTGTATATGTATGGGATACTTTAATGTTTTTATCAATGTATGTGTTAAGTGGTTGTTTTTTTCTACGTGATCCACCATTTTGTTGTAGCACACTTATAATAAATAGTATATAATTAAATTATAACATACATACCTACGATATTCACTGGTCTTCTTGAGACCCTGTAAAACAAAACTAAACATAATATTAATTGTTTAAGGGAAATAATTGTTGATAATAGGACTAAAATTCGTGTATTAATAATTTTATCAAGAATGTAGCTACTCTTAGTTGGATGTGTATAATTATTACCTTACATTACTACTAATCCTTTTGGAGTTTCGCCTTTAGTCACATAAAGTACTTCCAGTTAAAAATAAATGTATATTCATTTCAATTAAATATTAAATAAAACTGGTTTTACTATAATTTGATTTATTTTGTAATATACTACTTTGATGATTAACTATATTTTTAATGCTATTTTACTGTTTTCAAAACTATACACATTATTAAAACTTTAAAGTATATTTGAGTGTAAGCTATAAAGCCTCATTATGATAACTATACATTTTTTTTGAAAATATACAATATACATTTTTTTTAAATACTTTTGAGGAATCATAATTATTTGAAAGTTTGTCGGCAAACCCGTTTGTAATGTTGATATAAGTTTAAAATAGCAACTGTTAATATTATAGAACACAAAATATAAAATTGTATATATATAATCCACATATTGCTACCTATCTGGGCTATACGGAATTAATTAAACTAAATGAGGATGGATAATAAGGTTTTGTTAATATAAAATGTTCTTTCATTTTTGTTGAGGGAGAGTAGGAAACAAAGTCTATTTCAATTCAGCACACCCTATCGGGAACCAAACCAAAAACGCAATACTTGATGAGTTTGACGTCTAGTCCACGTGTTCACCGATACAACTATAGTTACATTTATGAAATTAATCAAAGAGATGCTCTTGATTAAGTTAAGCTTATTTTAAAGGTCATTCAGAATTAAATTCAATATAATAGCTTTAAAAACTGTAGCTAATATTTTATGTGTGGAGGAAATAAAACAATAAAAATGTTAGTTTCAACGTAATACTAAATTTATTTATTTATTTATTTATTTAGTACCACGTCCTACCACCCAATCGGGCTACACGCTATTAATTTCTTCCTTAAGAATATTGATAGTGGGGCTTCGCCAATCTAATTAAACATTATAAAGTGGAATCGTGATAAGAAGGTAAGTTGAAATTACCAAACTGTAATATACTTTATTATTTGTTTTACTTTGATACTGAATGTCTAAAGCGACAAAACACATAATTTTACTTATTAATATATCGACGTTGTTTGAATAGCCTTCGCAACTAGTTATTTACCTTGTGTGTACAGGTTTTAATCCGCATTGTTAGGGCCTGTCTCAGACTCAACAAGTATTATTGCAGTTCAATGGAAGATAGGTTATAATTCAAGCCAAGTGTACTTACGATTTATTAAATAAATATTTATTTCCTATATCTCCATACGATTGTGGGTGCGTTTATTACTTAATTTTGATTCCCTCTCCCCTCATACAACTCTGGGTGTACTTTCTCTGAATTAAAGATTCTCTATCCTACCATAATATTGTAGATATTTGAATAAACTGGAGAGATTTTACAACGGGGGGCATTAGATATACCTTTCACCACTCAGTTGCTTGTGTGATTAAACATATTAACTAAAGATCCTACAATCAACTATTTGTCTGGTCAAGCTTGGTAACTAGACATTCTACAACCAACTGTTTATCTGGTCAAGGTGACCTGGTGGTCTAGGGGTAAGGTGTCAGACTTCTGTGCTGGCGGCCGGGGTTCAATCCTCGGTCCCGGCACAGATTTATCTGATTACCAAACCCTTCCTTCCCCTCTGACAAGACATCTTGTGAATGTGGGGAATGCCAGGCCTCCACCGTGGTTCGGATTCCACGTTAAACTGTAGGTCCTTCATTTCATCTCACAATCACCCAACCATTACACATTAGCGTAAGTGCGTATAACCCGAATGGGTAGTAAGACGCGGTGCTAATAATAATAATAATAATAATAATTGTCTGGTCAAGTTTGGTAACTAGACATTCTACAACCAACTGTTTGTCTGGTCAAGCTTGGTAACTAGACATTCTACAACCAACTGTTTGTCTGGTCAAGCTTGGTAACTAGACATTCTACAATCAACTGTTGGTCTGGTCAAGCTTGGTAACTAGATATTCTACAGTCAATAGTTTGTTGGTCAAGCTTGGTAATAGATATTCTACAGTCAATAGTTTGTCTGGTCAAGCTTGGTAACTAGATATTCTACAGTCAATAGTTTGTCTGGTCAAGCTTGGTGACTAGACATTCTACTAATACAATAACAGACAACAGTGTTTATGTGCATTCTTAAACACGTTTGATCCCATAGCCATGCAAAAGATCAAGTGAGCCAATGGTGAGATACGAAATGATTCCAGGCTAAGCAGAGCTTGTTAGAATTGTACCTTTTAAATATTACCCCCTCTTTTTATATATTTGACCCCTCCTACATTGGCTCAACCCTACAGAGGTCCCATTGGATGTCATATCCGGCCCTATGAGTGTTCTACTTAGTGACCGAGTGTAGAGATAAATCCACAGGTACTGTTTGAACAAGCTCGGCCTACTCTGTAAACATGCCACACAACGCCACTGGGGTGGTTAAAGCATTTGCTTTGTAACCGAGCTGTCCCAGGGATTATGAATGGCACAATGATGGTTTGCACATCTCTAATTAGTTCAGGTTTAAAATCTAAACACTAGAAGTGTGTAATTCTATTTCTTTTTTGTTCTATACATACATGGCTATGCGTACTAATAGAGTGGATTAAACCAACCATATTACAAAATAAATTAATTGTAGGAATAAGAATATAAATAAAAGCAAAAACACTTATACACATGGGAATAAATTGATAAATGACAACTAGACACGGAAATTCCCTGGACCTTTGTATTAGTGTTCCAATGGGGTGTATGCAATTATATCGCATGTCTATTACATCGCGTTTTGGGAACAAATACATTGCAAGCCCATCAAGACGCGTTTCCCCCACCTCTCTACACACAGCTAAACCTACTATGTTAGCGGAGTGGCTAGTATGGCCACCTGTCACAGGCTAGGATTGGGTGATTTTGATCACGTGACCACGCTCCCTCACTCTCTGATTAGCTGTTGGTTTTCCCCTCTCCTGCTCCTTACCACGCTCCTCTCCCTATGGAGCCTTTTTCAGTGTTCCAGACATGTTGGTTCTTGTTCCAAACATGATGGTACTTGTATTTTCTTGTTTTATTTGTTTTGTATGTATGCTCATTGCTTTTTTATTTGTTCTCAATGGTTATTTATGTATGCTCATTGCTTTTTTTGTGCTCATTGGTTATTTATGTCTGTATAGGATTAGGACGTTGGAGTTTTTTTATTTATTTATTGGTGTGCAGACCACGGCGTCGGACGTTACTCCTTCGTCATCAGAGGGAACACGGAGCATGAAGCGCTCCTGACAGCTGCGTAGCAAAGAGTGTGACCGTTAAGCATCTGACAGCGTATTGCGGCCGTAATGGCCCCTTTCACTTTTCCTTCACTCCCCACCCTCCTTACATCACCACGGCACAGAACGAATTAAGTTACACTGACTGCTCCCTCGCTCTATTGGACTGCCTTTCTCATCAACCCTCCCCTCCCCTCACTTCGTCATACCCTTTCTCAGTGGGGGTCGTCAGATGTCAAACAGTAACTTGTTATAAATTACGAAAGAGGGTGGCAACGACCTTCCTGAAGAGTCATGAACCCCCAATGTCGCTTGATACATCGGCCGTGGCCTTCTGAAGGTTGCCGGTTCAGATGTTCTTTCCCCCAGCCACTCAAGGCCACTTGGTGCCTCTTTCGTGGTCTTCTGAAGGCTGGAGGTTCAGATGTGCTTAATAAATACCCACTCTGGGATTAATGATTCTATTTTCCCCCACCAGGAGCCTTACATTTAGATGGCGTGCACACCAGGATTCGAACCTCCATATCTTTATCACAACCAATGCCTGTTAGAATGCGTACCTGCATTTGCTTCAAACATAGATCACTGTCAACAGCCGTCTAGTGACGCACTAGACCATGCGACCATCGATGCATGTATAAAATGCATTGTGATGGTATATTGATACCCAAGTATAAAGTGAATAAAATGAATCAACCGTTTCATTCCTCGAGCCACTTACAACAGAAAAAATAATTAAATGGTTTCAATTATTTTGTCGGAATAATATATAACTCTTGTATTAATTCATAGTGAATATTGAATTGAGTAACTTAAATTTAATGTTCGCAACTATATTTTAACGAAATAATATATAACTCTTACATTAATTTATAGGTAATATTGAATTGAGTAATTTTAATTTAATGTTCGTAACTATAATTTGGCGAAATAATATATAACGACATAAATTCGTAAGTAATATCAGAGCTGAGGAAGATATAAAATATACCTTTATTTGTGTGAATTCCGAGCGACATGGTCAACCTGAATTCAATCCCCCCCACTACCTCCCTTCTAATAGCCACGAATTTAAGCTTATCGGTATTTAGAACTGCGTCATACTACCCGTCAGGGGCCCAAGTCATGGACGATGAAGGAGGAAACCGGTCTCTGTACACACGCACGACAGTGATTCGAACGGGGAATCTTCAGGCAAGCATGAGATAAGAGCTGATGTTGACAAGATGAAATGTGTAACACTATTTGCCAGAGATTTAAATGTGAAGTAATTAGAGTTTATTGGCCTCTAAGGGACTTAAACCCTACCTCCTTACGTAACAAGACGAGATGTGTACCCAAATTAGCACGTCAATGACAACTGAACACGAGGGGGGAAATGAATCCTCCAACACCGTTTGGATATCTTTGCCCGGGTGAGAGAGAGAGAGAGAGATATACAAAATAATAAAATTAGTAATGAACCGTCATTCGTGCAGAGCTGAAATGTAAAAACAGCCAAATCTATTATTTATGCTTTAAGTTAGGATTAGTGTTTGTTGACCTTGCAAAGACTTTAACCCATACTTCCTCCAGTCATAAGGTGAAATATGTACCCGTATTTGAACTGCTGGAAAAATAAACACGACCGATGGTTCTTCAAGGATCTCTTTAGCCAGCACAGGAGAAAGACGTCCATTCTCTGCAAGAGAACTAACGCGAATGAAAGATAACTGTAAATCTGAGCTAAATTATTTGAATCAGGCAAGCATCGATGCGGAAATGATATTATTGGCCAGTAAGAAACTTCCACCTTTACAGGTGGCACAGCCTTTGAAGCGACTCTAAATATATCTCGAAATCATTACGTTCGGTCATTTAAATTCGTAATTGCTACCGATAGACATCAAGATGAGTTTTGACGCGCTAGAAAATTGGATAAATTCAGGTATGTTTTATAGCTTTTTGTATGTTTTAATGGTAACTATTTAGCTTATTACGTCTTTGGTGTATAGCTGTATTTGTTTCTTTAATAGACTAGCAAGAAGATGAATCCCGGACGTCTGCCAAGGCAGTTCAACCGGTGGTGCCCAATGACCTTGACCAATTGACGTTTTTTTTACCGAGGATGGAATTTGCTTGGCGGAAAACAACTGGTCCATGGATAGTTACCATCCTGAGATAGATTTTAGAGACTTGGCAGTGAGTTTTTTTCGTGATAGTAATTAATATGTATTTATTTAATTTCAGATTATTGGGATACCTACAATCTGGATGCCATCTTGAGGGGAAACGTAACGCCCGTAGTGGGTTCACCAGTCGGTGTGCGGGCGCCGCCCTTGGAGACAGGTGATGCGGCGGTGGGCATTGACCTCCTAGATGCGGTCAGTGCGCAATCCAGCGCCATCACCTTCAGCCCGCCACCAGGCATCACCCCTCAGGACAATGCTGCAGGCCCCGGAAAGGCTAGCAACGGTGTGTCAGATGTTTGGGCTTAATTGTACGCGATAGATCCAAATATGTAAGTACCGTCTAAAGGTAGTAATACTATAGCCAGTAGTTTGTAAATAGATAGCTTATTTCGCAAAAATTATCCACGCCCTCTTTTTCCTCCAAACTACCGTTGTTTAGCCGTATATCTACTATACCTTTGTCAACAGCCCGTTCCCAAGTTTAACCAAAAGAGAGAAAATTATAATTGGCGTTTTGTCACGTTTGCATTGTGCTAGATCAATATTCGGCCGCAACCTTAACTCTCCCGATAGCATGTCTGTATACCAAAATATTGGTACCAGGTTTGATTCCCGACACGGTTTAAAGGGTTGCTTTTGTAAATTATCAGTCAGCGGACAGGGTTTGTGGAAATTATAGTTTTGACATTTTATGAATAATAAAAATAACCTGAGCTTTAAACTGGAAAACGGTAACAGATATAAATTAAATGGTTTTATTTTATTCTAAAACTTTATTCGGACAATTAAAATTACTTTCTAACATCAATATTTATTTTAACCAAATTTGTGTAAGACATGTTTTCTCCCAATACCTTATTATAAGATAGATTCCTTGAAGTGTGGTTACTTATCGGTCTATTAGATGGCGTTGGAAGCCGGTTTAGAGTCTAAAAAGTGCTCTATTCAATTATATGTTGTATATTTAGTGTTTCAATGTGCTTTAAGTATACAGGCATCATAATTATATTATTGCTTTAGCTAACACAGAACCTTATATTTTGTTTTGTTGGCTCAAGGGTCCCAGTTTCGATTCCAGACAGAGGATAAAAATGTATGTTTAACTTCAATGGACTGTATTTTGTACATGTCCTAGGGTTCTAGTGTATTTTATTACTCGCACACTTTATGAAAGGTTCAGCGCTCGATTCCCGGCATGCATGAAAATTTGGGTTTAACCTTTAGAAGTGTCAGATTAACTGACATGGACTGTATTTATTACACATACCTTGAGAAGGATCCAGTGTTAGAATTCCTACACGGATAAAAATGTAAGATTAAACTTTAATAGTGATAAATTAACTGCAATGGACTGTATTAATTACTCACACATTGTGAATGTGTGTATCAGATAAAGAAATTGTAACAACATATATATATTTTGCGGTATCATTTTAACATGTAAGTTTGCAGAAAATAATTATATTTCAACTGTTTATGTTTTTGTGTTTTTTAGTTCTATTGGATGGCGGTTTTTTCCCGGGAGACAGTGTTCCAGCGCTGCCAACGGACGTGTCCCCCCTAACCCCTCATCATCAGCAGCACCCCACTCCGTGCCAGAGAATCGGGGTACAAGCCCAAGATGCGACGGATGGACCAACTTCAGCACTCCAAACAGGAATTAAGGACCCGGTAAACCAGGTTGGTGGAGCTTCATCCCAAGGTGTCCCTCTTCGAATCGTCAAAGAGAGAATTAAGCAATTAAAGCATTTTTTTTATGTCGGGCGTGAATTGATCATAAAATTAGGGACGCCAGAGAGCGATCGTGACGCTCAAACCTGGCTCTTGGAACAAATCAATGCTTTGCTAGGATGTCTTCAGGATCACGGAGTTAGCGGCTAGGATCACATAGGTCTACTTTTTGTCAACACAGACTCCGCGTCAAGACCTGTATTTAATTAATTTAGGTGGGCAGTTCAGCTTTATGTGCAGGCTATACTCTCTAATGTAGAACGAGTGTTACAAAGCAATGCTTCGTTCCTCACTTCGTCCCCATTGTATATCAGGTTAAACAACTTTAAGGATCCTCAAGGGAGGGGTATTCGTAAATGTGATAAACTCTCTCCCACTAGCACAGATACATGTAAAAACCAAGGGATAATTACGATTCAAAATGGCGGCACACTTTTTCATTCCCGTGCATTGGTTGTCGGCAAGGCTGTGTGTGACATTAAAAGGGAACCAGGATGCATGGATGTGAATACCGTTAAACAAACCAAAATGGGTCGTCCTATTCAAAAACTCAAAACAAAGGAACTATGGCATGATGCCCATGTGAATCTCTTAAAAGGGGGTGGTGGTGGTGGTGGGCTAACCAAGCTGAAACAATTTCAAACATACCTCTATGAACACAAAATCACAGTTTTCAGGGAACGCCGGGGAAGACATATCCTATATGAGGGGCCTATTACTACCGAATATTCCTTTAAGGGCTACCTTGATTTGTATTTTCACGATGAAAAGTAAAACCATTTTGATGTCATACCATTCTTGGCAGCTACATTTAAGTGCTCGTACTTTTGCCGCGAGTTCCGTATGCCGTTAGGGATTAAGAATGCGCACAACTGCGAGACCACGTGCCAAAGATGCTACGCTAAAGCGCTTTGCAGTGGAGGTCGAAGTGCGACCTGTAAAGACTGTGGGTGATGGTTCACAAACCAGTCATGTTTTGTTAACCATAAAAGTTCCGGTTTTTGAAGAGTTTACATGTCCATCTGTGATGTCAAAAAGGTTTGTTAGTTCTGTGGAAAAAATTTCAGTTTGGAAAGACCAAATTATTCATATAGCTGTTATGAATCTTTTTATAGAGTATGTGAGACCCATCGTCCTTTTGATCATATCTGCTATAGGAAGCAAGCCCCATCAAAGCCGTCACTGAAAAAGAGCAATTTCATATTTGTATTATATGATTTTGAATGCCGACAAGAAACTCCTCTTCAAGGTGCTGTCAAAACGTACTTGCACGACTTAACCTACTGTGTCGTACAGACGTGTTTCATGGCCTGTCATCATATCGATGTAAATGACCATTATTTCGATGAATGTGGGGGTAATAGGAATCGCATATTCAAGGGTGATACAACAATGGCCCAATTTTTATGATTTATAGAGCAAATTAAAACAACAAAATTTAAAGATATCATCCTTCTAAGCCATAATTCGAAAGGATATTATGGGAATTTTATTTTAAAATATATAATGGAGGTTAAAAATGGACTCCAGAGTTCATAATGAACGGTGGAAAAATCATGTCCATGCGTTATGGCACACTACAATTTATTTACTCGCTGAACTTTATCTGGGTGTCGTCCAAGATTCCCAAGATATTTGGCTTGGACGAGTCTTTGACCAAGGGACATTTCCCCCATTTTTTCAATAAAAAATGAGGGTTATAGGGGTTCCTTGTCGCCAAAAGAGGACTACAGTATCGGTGAGATGTCGGGTGAGGGAAAGGATCACTTTGAGAAGTGGTATGACGCGTTTGTCAAAGAAAATTATGTATTTGATTTTAAACGCGAGTTGGAACTATATTGAGTGAAAGATGTAGAGATCCTATGGAAGGCCTGCATGAAATTTAGAAATATGCTTGTGGAAAAAGCAAAGTTATATCCTTTCAGAGAGGCGTGTACGATCACAGGAGCGGACATGTTGGTTTACTGCCGATGTCATCTAAAGAATAATACCGTTGGTATCATATCTAACGGTGGCTACCAGTGTGCAGATGAACAGTCAAACGTCACTGTACAATGGCTCTGATGGGAGGCCTACCAACGCGGTGTCTCTATCCTTCATTCGGGTGACGGCCGTGAGGAATGTGTGTTAGGGAGGGTGACGTGTAGAGAGCGTTGTTAAATCTGGAGATACCACTACCGTCTTTTAGTTCTGGGGCTGTTATTAGCACGGAAGCCTTATTTGTTATCCCGACAAGAACACTCTTATCAAAAACAGACCCCACGAGACCATGGAGACGTGCTATGAAGCGACCATGGCTCGCTTGCAAAAGTATAAGAATGCTGGCATTATGTTCTTAGATATGTGGGAGTGTACGTTTCATGCGATTTAGTGCACAGACAAGGACTTGAAACAATTTGTACTCCAGCACGAGGTGTAAAGCAAGGAGCCACTCAGTCCCAGGGACACATTCTTTGGCGATTGTACAAATTGTATCAAGCTGTTCCACGAAGCAGACCTTTCTTGTGGAGAGAAGATCAAGTAATTGGATGTGAGTTCATTATGTCCTTACGTTTGCAAGCACGAAAAATATCCCATCGGCCACCCCAAAATTAACTTGGAACAAAATTTTTCGTCTATAAATCAAGTATAAGGCATAGCTAAAGTTACAGTGACACCTCCGCCGGATTTATTTATGCCCGAAATGCCTCCACGGATGTACGACAAGTTAATGTTCATCTTGTGCAGGAAATGCGGGGAGGAGAAAAACCAAGGCGCGTGTTAGCATAACGACAAAAAAAGGTCACTGGTTAACAAGTGTATGGGTGTTTGACAATATGTGGAAAGCCGTTTAAAAAGGCTACACAGATGAAGCAGTACACGAAATGTGGGAGTACAATCTATCTGTTTACGATCGTCAGACATGTTTGGGCGGATTGTATCACGGGTACATTGATACTTTTTTGAAAATTAAACAAGAAGCCAGTGTATGGCCAGAGTGGGGTACCCTCCCTACAAGATAAGTTAGCTTATATTCAAAATTATAAGGAAAGGGAAGGGGTAAAATTCGATTTCGGCTCTGTTTGTAAAAATCGTAGTCTCCGCACTCTGGTTAGACTCTTTTTAAATTTTCTATGGGGAAAGTTTGAGCAAAGACCCGATTTAACACACGTAGCCGTTGTCAACGACTATCAGGGTATCCACAAGTACCTGATGTATCCGTACATCACCGTGGACAGTGTCAATAATGTAAATGATGAGGTTATGTTCCTCAATTACAAGGATGCGCGTGACGTGTTGCCCCCTAATCCTAACACGAGTGTGGCAATGGCATTTTACACGACTGCTATGGCTAGGTTGCACGTATACAGCATCCTTGAATTATTGGGGGACCGTGTTTTGAATTACGATACAGATAGCATTATATTAACGGAACTCCCATGCGATTGGAATCCACCGACCGGAGACTTTAGGTGACCTCACTGATGAACTTCAAGATTACGGTCCGGGAAGCTACATTAGCGCCTTTGCATCTGGCGGTTGCAGGAATTATGAGTACCGAGTTTGGGTTGGTGCAATCCTGCCAAAACAAAAACAGTGTGCTAGGTTCGTGGGATCACCATAAACTTCGGCAACCGAAACGACGTTAATTCTGACGTTTTGAAAGCGATGGTCACCGAACAGGCCACAGAAATATACATACAGATACCTTACAAAATTGTAAGAAAAGGTCTTGCGACTGTATGTACCGTTTCGTAGACTAAATTCTACCGGCCCGTATACACCAAACGGTGGATAACCGATGGTTATAATGCGTTGCCGTTTGGGTATCAGAGTTCTTGTAAACGCACTCGCCACGACTAAAAGGTAATCATTTAGACGGGCTGAGTAATCACCTTTTTATCTTTCACTCTAGACAGTTCCACTGACAGACTATTTTTCAAATATTTGAGGATTTATTTTTCATATTTTTTTTCTGCATGAAAACAATCATAATTTTTATTGATTTATTTTATAAACCTGGAATATTTTTTTATACGTCAGTACAATTCTTCACCTACCTGATTATTTCTAGTCAAATAGATTAAGTTGTTTGTATATATTTAAATTCTAGTCAATTTTTTTCCTTGTACATATTTTTTCATTAAAACCATCTGGTTGCGTACATATATTCAAATACTCTTTAAACTGGACTTTGAGAATTTTTACCGAGGCCACTATTCCCGCTACGAGCTTAAGAAATTTATTATTATTTCCTCTACACCTAAACGTGTATAATTCAATTCCAGGTGTAAGATATATTATATAACTATCATTGTTTGTAAATAAATATTCCAAGTATACTTTTCATGGTGTGAAATATATTTATATAAATTTTATTTGTGTAAATAAATATTCCAAGTATACTTTTCACCGTGTGAGATATATTTGTAAGTGAATATTCAATGTATACTTTTCACGGTGTGAGCTATTTTTGTGTGAATAAATATTATAAAAATTGTTATGTTTGTGTTTTAACGTCTACACCTCCCATCCTTCCTATCTTATGAATACAAGTTCATTTAGCTCATAAGCTCAGTCTTAAATATTATGGACAAGTTGAAACAACCCTTTTCGGCCATCATCAGCGGATCTTCTGGCTGTGGAAAGTCACATTTTGTAGCCGACTTTATCCGTCACTTGGACACAATGTGTGACGTTAAATTTGATAAAATTACATGGTATTATGCTTTATGGCAACTGGTATTTAAACAAGATGTATTCTGTACAGGTGTACCGGAAATTGATGACAACTTTAATGACTCTACACAGCTGATTATCCTGGAATACTTGATACGTGAAGCTAACGAAGTGGTCATCAATCTTTTCACCAAAGGATTCCACCATCAAAATATTAGCGTCATATACCTTACACAAAATATATTCCTCTAGGGCCAGGGCCAAATAAACATTTCCTTAAACGCACATTATATCGTGATTTTTTTAAATCCCAGGGATAAAGCTCAGATCCAACATTTTGCATGTCAAGTCTGTCCGGAAAACTCCCGTGTTTTACAAGAGGCTTACGCTCATGCTACAAGTACTCTCCACGGGTATATGTTGTTTGATTTAAAAAAAGACCCGAATGGTTCAGACATATATCCCGCAAAAATGTAAGTTGGTGCGTGTACCTACCACGCAAAAGCTATAAAAAATACCGACAATACCCAATTACAGATCATTTCATACCCATGAGTCCCAAAGTGCTAAAGCAAGATGCTCTGCTACGTGCGATAAATCGCATGAAACCGAAGCAACGTGTCATCTTTCTAGAAACGGCTGACAAGAAACTGATTGACTGTTTGTGAATGTGCCTACAACACTTTAAAAGGGTGGATACCGTTGAAAAATGCGCCATTGAGCCAGCAGGATGAATTCATACTAGCTCATTGAGGTAATGAGAAAACTTCATGAGATAGTAGCTCATTGGGACAACTGGTTGGATTCATACTAGGGATTAACTAGCTCTCTTAGATAGCTCCCGCGAGATAACTATCTCCTTGAGATAACTTCATGAGATGACAGCTCATTAAGACGACTGAATGGATTCATACTAACTCTTGAAATTGGTTCATATTAGCTCCTTGAGACGAGTGGATGGTTTCATACTAGTGATTAACTAGCTCTCTCATTAAGACGGCTGGATAGATTCATACTAGCTCATTGAGGTAATGAGGCAACTTCATGAGATAGTAGCTCATTGAGACAACTGGATGGATTTGAAACACTGTATTAGCTCTGAGATAGCGGCTCATTGAGACAACAGGATAGATTCATACTAGCTCATTGAGGTAATGAGACAACTTCAGCTCACCTATAGACTGGAATAGCACCTGGATATATGACTTATGAGATAGTAGTTCATTGAGAGAACAGGATGGATTCATACTAGTGATTAACTAGCTCTCTCATTAAGACAGCTGGATGGATTCATACTAGCTCATTGCGGTAATGAGGCAACTTCATGAGATAGTAGCTCATTGAGACAACTGGATGGATTTGAAACACTGTATTAGCTCTCTGAGATAGCGGCTCATTGAGACAACAGGATAGATTCATACTAGCTCATTGAGGTAATGAGACAACTTCATGAGATAGTGACTCATTGGGACATCAGGATAGATTCATACTAGTGATTAAATAGCTCTCTGAGATAGCTCCGCGAGATAACTATCTCCTTGAGATAACTTCGTGAGATGACCGGTCATTAAGACGACTGAATTGGTTCATATTAGCTCCTTGAGACGAGTATCTCATTGAGACAACTTCATGAGATAGTAGTTCATTAAGACGGGTGGATGGATTCATACTAGTGATTAACTAGCTCTCGCCGACTCTTCAGAGAGAATAGGATCCAGGTTCGATGCTAAACTGTTTCTTCCCACATTATCATCGTGTAACGTAGGCTATTTGATATGCGAAGAGAAATCTTTTTTTGGAGTAAGGTCGATAAACTGGACTGTCGAGGAGTAGGATCAGGGTTCGATATCAGTCGGGGGCTAAACCGTTTTTTTCCACATTATCATCGGGTAACGTAGGCTATTTGATTACTCAAATTTGATATGTGACGAGAAATCTTTTTTGGAGTAAGGTCGATAAACTGGACTGTCGAGGAGTATGATCAGGGTTCGATACCAGTCGGGTGCTAAACTGTTTTTTTCCACATTATCATCGGGTAACGTAGGCTATTTGATTAGTCAAATTTGATATGTGACGAGAAATCTTTTCGGAGTAAAGGTAATAAACTGAACTGCAGGAGAGAGAGAATCCTCACAACTCGCACGATGCGGGAGAACCCTACATTCCCTCAGGAGCGCTCCCAGGATTGAACCCAGAATCCTCACGACTCGCACGATGAGGGAGAACCCTACATTCCCTCAGGAGGGCTCCCAGGATTGAACTCTGAACCCAGGAGAGAGAGAGAGAGAAAGGAGAGAGAGAGACCTACACCCCTCAGGAGGGCTCACAAAAAAAAGAATTGAATCCTCACGACTCGCACGATGCGAGATTCTTCGTCAAAAAAACTGTGCAGCTGTGTCGATCAAAGGGTAGACCCTACCGCTCGTCTCTATGATAATGAGCTGACCCAAGGCACGGAGGGAAGTGGGGTGACCCATCATCTATAGGGTGACCCATCATGAGAGGACCCCATCACTCGCGACAAGCCACTGTTCTGATATCCTGCGTTGTATACTGATGAGAGAGAGAAAGAAGGAGAGATACAGAGAGATAGAAAAAGGAGAGGAGAGAGAGAAAGGGACAGAAAGGACCCTACCGATCGTCTATATGATAATGAGCTGACACAAGGCATGGAGGGAAGTGAGCTGACCCATCTTGAGAGAAAACACCCTCGAGTAGAGAGAGAGAGAGAGAGAACACACTTCCGCGAGTCTCCGGCGAGGAAAGGGGTGAGGGGAGACTTCCTGTGAACCAATCATACAAACACATCCCTGCAGCCCCCCGTCTCCTCTGGTGACTCAGGATCTTCCCCCCCTCCCCCTCACACCTCCTCCACTCCCTCACCCTGCCTCTGTCCTGAAAACACTATGTGTGCATAAGCGGGGCCATAAGAAGCCACCTCACACCACTTCCGGTGTCGCAGTACATGAAGTTCATCTCTACTCATGTGGCGCTACTTTACCAAAAATAACACGTATCGGTATGTGGACGTCCTCCAAGATCTAGTCGACGCTTACAATGGCGCAAAACATTCCAGTCTCACAATGGCGCCTACCGACGTTTCAGAAACTGATGTGCTTTAAGTCAGAGATAATCTGTACGGCAAAAGGCGTCCAAACTCAATAGTAAGCCGAAAATAAAAGTCGGTGACACGGTGAGTATTAGCAAATTCAAAATGCTGTTTGAGAGAGGCTACGAAAGCAATTGGAGCGAAGAGATTTTCAAAGTCAGTAGTGTCGTGTTCGGACAACCTGTCGTCTACAGGCTGGCCTATTTTGATGCCAAAGAGGTGGATAGGATGTTTTACGAACCCAAATTGCAACGCATACGTCTTCCCAAAACTTTTAAAGTTGATAAAATACTACGTATCAAGGGTAAAGTCACCAGAAAGAAAGTGTACGTGCTGTGGAAAGGTTACCCCACCAAGTTTAATTATCGGATTCCTGACAGTTACGTCAGCGCCCTACCATGTAGGACCAGTTTTACATCACTTTGCCGAGCGACAGCACTATGGGATATTTCCCGAAAAATACCCTCACAAATTTCACCACGCAACTTCCTTACCCTCTTACACTCGAAGGCCGGTGGGAAGTCGCTCGGGCTGAATTTCAATATCCGTGTTCTTTCACCACCGTACGCGAGGGTCAAAATATTGTATGGTACAACTGGGTGAACGCTAACGGTGTGAAACAAATATTCAAGGATCATATCCCTCCTTGAAACTACAGCACTATCCATGAATTGATCAAAGTTCTAAACGATGTAGAGGCGTTAAAAGGGGATTCCGGAGTTTTATTCAAGTACACAAACTGCAACAAAAAATTGGGTGATATCTCTTATTCACCAAATATACAGTTGCTGACTATCAAACCAACCAAGTCTACAGATCGGTTTCAATATTCTGACTAATCTGATCAAAGTCCCAAAGTCACCGTACGCCACCAACATTCTACTAGGCTTCCCCTCGCAAATGTACATCTACACGGATATAGTCGATCCTCAGCCCGTGGGTAACATTGTGGTACCGCTTTTACGTATCGTCAGTATCAACGACATAAACTATCTCTACGGCATACATAAGAAAGTTATCTATGATCCGTTGCACTACATGCCCGTGTTTAGAAGGGAAATTGAAAGATTGTAAATCAATATAAGAACAGACACTGGTGAATCTGTACCATTCGAGTTTGGAAAAATGTGTGTGAAATTTCATTTTCAACGCTGCTCAACATAAACCGTCCTTACCAAAGATACTAAAGGAATATCTTCGATCTACCATAGTGTTCGCTATCAACGCGGGCACGTGATAGGAAGTTTTTACAGAAGCTATTTCAAGAGCGTCGTACCGTTAAAGAGAAGCGGCGCTAAAGCCATTGGAAAAAAGGCGCTTCATAATGGTATTGACGTGCTCTCCGACGTCGCCAGTCAGCATCGTCTTTTCAAAGAAGATCTTTGGCAGCGTGTCGGTGAGGCTGGAACAAACCTGAAATACAAGGCGGAGCAAAAGATCGACACACTGATAGCCGGCTCAGGTTATAAAGGGTGTCGAAAGAAGCACCAACGTCAGTCTTCTGTCGTTGCCTGACGTAAAAATCATTTTAGAAAACATTCTAAATTCAAAATTAAGTAAGGAGTAGAAATGATATGGTTAAGACTTAGAAACCCCACTTAAGATTCCAATAGAAAGGTGATAGGCTGAATAAATAGCAAAATTATTAGAAAAATAATATTATAAAAATTAATCTTAAGTTAACAATGATTATATTTAAATAGTGAAAAACACGTTAACCAATGATACAACAAGCATGAGATAAGTGAGATAAAAAATGAATAAATTGATAGATTAAAATAAATCCTTGAATATAACAATGGATAGTAAGCCAATTGGTGACCATCAGTCAAAATAAACACATAAACAACATATTAAAATAATTAATATCGGCACAAAAACATATAAAAATACACACAGTTAAAGTCTATATAATGGAGATCGTTGTTAAATGGAATCAAACTTTGAGAGAATAGTGTGTTTTAACTTAAAACATATTGTGATAAAAGTTTTAGAGCGAAAGGCAACGATAAATGAGAATCCAAGTCTTAATGTTGTTCTGTCCCATACTCCTTGGGTTAGGTAATCAGCGTTTAAAAACCCCGATTAAATTCTGGCCGACATGTTTCGGTATAAAATACCATATTCATGCCCCAAAGTCGTCGTGCGGGACACAAGTTGCTATTACGACATAGATGATGTCGATTCTCATTTATCGTTGCCTCTCGCTCTAAAACTTTTATCACAATATGTTTTAACTTAAAACACACTATTCTCTCAAAGTTTGATTCCATTTAACAACGATCTTCATTATATAGACTTTAACTGTGTGTACTTTTATGAATTTTTGTGCCTATATTAATTATTTTAATATGTTGTTTATGTGTTTATTTTGACTGATGGTCACCAATTGGCTTACTATCTATTGTTATATGCAAGGATTTATTTTAATCTATCAATTTATTCATTATTTATCTCACTTATCTCATGCTTGTTGTATCATTGGTTAACGTGTTTTTCACTATTTAAATATAATCATTGTTAACTTAAGGTTAATTTTTATAATATTTTTCTAATAATTCTGCTATTTATTCAACCTATCACCTTTCTATTGGAATCTTAAGTGGGGTTTCTAAGTCTTAACCATATGACGTAAAAATGTTAAGAAAGAAGAAATAGATATTTTCAGATGAAATGTCTTTCTACACCCCCCCAGTCCTGCGAGTGTACCAGCAGTGGACTAGATTTCTTTTCCATTCCACCCACGTAAACCAGTCTTGAAAGTGGACAATGGCTCCAGTACAAACCTGTATTTTCCCTCACCGATGATTCGCCCTTCTAATTTATCGTTACCGAACAAGGCAAGTTCTATATCGATCTTTCACAGACTATGCTCTATCTCAGGGCAGCCATCATCTCGTGGCTTTCGATCTCACAACTTATCTGTCCGCCCAAATGACATCACATTGGAATTTGACCAGGCATGACTCTCTGAGCATTGAAGTGAGCTTCAACAGAGCTCTTACCAAAACCGTCAACTGTATCGTGTACAGGGAGTTTGCCAACATCACCACCATCGACAAGGACAGAAACGTTGGTACCGATTATGGTAGTTAATATACATGGTTTCCCGCCCCTTACTCTCGTCATTTAAATCATGAACGTCATTGTTGATTTCCAGAGCTTTATCAACGACAGAAAACAGTTTATCGTCAAGGAACTGAGTGTTTTATCTGTATGTGGTACATTTTTCAACATTGGGTGTTAAAACCTCCATACGCTATCGAGGAACTTTCAGCCACCGCTAAAAACAAGCCAACTATATCGTAAACAAACTGCACGATATTCACTGAGATAGCGGTGATGTGGATTACAGCCAGCTTGAATCCCTCATCTCCCGTGCCACAACGCGTGCAGAAACCGTCTAAGTGGAGGGGGCAGAAAAGAAAAATGTCTAGTCAAATACACGCCTACACCCGTAGTAGATCTGTACGACAGAGGTTGTTCATCTTTGAAAACACTTAAATTGGGCCGCACCATGTGGATGGCACATAGTTCTGTATATAATTTCTGTTCAGCCTCCATCGTTTAAGGACTTCGCAATTGGATGATTGAAGATGGACACGCACACCATAAGACGTGCACTGAAAACAAACCCGTGGTTCCATTCTGTACGATCGGGTTTTTTTCCCTGCTGATCAACTACCCGAAAGAATAGCACTACCTTCCCCTCTCGTCATCAACACTGATTCACACATCAAACCTGGGACACGTTGGGTCACCATCTTTATCGACAAGATAAGCGTGGGAAAATATTTTGACAGTTGTGGTTTTTCACTCCCTTTAAAGTCACATCTGGCATTTATATGTAAAAACACTTCCTGCACGTCTCACAGCACGCTACAACTTCAAAGCATCGCCTCAGATGTTTGCGGCCATTCCTGTCTCATGTAGCTTCTCTATCGTTCCCAGAACATTCCGATGAAAACTTTCCTAACCCAATTTTCACCCACAAATCATAGAGGCAATGACGCTAATGTGGTGAGATATTACA
>JBCFYV010011164.1:15204207-15219122 GCA_039000515.1 Timema cristinae | reverse complement strand
AAACATTAGCGAAAATAAGAAATTTACAAATTCCTGAACGGGTAGTAAGAAGGTTCAAAAATAAAAAAATTTCTTTGGTTTTCATTTAAAAAATGCGCTTGAAACCCAAAAAAAGTTTTTTCCAAATAGAAAACAAGTTTTTTTTAAGGTAACCCTTTATCCTATGAAAAGGATGCCAATTCCCTCCCTTAGCCCTCCTCCTGTTTCTCCCTCCTTTCTCCTGACAGGTCATCAACTAATGTTAGCGGCGTCGTTAAAACTTGTTTGTACTGCGCGACTCTGTTCCGGATCATCCAGCAGATAGGTTCTTTAGAGGCTATAAAATTTTGGGGAAAGTCGGGAAAGTGTGTAGAATATTGAACACTGTAAGATATGAGCAGAGATAAAAAACAACGTGTAAACTTGCTATCACGGGATTTGGTTGGTTTTTATAAAAATATTGCCTTATACCCATCCCAAGCTATCAAAATTGAATTACTCCGATGGGTAGGGAGAGGAAGTAGGGATTTGGGAAAAAGATGTACGTGGATTTTGGTGAGAAGAGATGAGAAAAATTTAGGAACAATCACCCTCAATTATAACGAGGACAAGCTTAGATGCCGCATGGTCTAACGCGCTATTCTCCAGTAGACTAGACAGTCAATGGCAGGTAGGTTGAGGTTTAAATCTCGGTGGGGTCAAGTGAGTGAATTTTTTTTTAACCCCTTTTCCACATTTTAATTCGGCTACATTTCCCTTAAATATAACCTCCTAACCCCTCAACCATTAGCATAATTAGTGGCCTTTTATAAGCGTGAAATCTGACGGTTAGTAGGACACGGTGCTAAATTTTTTTTTTAAATTATATTTATTTATGTAAAGAAGTGAAACATTTGAAAATTATAAATACAAAATGTAGGCCAACATTTTATAAACACGAAAAAAACTTAATTGGAATAACATACTCGAACAAATTATCATATAACGTACTATAGCTTTGGAAAAAACATTTAAAAAATAGGTTTGCTATAAAAACTTCTAAGTAAGTTTCCTTAAAAAAATAAACATTTTTATCACCTTGTTAATCGAAATAAAAAACCCTTCAAATAGTGATTGAAGGAAAATTGTTCGAATCACTTTTAAAAATCCAAATTTTCAAAAAATTAGTTATTTTTAAACTCAATTACCTTTAAAATATGTAAATTTATTAAATTAAAAATAAAATATTATTTTCATAAAATAAAAAACAGGAACCTATTTTGAGATAAATATTTTAAGCCTTTGTCGAGAAATCTAATTCTAAAAAAATGTGTCAAATTGAAAACTCTAATTAAGTTATTTGAGGGTTTAAAAAAAAATAATTATTATATCTTTATAAATAGTCAGCATATACAACTTTGAACAAAATCTTTAGTTTTTCTAAAGTATTTTAAACTAAAAAAACAACTTACTATACAAGCTGAAAACTCGTATACTTTTATTTGCCATATCAAAAACACCAGATAACTTATATAATTGAAATAAAACGTTAAACTATTTTTTAAAATTTTTAAATTTTTTAAGTTTCAAGTTTTCCAACAAAAAACAAAAATAAAATGTTATTATAACTCAAACATTCCATAGTTATCCATTTAAACATACAGTGTCGGATTAAGGCCCCGGACAGGCCCAAAGACAGACATGGAGTCAAACATGATTTTTAAATCCCCTTTTTTGATTTTGGGAGTATACAAAATGTAAGATTCATCACAAACTGAAGTTGAAAACATTCACTTTAAAATACTTTCACTTTTTAACAGAAAGTAAAAATATATGTTCGTATTGATGATGTTATCTTGGTGGTTTCATTTAAAGATTCTAAGCCACTAAACGACTGAAACACAATGTAATGTGTTTTTCTGATCATTGAATTCTCGGCGCCAGCTTGTTCGAATAACCGGCCTAATATTTTCCTTAGATACCAAGACTCGGGCTAATCCCAGCCGGATGTAGTAGTAGCGGAATCTGGTTCATTCCCTCGTTATTACTCTTTTAATTTCCATTATATTTGTTTAAGTAGCTTTTATAACGATTTTGTCAAAACTAACTAATGGTTTCTACATTTCTCTAAAAAAATATAATATATATTCCATTTTTTTAGGATAAAGTTTATGTTTACAAAAAGAATAATTTTAAGTCAATAACCTGATAGTTAAATTAGTTATGTAGTATTTAGGCATATACGTGGGCTTACAGTAAAATGTAAATGAAGAGTACGGAGGGAATAGGGGTGGAGGTCATCTCACACACAATGTTCAGGACAACTTTTTATATTTCTAACCCATTAATAACCCAGAAAATATTGTTTTAATTAATTTAATATTACAGAAACATCATTTAACCATAATTTAAGTGCATTATATATAGTGTGAATATAGGGATGTCGTGGATGTGTAGTAAAACATGGCTGCAGGCGATACACTCATTTTTTTTAAAACATCCACATCTGTTGCGTGAATATCCGCATCCGTAATATCGTAGACACGCCCTTGCTAGTTCCGACCTCTCACACTCCTCTCAATGCTATCCATGAGTGCTGTTGCCTCCCTGCTTTTGAAACAGTTGCTAAGTCTCTAGTATCGAGGTAGTTGAGTGCGGAAAGTGTCTTGATCCAGCTCGCCGGGGGAAATGTTCCTTGTGAAGTAAGCAACACGCAAACACATCAATCAATCAACAAGACTATAACACTTTCCTCGAGAGTCGCTCTTTATGACACACTGAATGGGGATGGACACATGAAGGAAGGTACCAAGGGAGTTGCATGCATCACTATGATTGAAGACCTAGGCTCGAACCTGACCGGCTCCAATATCTTACAATGCACGCTGTTTCATTATTTCTCTCAGCAACGCCAACAAGGTTTATTAAGATTCTTACTTAGTCTGTTTTATTTCAGTTTATACGTATATATCTATGTAAGATCACTTGTTAGGCATGAAGAAGGTATAGTTTATGAGAGAAATCGTAGCCGCACTTGTGTAAAGGGAGAGTAAAAACACAATTTAGGAAAAACTCAGAACACCCAGCTCTGATTAGAGCTCTGATCCTCTGTCACCAGAAAACCAGATTAGATGAGCTTCATAATCTTGACCATGTGTCTATCGACGTGGTTTTTAATTAACAGGTAGCGTGGAGAGAGTATGAGAAAACTAAACACGTCAACCAAGATTTAGTTCATATCAATAGCATGACCTCGGTGATCTTGAGGTAAATGCTGCCTAAGAACCGATGTTCGTGAGTTCAAACCCAGCTGAGTTCGACGGATTTTTCTTGAACGAACAAAAAATCCGTAGCACAGCTTTCTTCGGAGGGGAGTAAGTCTGTTGGACCCATGTCGATTGTGGAAATGTAAATAACCCAGGGAGTTATGTGAAATTACCTTTTCCGACAATATTGGTAGGCCCTTCACTCTCACGCATCGAAATTGTTTATGTGCTGATATAATCATTCGGCTTAGCAAGTGCACGTAATTACCTCAAAAAAATAATTCCAATATAGTGGGTGCATGGATTAAACGTCAATATCATATAATCTTGTACGCTGGAGGCAGAGAAATGTGGGTTTGGATACCAACTGTATGTTCAGAAAATGGGTTTTTTATTCACTATTTTCCCAATATCCCTCCACTCAAATGAAGGTACATGTTCACTAAATTAAAGCCTTGCACAATCTTATCAAATTGGTTTAGTTAAATGTTGCTACCGAGAGAGAAGTAAGCCGGGGTGTGGAAAATAATAGCTCAAATGTAAGCTGAAGATCACGTGGCCACCAGTGCATCCCCTATACTAAGTAAGTTGTCACTACTTAGCCAGTAATGGTACCTAGAGTGCATGGAGACCATTACTAACAAATATACCCCCAACTTGTTGCCATATATCGATTTCACATGTGTTTTTTGTAGTGTGCTAGAAAATATTGATACGTGATGAGCATTGGTATAGTTTTACTAATATGATAATTACTAATTATGAACAAGTTCACCAAAAAATATCAATAAGAATTTAGTTATAAAATATGGTATATTGAATTCACAAGATCGTTGAAATGTCTGAAGACGCATGATGATTTATAATTTCACCTAGAAACACCTGAGACGTTTTGTTTTTCAGTTTGTTGGTAAAGAGTTTAAGAGTTTAGTATCATCCTCTAAATTGTAGTGTTTTAGTTAATTTACACATAGTATCGGAGTGGTTTGTCAGGAAATCTATAGAAGCACGTGACCATTTCAGGAGGAACGCGTCATCAACACACTAAGCAGATCATTTGGCATTTTTGGCCAAAAATAAAATTATTACAGGAATTGATGGATCGCTGGTGGAGATAGGGAGAATATATGGAGATAAACATTTAAGAGTCTAAAATGATGATGATTTAAAAAAGTAAGAGCCACTGGCAATCAAAATAATTGGAAACGTAGAGTTGTAAAACATGAGCAGTTCACGTACCTGGTAATTATTCTGTAGAAAAAAGAATTGTATACTGCACCAAGTAAATTAGGTCAAGGATCGCCATGGCCAAGGAAGCTTTAAGTAATATGAGGTTACTGATGGAACCAGAAAGTTGAATATAGAACTGAGGAAGAACTGATTAAATGCTATACATTTGGAGCATCGTGCTGTATGGAGCAGAAACTTGGACTCTTAGGATGATGAAAAATAAATATTTGGAGAGTTTTGAACTTGGTAATGGAGACCACTTGAGAAGATCAGGTGGACGACCGGGGACAAAATGAAATCCTTAGAATAATTTTAAAAATTTTAATTTTACAATTATCTTCGACTGAATCGGGGTTTTTTCTTTATCAACCCGATAATATCTGAGTGGTTTTTAAAAGGCCGGTTTTTAAACCCGGAAAAAAGGGCGTTGAAATTTTGTGATTGGCTTCCGGGGACCAAAACGAAACAAATTTAAATGTTTTTTTTTTTGTTTTCCAATAAACTTGTGGTTAAAAAAATAACCCCTTAGTTTTTTAAACTTTTTAGAAAAAATTGTTTCAAAAATTTTCCCCCAAAAACCTCAAGAAATATCCTTGGATTTTTTTAACTAAAGTAAGTGAAGCTTGTTGGTCACAAATATGTTTAAATTTAAAAATTTAAAGGGGTATGTTTAAATTTTTTATTTAAAATTTGATGGGCATTTGTTCATCTTATTACTAATTTTAAATTTAAAAAACCGGGGTTTCCACTTTCTATTAAAAGATTTTTTTTTAATTTTTGGGAATATGAAAATTTCTTAAATTTTGCTTTTAACAAAATTTAAATTTTGGGGTTCCCAAAAATTCCCTTTTTTCACACTCCCAAAGGTGTTTTAAACCCCAATTTGTTATTATTTTTAAACTATTATTACTATTAGAAACCCCTTACAACCCTTTTGGGTTATACGCATTTAAAAAAGCTAATGTCAAATGGTGGGTTTGATAGATTCCCTTTCAGTTTAACTTGGAATCCGAAAAAAGGTGGAGGCTGGAATTCCCACATTCAAAGTTGTGTTGATTTTAGGGTTTTGTCGAGGTAAAGGGAAAGGGGTTTTGGGGGAAATTTCAGACAAATATGTCCCCAAAACCTAGTATTGCCCCCAAGACCCCCAAAAAAACAAAAAACCCCGGGGCCCACCTTACCCCTGGGACCCCAGGTCACCTATTTTTCCCGAGTGTTGGGGGGGAAAACCCCGGGCTATAAATCCATCTCCAAATTTCCCGCTACCGGGGTTTGGTTCGATGTTTCCTTTACATTTATATTTTTATACTCTGTGGGTCCCAAAAAAATAACGGTTTTTTTTTTTTTTTTTTTTTTTTTCCCCCCCTTTCCAAGGGGAACCAACTTTTTTTTTTCCGACTAAAAAAGGTCCACCCCACTTTAAAAGGTTTTTAAATTTTATTTTTTCCCTTAAAAAAATTAAAATTTTTTTTAAAAATAAATACTATACAAAATTTAAAAAGGTAAATTTTCAACAAAACAAATTGGAAACCTTTACAGTAAATAGAAATTTTGTAATGTTATCCTTTTTTTTTTAGATTTTATTTTGTTTATTAGGTTTTAATAAGAATTAAAATTTATAGTTTAATAAAAAAAGGGTTTTGTTTAGGGTTTACTAGGGAAATCGTAGGTTTAAAAATTGTTTTGTTTTTTATTAAGTTCACGCGCTTTTAGAAAAAACGCAGCCAAAAACCTTTTTTAAAATTCGGTAGTTGGTTTTTTTGGCTCCCCCACTTGTAAAATTTTTATAATTTTGGGGTTTTCCAATTTTTAAGGTTTTCAAATACCCCAAAGCTTTTTTTATCCTTTAAGTGGGGAATTATCCTTTTTGGGGATATATTTCGAATTTTGGGAAAAAATGACAACGTCGCAGGTACGGGGGGAATTCTCAAACCCTTTTTAAAAAAGGGTTTAAAAAAGTGTATTTTTCCCCCACCCTTTTTCCAAACCAATCGATGCAAAAATTTGTATTTCAGCGTCGAAAATTTCAGGGCCCCATTTCCTGAAGTTCATCAGTGAGGTCAACTGGAAAATCCCCAAAACCCCCGGGGGAAAAGCCAACCCCTCGGGTTTTCCCGGGGGGTTCCGCCCGCTATTTGTGTCAGAGCATAAAAAGGGACCCCTTTCCTTTATTCAGGTTTCCCATACCAAACATTTTCTTGTAGCACACTTGCAAAGGCGGTTTCCCACGGGGAGCAAAGGAAAGCGAGTGGGGGGGTTTGGGAAGCGATGAGAAGGGGAAGATACCAACGGGCCTGTTGGCGGGGAAGTTTCCCTTTTTGAGGGGGAAGGGCGGGGGTAAATTTCCCAAAACGGTTGAGGACTTTGGCGCATCTTTTTTGGGGGGCATGTTTTGGGGAATGCGGGGAAATGTGAAGGAAAAATAAGACAAACATGTTATATTTTTCCATTACTTTGGTGTATTAAAAGATATTCACTTGTTAACGGAAAAAAATAATCACATGTTGGCACCCTTTTCGGAAAGTGGATTTTTCTGTTGAAAAAAAATGGAAAAAGTGGAGAAAATTTTGGGGAGAAGAGGGTTTCAAAAGGATACTATGGGCCCCCAAACTAGGAAAAATTAAAATTTCGTTGAATTTTCGGGCTAAAAATACGCGCGATGGTGATGGGGGCTTGACAACTCTTGCTCCAAAACCTTTTTTTTTCTAACATCCGCAGCCCGTAATTTTTTGTTATATTTTTATTGGGGTTTACCTTTTTCTCGGGGGGAAAAAATGGTTTCTGATTATATTCTTGTCTTTCTTTTTTGCCCAGGCAAAACACCACCCCAGAGTCGGGCCTTGGGCTGGGTACATTGAAGGCAAAATTTTTTGCCACAAAGGGTTTAAAATAAGCAAAAAGTGGGCGTAAAAGGGGTAAAAATTTTTTCATACTTGTGAGTACCAACTCATTTTTAAAATTGGGCTTGCTGTTCCCAAGTTGGAAATTTTAAATTTACATCCTTTAAACCCTTTTTCCAATTACATTTTTTTTTGAGGGGGCACATATTTTAAAATAAAAAAAAATTTTGAGTAATAATCAATCAATATAAAATATTTCTACGTTCTGACCCTTTTTTACCCCTTTTTCCAAAAATTTTCCCCCTGGTTTGGCGTGATTTTGGGCCCCCATAATTTATTTTTTCAAAAAAATGACAAAACTGGGATGGCTTTTAAAATATTCCCTTTTTCCCCCTTTATTTCGCCATGGGTTTTATTGTTAAGAATAGCACAATCATTATTTTAAACATAGCTTTTTTTTATCAAGGAAAAATTTAATTCCAAAAAAAGATTTTTAAACCAAAACCCAAAATGATCCCCATATTTTTGACATTCCTTGATTTATTTTGTTGTTTAAAATTTTTTTGAGACAAGGGTTTTTCCCCAAATTTCTACAAAACCCCTTTTTTAAAAAAATTTTATTTTTTAAATTTTGGACATAAAAAAAAGTAAAAAGAGTATTTTAAAATAAAAAAAGGGGTTCGGTTTAAAAAAGCCCCATACTTTTTTTCCTTAAAAGAATTTTAAACAAAAATTTTTTTAAGTAATCATTAAAAGGCTGTCTTCACTTTTAAAGATCTGGGTATTTTTTTTTCTTATTCATAGTTTCCCTTTAAATTTCTTTTTTTTGGGGGAACGGGCCTTTTTTGGAAAATTTTAAATGAAAAAAAATCAAATTTCTTTCTTGGGAAGGGTTTACAATGTCTGGAAAATTTACAACTATAAAAAAAGGTATGAGACAAAAAAAAAAAGCTCTATTTAAAATCAGGAGAAAAAAAAATTTTTTTTGTATCACAAAAATTTTACTTGGTTTTAAAAGGAAAAAAAGGGATTTTATCTGTGTCCAGACATTTTCCATCGTTTGTTTTCACTTACCCCCCTGTTTTTCAGCAGGGTATTTAGCCAAGGTCTCAAAAGAAGAACCATATTAGATGGACTTGGTGGGCTACCAAACCCAAGGGAGTTTTCAGGGGTTATGTTGAACAAGTCCAATTACAATGAAGAAAAAATTAAAACAGAAAGTTAATTTCTGTCATAACATGTAATGCCTTTGAACTATATTTTATTTTAAAGTTAAAGCAGCTTATTTTCAAACATCGTTTGACCTGTTTTAACTGAACGAGCATTATTTTACACATATATTAAACACTTATCTACTTTTTGTTTTGGCCTTTCGGTAATGAGTTCAGGGTTTAGACCCCGTTTGAGTATATTGTTGTTTTTCTTCAATGAGTGTCCATTCTCTCTCTCTCAACTCAATAGCGAGTAAACTTATTCCTCATTCCTAGCAGATTGGGTGTAAATATTAAGATATCTTGAATACGAAATAAGACGCGTAGAGATATAATCAAATCACTGAGTATAAAGTGAGATAAATGTTTATTTAAGTAAATAAATATTAGGACGCAATCGTACAAACTTTCTCGTAGGTTTTAAAGTTTCTAAAGACAAATTTTTAAATCAAGTTTTTTTTAAACTACTATTAAATGAAGTTTTTTTTAATAAAAGTGTATTCTTATTTATTATGAAAGAATATTCCGCATGCCTATTTTGAACCAAATCTTAAAGGCATTTTTTGAAAATTCCAAATTTTCTATGAATTATTTTAAGTAAATTAACCTTAGATTAATTTATTTTTAAAAACCAACAAACATTATTTATTATGTTGGGAAATACTATCTAAATACAATTTTTGAACAAAAATAAATCTGTTGGTTTTTTTTTACTTTTTTTAAATATCCATACATCATTAATACTATTAATTAATTTTTAAAGAAAAACCAGTATAAAATACCATTATTTATACTGTATAAAACTTGAAAATTACCAATTTTTAACCACATGACTAGAACATCTAAAAGTATTCAAATTTAAAAAAGTTATCAGTAAACCACCCTTAAACAAAATTCACTAAAAAAAACAATTATACAGTTTTATTTGCCATGTAAAACATTCCCAGATATGCATTTTAAACAAAATTGTCGGAGAAAATTTTTGAATCTATTTTGAATTTTCAATAACCAATAAACAGTAAACTACACCTTAAAGAATTTTTACACAAAATACAATATCTTTCAGGTAAAATACTCCCTAATTATCATTTAAGCAAATTCATTAGAGCCATATTCTAAAAATGTGGAATACGTAAAATTACTCATCAGTTACTATCCTACCCTCAATTTGAGGGATGGGGTCAAAATAAAAAACCTCACAAAATGTTGCCTTTAAAATGCCCAAATTTGGGTTCGAACACGCACACAACGTAAGTTTAATACTCGGGTTACAACTTTTCACGATTATAATTCTTTCTTTGGTTTGCAATACTTTCTCTTGGTTTGATAAAGTAAAAAATGCAAAACCATTATTGTAATGTAGGCCTACAATAATTAACTTTACATAATACTAGAACAATTGATTAGGATTTTTTTTTGCAGGGAATTTGAATACCTGTTCTGAATAACTGAATTTAATCTATATGGTACGGATGAGTCAAGTAAAATTATAAGAAATGTACTCCAACTACCAGAAGGAATAGAGGTAAATTATAAGGAAAAGTTACTCTCGGTACACCCAGCCGGGAATTTAACTCTGACTCCCATCACAAGTGAACCGAACTAGACAAGCTAACATTTTGTCCGCGTTGCCACCTGTGCAAGTAATAAATTATTAATTTGTTTCACTTACACAGATATACCAATTACCTTTAAATCTTAATATTTTATTAAAACACAGTTTTAAAATAATACAATTTATTAAAAGAAATTTAAACAATTAATTAAGCTTCATTTAAGTTCTACAATATCCTCATCGTTCCTGAATATAATTTTTTAAAAAGGAAAGTATTTTTTTATTTTAGTTTTTAGTTTTTTAAAGGCTTATAATAATTTATAATACAACTTCATAATAATTGATTTTGATAATTTTTTGGTAGATAATCCAGCTTTTCACTCAACAAGACTTACTCGTCCAAGGATTTATAACCTTAATGGAAATCATACAACATTTTAAACTCAATTTAAACTTACATGCAGACGTATTGCTAAGTTAACATTAATTTAAAATTTAGAATAAAGCGGCCAAGTGTTTGTGGATCTCTGAAGGTTGTTTAATGAGTAAACAAAGTTTATATCAATAATTCATTAGAAAGTTTCAAAAAGGAACAAGCACGTTTTCACAAAGAAAATAATCAAAACTTTTTTTTTCTAAGATTCTCTCACCGAGAATCAATAACTGAAATTTGAGGTAAATTAAAGGGTTGGTTTAAAATACATTATGTAACGTATTGTGCTGTTCTCAGAAGTTATGGCAGTAAAATAATTGAAAAATATATGTTATGCAACATTATTTAAACGTCATATCTAGAAAATGATGGGTTACTTGCTAGTGGTAAGTAATTAAGGCAAATTGGATTTGGTTTGGGTTTTTCGATACGTCTTCTACCCCTTTGGGTTGAACATATGCATTTATTTCCTAATGGGCTAAGGATTTATAAGGTAAAAACATTTGAGGAAATGTACTCTAATTTGAGTTGAATTACAAGCTGCAAGTGAATGAAACTTCTTCAGGGACACAATCACTCGTCATTTGTCATTGTTTACATCGGTAAGCTGTCATTTGTGAGTGACCCTGACCTCTATTGGTAGCTCGACAGTCCTTGGTGTAAGTCGTTGGTAGCAGATTTCATGCCCTAACCTCTCTTGCACCCTTTCTATCCTCCTGGATCCGTGTGTCGACTCGGGGGTCATGTCGACTCAATACACCAACAACTAGTAAGGACCGCTTCGATGGCTGCGTGGTCTAACGCACTAATCTCACAGTAGACTAGACGATGATAGCTGCGTGGTCTGACGTGCTATCTCACAGTAGACTAGACGATGATGGCTGCGTGGTCTAACGCACTAATCTCACAGTAGACTAGACCGATGATAGCTGCGTGGTCTAACGCACTAACTCTCACAGTAGACTAGACGATGATAGCTGCGTGGTCTAACGCACTAATCTCACAGTAGACTAGACCGATGATTTGCTGCGTGGTCTAAGCATAAACTCACAGTAGACTAGACCGATGATGGCTGCGTGGGCTAACGCACTAATCTCACAGTAGACTATAAACCGATGATGGTTGCGTGGTTTCTAACGCACTAATCTCACAGTAGACTAGACGATGATAGCTGCGTGGTCTAACGCACTAATCTCACAGTAGACTAGACCGATGATGGTTTGCGTGGTCTAACCAACTAATTCACAGTAGACTATCCCGTGATTGGCTGCGTGTTCTAACGCACTAATCTCACAGTAGACTAGCCCGATGATGGCTGCGTGTTCTAACGCACTAATCTCACAGTAGACTATATCGATGATGGCTGCGTTTCTAACGAAATAATCTCACAGTAGATAGACCGATGATGCTGCGTGGTCTAACGCACTAATCTCACAGTAGACTAGACCGATGAGGGCGCGTGGTCTACGACTAATCTCACAGTAGACATACCGATGATGGCTGCGTGTTCTAACGCACAATCTACAGTAGACTAGCCGATGATGGCTGCGTGTTCTAACGCACTAATCTCACAGTAGACTAGACCGATGATGGCTGCGTGGCTGACGCGCTAATCTCACATTTGACTAGACCGTGATGTCTGCGTGGCTAACGCACTAATCTCACAGTAGATAGACCGATGATTGCTGCGTGGTCTAACGCACTAATCTCACAGTAGATAGACCGTTGATGGCTGCGTGGTCTAACCACTAATCTCACAGTGGGACTATACCGATGATGGCTGCGTGTTCTAACGCACTAATCTCACAGTAGACTAGCCGATGATGGCTGCGTGGTCTAACGCACTAATCTCACAGTAGACTAGATCAATGATGCTGCGTGCCTGACGCGCTACTCTCACAGTAGACTAGACCGATGATGGCTGCGTGTTCTACGCACTAATCTCACAGTAGATTTAGATCAATGATAGCTGCGTGGCCTGACGTGCTACTCTCACAGTAGACTAGAACCGATGATGGCCCTGCGTGTTCTAACGACTAATCTCACAGTAGACTAGACCGATGATGCTGCGTGGTCTAACGCACTAATCTCACAGTAGACTAGACCGATGATGGCTGCGTGGTCTAACGCACTAATACAGTAGACTAGATCATGATAGCTGCGTGGCCTGACGCGCTACTCTCACAGTAGATAGACCGATGATGGCTGCGTGTTCTAACGCATAATCTCACAGTAGATAGATCAATGATAGCTGCGTGCCACGGTTTACTCTCACAGTAGACTAGACCGATGATGACGGTGATATTGAAGTTCAAATCTCGGTTGGGTGTACTGAGGGTAGTTTCTCCCAATAGGGTTTTCCACTCTTTCTCCACGCAAATATGGCTACACTTCCTATAAATATACCCTTTCCTAATCCTTAAACTATTATGTAAATAGTATATAAGCTTTAAAGCTGAACGGGTAGTAGATGCTGTGTAAAAAATCCTAGTGAAGGATGGCCCTTAATGGTAGGTGGTAGAGCATTTTCACCCAAAATAAGGGTTCGTCCCCATATCCAGGGTTTTCATTTTTAATTAATTGAATTTGATTCAACTGCCAGGACCGATCTTGAGAATAACATTACGTATTACCTTATGTTTAACAGGATTAAAAGGGAGAGTATACATATTAGCCCGGAGTTGAACCCCGAACTTCAAGTCAGTATCAAAAAAAACTAGACTAAACTAAAATCCATCCACGTGGAACTTATGTGGGAAATTGAAATATAAAAGGTAGGGAAACAAAAAGCTCAGGGCAGTCATAACAGACAAAAACCTGTTTTATGGTCATTTTCCAAAGAGATGGGGAAAAAATTAAATATAAATGTTTGTAATATCGATATTATTGAACTTCAAACACTTTGAAGTGATCTCCTTATCGATGAATAAATGAAAAGAAAAAAATTCTTTGTTATTTTGTTCTATAAAAGATATTTACCGAAGGAAGATACTTGAGACGTCGCTGAAGAATGTATCAGCTTTTTTTTCTTAGTGCGGCATTAACGAGCAGCACTCAAGGATCATCGATATATCATTATGCATGAATCGACCTATCTAAGCATTCCAGTAGATATCCAACTCGGTGTGTGCTTGTTAATGTCCTAAAGGTGAATCAATAAGCTCACTAACACCACGTGGGCCCGAGAAAGTCTGTCCTACACCTCTCTCGCAATAACCATCGATCGTGGCACTTGGACTGGAACGCAAAATAGCTTTAGTGGTTGATATCGAACCAGACCATCAATGCAGGAATGACCACGGCTTCATTTCAGGGGCAGATTGGAACTATCTGTTTACAATAGGGAGTGTTCAGGAAGGAAGAGTATTTATCTACATTTTTTTTGGTTTATGTTTATGCTGTAAGCTTTTAAAAGTCGTGTAAGGGGAGATGTTTGGATATCAGAATAAATAGCGAGTTTTAAATATAAGTTAAGGGTTTTAAAATAACCTCCATCTAAATATTAGGTTAGTGCAGATTACTGTTTGAAATGTCCATTTATATGGGGGTTAGTTGACTTGAAATTGATTTGTTGAATGCACAGGTTGGTAGTATGTTTTAGAAATGTGGGATTTTAGCTCAAAAAAACAACTCTGTACTTAAATTTATCCCCACTAACTTTATCCACACTTCCCTAACCGTGCATACTCCCTTCACTTCAACAACATCCATACACTTAGTGATACATGCTCTTTTTAATTATAGCTTTTAATGTCTCTTTTTCACACATTTTATTAACATTATTTAACCACGTCTTACATGGCCTACTCCTTCCTTTTGATCCACACACTCTACCTGCATATATTTGCTTCGTCACTCAATACACACTATCATCCACATACCCAAACCAAGTAAGACGTTCTTTAAGATTTACCGATTGGATTTCTTTTCGAACCACACTCCTTCAGCACCCATTCATTACTGACTGTCCATACGAGTTTATCACACACATTTCTTAGAGCTCTCATTCCAACCCATTTTACCTTGTTCTTGTGTTTCTCCTGACAGACCACGTTCGCACCCATAAAACACATGGAGCTTTAACAAATTTTGATATATTTATACCTTTGACTCTTTCAATACTAATTTATTCTTTGCCATAGTCGACAAAACATCTAACTTCTTTCCGAGATGCATTTTAACTGTATGTTGATTTCACCCATTTTACGAACATTCTGTCCAGAACACCCAAAATCATTCACTTGTTCTAACAGTTTTCTGTTTTATACTATGTGGCAATCATTTCCTGATCCGTCCTTATTAAAAACTATCACCAAAATTCAATTGATTTAATGGATTCTGCAAGTCACTTTCATTCTCAGCCATTTTAAACGGCTCATTGTTTTATTTCATTTTCCATTGACTTCTCAATTTTTACACCAA
>JBCFYV010011164.1:15192788-15204107 GCA_039000515.1 Timema cristinae | reverse complement strand
AAAAATAAACTAAAAACTTTAAATTCTCGATAAAAGAAAAAGATTTTTTAAGTGTTTATAGAGGACGGGGAGATCGAGGTTCGAATTCTCGGTCGGGTAAAACTGGGGTGGTTTTTCCTAAATGGTTTTCATTTTCCCCTCCACGCAAATGCAGGTTCACTTCCTCTAATTCAACCTTCCCAATTCCTAATCCATTAGCGTAATTATACTTAAGCGTTAAAACCCGAACGGGTATTAAGACGCGGTGCTAAATAATAATAATAATAAGTGTTTATAGTAGAAAAAATTTTTTGTTACTATTTATCTTATTGTATTTAAACTAAGTATAAACCCCAAACAGATAGTAAGACAGGGTGCCTAAAAATATGTTTAAATATCAAACAAAACAAATCGTTGGCATTTACATGTTAATTTTCTGTTGTAGATTTAAATGGGGTACGGGGTATATATTCTTTCTTTAATTTTTGTAGGTGAGGTGATTTGGTTTTCCTTTGTAACAACTTACATTGTAACAACACTCACCAACTCGGACAGACAACTGGGACAGCGATGTAACGACTTACATGGTAACAACACTCGCCAACTGGGACAGCCAACGGGAGTCAACACGGCGGCACTAGCTTGACGGCGACCTACGCTCTCGCCAAATACATCGGACTGACTGAAGGCGTGCCCGCGCCTGCCGGAAACGAGGCTCGACCACGTGTTCGGCCAGCAGAGAAGATGGATAGAAGATTCCGTTTCCGCCTTCGCCGAGTTTCGAGAAGGTGTAGGTTTTTCGATATGAGTCTCGAACCTCTCCTCCCCCCTTGTTTGTAATGTTCTCCAAACCCTTTCCCTTTCCTTCGATCCGCCCCCCTTCCTTGAGAATTTTTATTTTGTAATAAAATAGCGGTTACGGGATCTCAGGTCACTTACTACCCCCCGGCTCGAGGATAAGAGGTGAGGGCAGCGACTGGGTTTCGGGGGATATTACTTTCCTACCAAATTTACTGTTTCGGCGCCCCATGGGGAACTCTTTCTAAATTACTATTTGGATTTTGTTATTAACTTATGTTTATTTGAATATTGACTATGCTACGCGCTTATCGCTGCTGGGAGTTAGAACCGTCGCTTTCGCCACCGCTTATATCCAGGTCTGGGCCCTATTCAAATGTATTTCATAAAATTTCCCAAATTATTAGCTTTTAATCCTGAGATTGTCAGGTCCTGGGTTCGAAACCCGGCTTATGTTATTTTCAAGTATAGCTGTTTTGGACTCATCTTTTTCGCCAAGTTAAACGCCTAGGGTTGTTAAGTTTTTAAATTACCTTGTGGCCTTGTTTAATTGCTATGACATCACGTTTGCTACGGGCGTCTGTAAGAAAGATATATATTTATACTAGGGTGGTAACTTAAACGCAGAGTAACCAGTTTAGGAACTAATAAATTTTAACGAAGTAACCAAAGACCATGTCACTGAGATCCGGACCGTTACCTTGATAGATTAATTTGTAACGTGATTTGTTTTGAGGAGGTAACGTTTATGTTTCCTTTGATGTAAGTGATTTCCGCGATGGACGGAAAAGCGCGCTTCACGCGGTGTTGATTGTTTGCTCAGCTTGTTATTGTTTTTTTTTGACAAAATTAAAAATTGTTATGTTCATTCAGGTAACTCTTTACCTAATTTACTGCCTCTTACCTTATAGTTTGTTAAGGGGGGGGTTGCAAAATGGTAGCAAGCATGGTTAACATGGTTAACATGGTTAACATGGTTAACGTGGTTAGCATGGTTAGCATGGTTAGCGTGGTTAAGTGGTTAACATGGTTAGTGTGGTTAGCGTGGTTAACAGTGGTTACATGATTGATGGTTACTGGTAGAAATTTATTGACTTTTAATTTCGACGTTTATTTTATATTGTGCTCTTGGTCCTTAGTTCATGCCTCGAACGACTATGGCTCTATAAGTATGGGCTTGGAAAGATGCCGAAAAAATTAAACAAAAAAGGGAAATATGCCAGAGGGTTATATTTAATGTAATACATTGTACTAATACCTATTTGTATCTTTTTTCATACTGTCTTTGGGCCCATGGTCCTCCGTGAAACCAGGCGACAAGCCATCAACCAAATTGAGAGATCTGATGTCTACAGACTGAACCGTGAACAACTCATCGCGAGCTCCAAAATTGGTCCACCCTACTCCACCCAACGCAAGGGTTTGGGTGATTAAGGTTTTTTATGCGAACTAGTGAGTGAGGTTGGGAATCTCCGGCAGATTTGCATGACACAGTTGCGTTGGTGAACAACCGATGACGCCCTCCCCTCCCCCCGTCCCCAAACGCCAGCGGTATCTGTTAAATGTCATAGTAAGGTACTATTGGAAATATTAGGTCGCATTCCTGTGTGTAGTGGTCAGAACTACACGGAGTTATTTAATTTCTTGGTTGAAATTAGCCGGGCTTTCCCGCCTTAAACTTGTTAGTGAGCCCGAGTTTTGACATTGTGTTTGTCCAAACGTCGGGATTCTTAACCGAATTATTTTCCGGGGGGTATTCGGCAGGTTTATCAGTTAAGGCAGTAACTGACCAGATTCTTAATACGTTGTTACCTAGTAGAGTTAGACAGAAGTTATGCAGGGAGGTTGTGCATAGATTTCAGTTTCCTTGTGAAATTTTTAGGAACTTTGTTCTATCTATACGGAGGCAGCTCGCGTACTCAATGCGATCTTAAGGAGCCTGAACTTGTAAATTTTTTTTGGGGAAAATTTTTGTGGGCCGCTTACCAGGCGCCATTTTGTGTTCTCAAGTAAACCAACTTGTATACTTGATCTCTATCCCTTGGCTTCGCACGTTGAAGAGACTCTTCTCTCAGAAGAGGAATACTCAATGCGCATGCGCCTGAGGTTGTAAGCCACGCGGGGTCGGGTTCAAATCCCGGAGCAAGTTCTCCTGTGCCGCTTATCGGCGCTCGTCCGCTCGGGAACCGTTCTAGGTACTTGGGGGGTAAACCCTGTGGGTGCTAACCAAGGGGGCCGCGGGCCCGTGACATTTTCTAGAGTTAGATGTTTCGCTGCAATAGATTGGGGCACGTTCAGAGGGAGTGCAGGCAGGTAAACTATTAAGGCGCGCTCGCGACCGTGGTACGGCCGCGTCTGTAAGTTTTTATGCCGCGGATTTTGAATCCCATGGTTAATGTTTGTATTGGTCATGTTGGGATGTTTAGGGTTTTATTTGATACTGGGGCGAGCAACTCCTTCATTAGTGAGAAACTTCTTGGTATTATTGGGGGCAAAGTTAATATTATGTGTGAAGATATTGGCCCGAAATCGACACTGTTGCGAATGGGCAATGTTTAATGGTAGACCATAAGGTAGTCTCTCCATTAAAATTGACAGGTTTTCTTGGAAACTTTCCTTTTACGTAGTGCCAACCCCCCCGTTTTGACATGATTTTGGGGAACGATTTTTTGTTTGAGACCAACGCTAGGTTGGATATGGGAAAACGTATAGTCTCCTTTAGTTTTGCACCAGGGAATTGTCTCGTTTGCGACCGAGAAAACGCCGCCTTTGCGTGTTTCCTTGGATAGGGATAAAGGGGCCATTCAAAGGGTAGTTAACCGGTTTCTGATGAAATTTCACAGATAGGTGGGGGGAAATGCAAACATTCTCCTTACGACATTTTTGCTCTTGACAACATCCCGTACGGTCAGGGCCATACTCCTGCGCCCCCTCCCAAAATGGAGATTTTTTAGAGATCTGATTTTCGACTTAGAAAAAAAAGGAGTCATTCGCCCGTCTAAATCACCTTATGCCAGCCCGCTTTCATTATTCCCCGCAAGGGCAAGGGCATCGCCCTCATTGTTGACTACGGAAACTTAATAAGAAACTTGTTTTCGATCCTTATCCGATGCCTACCCTAGAGTGGGCATTCCAACACCTTGGTAAAGCCAGGTATTACAGTCTCATTGATCTTAACGCTAGTTTTCCCCAAAATGCGCGCTCTCAGAGCCATCCAAGAAATTTACCGCCTTTGTAACTCCGGCAGGTTTATGAATTTAACCGCGTTCCCGTTAGGCATTAGTTTGCGGGGGACAGCGCTTAGTAAGTGTTAGATCATATTCTTGCCGACTTAAAATTTAAATTGTTTTCAATTATCTCGATGATATTTGCATTTATAGTAAATTTACTTCAGGACCATTTGCGTCACGAGAAACTGTGTTACAAACGTCTGCGCTCTGCTGGACTCACTGTTAATCCTGAAAAGGTTACATGGGCTAAGGAGTCTGTCCCGTATCTGGGATATGTTATTTCCCGGGGAAATTTGCTCGTTGACCCTGAGCGAGTCAGGCCTATTCTTGACTTCCCTACCCCGAAGAATTTAAAGGAACTTCTAGGTTTTTGGGGATGTGCGCATATTACGCCAGGGTTTTATCCCCTCCTCTCTGAGTTAGCTTACCCCCTAAACAGCCTAAGAAAAAAGGGAGCTGTAAATTTTCGTGGGGGCGGGAACAAAATGATGCCTTTTTCGCCCTCAAAAAGGCACCTTGTCTCTCCGGCGGTAAATTGCGCATGCCCGACTTCTCCCTCCCTTTTTATTTTACATGTTGATGCGTCGTCAATTGCCCTCGGCGCGGTGCTTTCGCAGCGAAACCCCTGATGGATGTAGGCCGGGAGCGTTCGCCAGCAAGAAACCTTAAATGCTTGCTGAAAAAAAAGTACAGTACGTACGAAAGGAATGCCTGGTTGTGTTTTCGCAGTAGAAAAGTTCTCAGATACCTAGAGCTTAGAAAGTTTGACCTGTATAAAAGACAACATGGCGCTGACCTGGCTATGGAACCCCCCCAAACAGTTGGGTAAAATAGGCCGCTGGATTGGAGGCTTTCTAGGTTTGACTTCACTACCCATCATGTCGCGGGTAAAGAGAATGTTTGTAGTGATGCGTTGTCGCGGATGGGAGAGGATCTTGACCCTGTAGGAGTGAAGCGGAGGTGGGAACGCTAGGCGTGTTCACACCACCCAGAATCTTTTATTTCCAATTGGTGCTCATCAGGCCGAGGATGAATTTTGTAAACAGCTCGTAATAGGATTAGAACTGGGGAAGTAGTTGGGAACTATCGCCTGCGCAAGGGTCTCTTAGTGATAATATTAGGGGGAGACCCAATACTATATTCCCGAGAAGATCAGGCCTATGCTACTTAAATATTTCCACGATTCTGTTTTGGGTGGGCATTGTGGGGTGCTCAAACAGAGAGGAAAGTTTCCAAGGAGTTTTATTGGCCCAACTTGCCCAAGGACGTAAGGGAGTGGGTGCGCAAGTGTGAGGCCTGCCAAAGGGCCAAACCTCACAAACTCGAAATTTGGTTTTCATTCTGCTGACGTTGCCACCGCCCTGGGAGAAAAATTTTTGTTGACTATGTTGGGCCCCTTACGCGTTCCTCCAGGGGAAAAAACGTCTATTTTGGTAGGCTGGAGCATTTTCTAAAATTTGTGGTGTTAATTCCCCTTAGGGAAAATGAAGGCATCTACGATGTGAATGCCTTATCTAGGGCGGGTGTGGGGCGTTCTTGGAACCCCTAAGGTTGTGGTTAGTGACAATGGCCCCTGTTTCCGTTCGAAGGCTTTCAAAGACATGTGCTTCTCTTGGGGTCAAACACGTGACCACCAGCCCATACTACCCCCCCCCACCACGTTGAGCGTTTTTAATAGGAATTTAAATGTGGCGCTAACTATTTCCACCACCAGGACCACTCTCATTGGGACAAGGACCTCGACTTTCTGAACGTCGCGTTCAACTCTGCGTACCACGAGTCAGTCGGAGCCACTCTGCCCCGGTCTTCTTGAATAGGGATTTTAAACCACCCCCTCTTAAAACCCCGTGGGATGTTGACCCGCTCTTATCTGACGGCCCATGACCGCCCCCTTTTAAGAGAAGTGTGAACTCGCCTATAAAAAATTTGTTAAAGTCTAGAAGGAAAGTAGCGCTACTTACAATCGGGGACGTCTCCCGTCCCCTTTAATGTGGGTGACAAAGTAGTTTGTAAATGCTTCCCTTGAGCTCGGCGATGGACAAGACGTCGGCTAAGCTGGCATTCAAATGGGGGTGGGCCATGGACATCGACAATTTTCCCAAACGCCTGTCTCAGTCCTACTAGTGGAAAATTGTGGACCTTCTGTAACCCGCCGCGCCCACGTTAGCCACCTCAAGGGGGTGACGTAGTGAGTCCACGTCCTGTGCAAGAAGGCAGGGCGTGTTATTGGTTAAGGATTATTTATGGTATATGGAGTAAAATTTAGAATTATCATAGGTTATTTAGGTATATAGTGTAAAGTTTAGGGTTTTTTCGTAGGTTTTTGCTTATTTGTTATATTGGACATTGATTCAAAAACTTAGGGGGAGGCTACCCGAACTTCTATATATATCTAATGGTTAGTGACTTATGTTTGAGTGTCGCCTTTGGGACTTGGAAGAATCCATACGCGTGTGTGCGCGCGTACTATATGAAAAGGAAGATGATGCAGTGCTTGCCCTTGTAGAAACATTTTTGTTCCTGTTGTGTCTACTTGGAGGCATAGCCTCATGTGGATTTCGCACTAAGTGCCGTGATGAACTGGATTAGATGGACTGCGCCTGCCAGCAGCCGTGTCAGAGCATTGTAGACTGTACATTATATTATTTTTGTAACTGTAGTTTATTTGTTCTCCAGGAGGTCCTTCACCTTCCCTCCCCTTCCCTTTTGGTTCGGGGCGAGATTATCGAACGCGCGTCTACAGAAGACGGGGATGGCTGGGCCGACTGATATGTGGGACGAAGGTCTCGCTTCAATGGGGTGGTCAGAAAGAAGGAGAGCGAAGCGTCAGTGCCGTGCGTTTTAATTACTCCGCGTGAGCTACTCCAGGATCTGTCAGAGCGCCACTACCGGGTGGGCTTACTACTTGACCATGAGCCGGCTATCCAAGGACTGTCATGAGGGTTCGTGTGGATCATCTCCCATTGTCTGCCCCTAACGGGAGGGAAGGTACCGCCCTGCCGTTACGCCCACTGCTGAGGACTCCTTCTGACATCCCGTCAGGGGGGGAGGATGTAACAACTTACATTGTAACAACACTCACCAACTCGGACAGACAACTGGGACAGCGATGTAACGACTTACATGGTAACAACACTCGCCAACTGGGACAGCAACTGAAAATCAACACGCGGCACTAGCTTGACCGGCGACCTACGCTCTCGCCAAATACATCGGACTGACTGAAGGCGTGTCCGCGCCTGCCGGCAACGAGGCTCGACCACGTGTTCGGCCCGCGAGAAGATGGATAGAAGAGTTTCCGTTTCCCCCCCTTTTTGCCGAGTTCGAGAAGGTGCTAGGTGTTCGATATGAGTCTCGAACCTCTCCTCCCCCCTTGTTTGTAATTGTTCTCCAACCTTCCTTTCTTCGATCCGCCCCCCTTCTCTGAGAATTATTATTTTGTATTTAAAAACTAGCGGTACCGGGATCTCAGGTCACTTACTACCCCACCGGCTCGAGGATAAGAGGTGAGGGCAGCGACTGGGTTTTCGGGGGATATTACTTTCCTACCAAATTTACTGTTTTTGGCGTCATGGGGGGAACTCTTTCTAAAATTTCTAAATTTTGGGCTTTGTTATTAACTTATGTTTATTTGAATATTGACTATGCTACGCGTTATCCGCTGCTGGGAGTTAGACCGCGCTTTCGCCACGCTTATATCCAGGGTCTGGGCCCTATTCAAATGTATTTTATACATTTGCCAATATTAGCTTTTTAACCTGAGATTGTCAGGTCCTGGGTTCGAAAACCCGGCTTATGTTATTTTCAATATAGCTGTTTCTGGACTCATCTTTGTTCGCCAAGTTTTTTAAACGCCTAGGGTTTTTTAAGGTTATTATTACCTTGTGGCCTTGTTTAATTGCTATGACATCCGTTTGTAAAGGGCGTCTGTAAGAAAGATATATATTTATACTAGGGTGGATAACCCTTAAACGCTAGAGTAACCAGTTTAGGAACTAATCAATTTAACGAAGTAACCAAAGACCATGTCACTGAGATCCCGGACCGTTACCTTGATAGATTTAATGTAACGTGATTTGTTTTGAGGAGGTAACGTTTATGTTTACCTTTGATGTAAGTGATTTCCGCGATGGACGGAAAAGCGCGCTTCACGCGGTGTTTGATTGTTTGCTCAGCTTGTTATTGTTCTTTTTTGACTAAATAAAATTGTTATGTTCATTCAGGTAACTCTTTACCTAATTTACTGCCTCTCTCACTTATAGATGTTAAGGGGGGGGTTGCACGTTAAGTGAACACCCAGAGACCTCAATAAAGTTAGTCGTCGTGACACCGTTGTAGCCCAACGAGGAGAAAATGCGTCAGGGTCATAAATACATATAATAATCAGGCTAATGTGCTAAGAGATGAGGAAGGTTGACTTAGAAAAGGTTTACCAACATTTACGTAGAGATATGTTTGAAAAACCATTTTGTAAAAAACCTAAATACAACCAACTGAGATTTGAACCTTGATCTCCCTATCATTGGTAGTCTAGTCTATTGTGGTTTATTATCACATACAAAATTAACTTTGAGACATGGTCAACAATACTCAAGACCGAATCGATTATACAATGAGGTTATAAAATAAATCCATGTTAGAACAAACAATAAAAAGTATCATACACAGTTAAGGCCAACTGACTAACAAAATAAACACTCAGCTGAGTTAGGCGCTACTATACAACTTATTAAACAATTGTGAGAGTGACGTCTTAGGCCATGTGGTCATCAGAGCAGGTACTCAGTCAGTAAAAGTCCATAATTATTACAATTCCATGTTCGTACTTTTCATTTTTATCTTAGCGCCACGTCTTACTACCCGCTAAGGTTATATGTTCGTGTACTATCTACTCTAATGGTTTTAGGCATGAGAAGGTTGTATTTATAGAAAATATACCCAAATTTGCGTGGAGGGAGATTGGAAAGCAATTTTGGAAAATCCACCCTCATACAACACCCGACTGAGATTCAAAACTCGATCTCTCTATCATAAGCAGTCTAGTATACTGCGAGAGTAGCGCGTTAGACCATAGCGGTTATTGTCATTGTTTCTCGCTTCCCCGGTGGGTATATTTGTCCACTACCGGACACAGGGCGAAGTCTCAGGAAGGGGGCGGGGGTGTCCGCGAGGGAACGAAGCTTCACGGAACATGTAATAAGCCCTGGCTCAGCTCTTGATTGGAACCGCGAGTTGGGCGAGCTAATGGCGTTCCGAGTCCTAGCAGATTACTCTCAGCCAAACCAAACGGACGGTTTCTATGATTTATTATTTAGCCCACATAGTACATAGTTTACAACCCCATTGCTTGGGGGGGGGGGGGTGGGAAGGCGATTCCGACGCTTTCATTTCCCAATTTTGAGGAAAATATTAGTCATCAGACACACGAACCGGGCCGTGCTATCCACACCTAATAAAACCCTAATGGTATAAGAAATTTTTAAGGGAATTTAAGATTAACTGCCACCTGTATTGTGTAAAGAGGGGGAAGGAGGAACCACTTTGTAAAAAATTAAACCAAAATACTTTTCACATGCGCGTAATTCGACCCCGACCTCGTCGTCACCAACAATGAGATGGCTTGGATAGAACTAACTCAAGATAGGGATATGGTGTAATGGGGTGGGCTGGATAGAACTAGCTCCAATATAGGGATGGAGTGGATATGTGTAGATGAAGTCCCTATTCTAAGCGTGGCAGGGGAAATTTTCGATTTCCCTATTGGCCTAGAGTAAGTAAGCAGGCCCATCTTACACATTTAACCATCAATACCCATATTATTGACTAATCGGAAGTTGGGGCAAAACAATTTTTATTGATTTAGTCAAATAATGCTGTAGATGTTAAAAAAATAAACAAAGTGAATACAGACATTAAAGGGTTTGGTATTATGGCATCGATAGTATCTATTATCTAATTTGTTCTCTTTAGAAGAACAACGCTTCCATGATCTTGAAAACCCTCGACTAGTTATGGAATAGTTCACCAATTTGAAGGGTTGTTTTAGAACATTTTCATTTGATTGGGTAGCTCAATCAAAGTTTACTTTCTTTAATCGATAAAAAAATTGTAACCATGATCATTTTCTGCCTAAAAAATAAAAGGATCTTTGAGTGGGTTTTTAGCTCCCAAACACCCCAAAAATTAATCTCTCTAGTCTACAGCCAAAATGGTTTATTGCAATTGGCTCTCAAACTTGTAAGATCACTCGTACACTCTAGCCAGAGAACAGCTGATTCACAGAAACCCTCTGACCAGGGGAAAACACCACAGACCCTCTAACCAGGGGAAAAGCCATTCACAGACCCTCTGACCAAGAACAGCCGATTCACAGACCCTCTGACCAGGGAACAGCCGATTCACAGACCCTCTGACCAGAGAACAGCCGATTCACAAACCCTCTAACCAGGGGAACAGCTGATTCACAGACCCTCTGACCAGGGAACAGCCGATTCACAGACCTTCTAACCAGGGAACAGCTGATTCACAAACCCTCTAACCAGGGAACAGCTGATTCACAAACCCTCTAAAAACCCGAGAACAGCGGATTCACAAACCCTCTAACCAGGGAACACCCGATTCACAGACCTCTGACCAGGGGAACAGCCGATCACAGACCTTCTAACCCGGGAACAGCTGATTCACAAACCCTCTAACCAGGGAACACTGATTCCCCAGACCCTCTAACCAGAGAACAGCCGATTCACCCGACCCTCTAACCAGAGAAACACCGATTCACAGACCCTCTAACCAGAGAACAGCCGATTCACAGACCTTCTAACCAGGGGAAAAGCTGATTCCCCAGACCCTCTGACCAGGGAACAAACCGATTTACCAGACCTTCTAACCAGGGAACAACTGATTCACAAACCCTCTAACCAGGGAACAGCTGATTTACAAAAACCCTCTAACCAGAGAACAGCAGATTAACGTAACACTTAATGTAGGATAAATTTTATTTAAAAAAAGATACTCATAAATTATAATATATTGTATGGACAAATTAGGTATATATAATTTTTTAATGTACTATAATCACAATAAAAATGAAAATGAAATAAATAAGGTATTATATTATACATTTATAAAACAGTGATAATTTATGTTAGGAAATGGAACTGCTTGTTTGACTTTAAAATATCATTGAAATCTGTAGCAATTTTATTTTTCCAACCCTTGAGTCCCATTCCACACTAAGACGATTTCATTCACATTTTTTTATACACAGGAGCAAAAAAGCTTTCTCTACAGATAAGTGTTGGAAAAGGGTCGC
>JBCFYV010011164.1:15176357-15192688 GCA_039000515.1 Timema cristinae | reverse complement strand
TGGGACATTAGTCAAATTAATAGCGCATAAGCTAGACAAAAATATTGATGACAAAGAATATTGCATTTTATAAAGAAAACTAGATTATGATTATAATAAAATGTATGCATAACAATGGAGACTAAACAAGCAAACCCTATATAGGCCTAAACCATAATGACTGAAATAACCTATCTAACAGTTCAGGACTTATTAGGTAGATTTCAAACAACTTAGCTCTGCCTTTTCAAAAAAAAAAAAAACCATTTAGGACTTTATCGGTAGTTGGTGGGGATGAGGACAGTTACTAATAAAAAGTGTACCAGTATTTGTCCGAAAATATTTTAAAATCATATTTTTTTTGTCATAAAATAAAATGTCAAAAATGTTAAATACAAAAGTAGCCTTCAATGTTAAAAATAAAGTCCATACACTAAATAATTTTCTATTACTTCAGATTTTCAATTTAATATAATTATATTGACTACAAAAGCCGAATGGGAAAAAAAGTGTTTTGAGTATCCTAGTGCATACATTTACAAATTTATTGCCTATTCATCAGCCATCTTACTGCGGCGATAAATTATTCTCTACCAACTAAATGTTTATTAACTTTTGTTAGAGTGATCCAGAACAGTTGGTAGAACTGAATCTCTTAACCGTATTACTCTAGCAGAAACTTTGTAACCTTAGAGCTTACAATTGGAAATGATCAAATTGATAATGTGATTGTTACTGGTCATGAATTTATTATAATAAGAGTTAATTAGTTTCATGGTAATACCCATTTTAATTGGGGGATTTTTAAATTGATTAGTGCTTTAATGATAGGAGTCCCTAAATATAGCTTCTCCTGGATATAGCTGTAGCTACGATATCTACAATATAATTATGTTAAATTCACTAAACTCCTGCCCAATTTCGCAAGACCGCTCCGACCCGTGTTAACTGGATACAACATAATAAAGACCTTGGATTTTCTCGTCTACCTAGTGACTCCAAGGGTGAGTCTGGTAATTAACCCCCCCACCCCCCAATAAATTATTGATTACTTTTCCTTACCGTATATGGAGATGTTCTTTACTCTCTGCTCATTATATATTCATCAAATTATAGCTGTTTTAAAATTTAAATAAATTCCAACCATCTAACTTAAATTTAGTTTGAATTCGTTTATACAGTATAATGAATTATTTTATTTTAAATATTTGTTCTTGCTCTTCGTTTTGAAGAGGTCTCGTTTTATATATAAACTCAATTAATCCCATTTGATTAGATTCTATTGTGCATTATAGTCGTTGATAAATTTAAATTAATTAAAATATATTATTAGTTTTGTGGTTTCGTCTATACAACTACAACGACATGATATGAAGCCTGAAATCATTGATTTTAATAACATAACAAAATTTGGCGTCGATTCCCTTGATCAGAAATGTGGAAAATACGCTATGGGTCGTCTTGCTAAACGTTGGCCATTGACTTTGATTTTCTTGCAATAAATAAAAAAAAATTAAGTAATGCTTATTTAAAATCCTATGGCTAAATAAATATTCTATATAGTAATAAGTTTTTTGATTAAATATTTTTGATACGAGATATTTTCTTAATTTTTTTCTTCGTTGACGTCAAAAATGATACCATCATACCATATGTGTATGTATTTTCGTTACCATACCAGCTGGGGTTAACTCGAAAATATGGATGGCCACGTTATATACACCGGTCGAGGTGTAATTTTTTTTTTACACCGAAAACTCCATCAGAATATCATGTAAAAAGACGTGTTGGTTTTTAGAAATTCATGTTTTGAGTCAGTGTGATCATTTTAGCTGCATTTCATAAACATTTCCTTCTTTTCTTGGTTAGTATGCGGATATTCCTGCTCATAAACAATCGTCAAGGGTGTTGTTGGGAAGTCTAGATCTGTATTTTCATTTTATATTAACTGTTGAAAACAAGGCTTTGAATTTATAAGTAGAACCAAAACAAGATTTTATTCTGCTCACTGCTCTTTTTAAGAAAATAACTTTTCCCACTCAACTAGATTCTAAAAGTTAACAACGGTGGTTGAGGGGTAAAGTGCTCGACTCAAGACCTGATGTGCATGGTTCAAACCCAATCGAGCTCTACGGATTTTTCTTGATCGATTAAAATCCATAGCACAACTTCCTTCGGAGGGGAAGTAAAGCCGTTGGTAGGTCAGTTATGGATATACACAAATGGTTTGACCCTTTAATAATCCATTGCAAGTTAAACCATAGTTAAGAAGTAACCAACCCTCTAAGATGATTGGGCTAAACTAGGGTGCTGCAATTCTTTATTCGCACGTTAACAAATCAGATCTTTTTAGCAACCTTGTAGGTAGTCACGGGGATTGCAAGGTTAATAACCTCCTAGCCAGGTATTAAGGAATATTGTGAGAGTCGCCATCGGTCCAACAATAGCTTCCTGAAAGCTGTTAAGTGGAGTGGTTTTCTTCCCTTGTCTTGGAGCGTTAAAGATCAAGGGGACAGGTTCATCCATGTTGGATCACGAGGACCAATGGGAGTGTTTTCCTGATATTTAAAAAAATAATAATTTGAGTCGATTAGGAGACTCGTTACTCCTGTCTCGCCGGGCAAGGACACTCCCGGATCAACTCTGGGGTGTCACGTTTTTGTAAATCACTTAACGACACCTCGCGTTAGCCGCTCGGTTAGTCGCCGTGGATCTAATTGTTATAATAATAAAAAAAAATCAGGAGTGATGGTTAATAGTAGTTGTATTACATCACGTATAACTTAAGTAATATTGTGAATTATGCTAAATCTGTTGACGGCCATTCTCACACTATTCCAACACACGGATGTGTATTAAAGGAAATAATAAAATACAACCAATACACTCAATAGTAATTTAAATATGTGATTTCTTTGATTAATTTAACACACTAGCTAAAGATTTGGTGAAAGTGAATAATAAATAATAATTTAAATAAATGAAGTTTTATTATTTTAACCAACAACGCAGCCCCTATACGATCACTACAAACTATAGATTGATAAAAATAAACAATTCATTCCGTGTCGGGTGACCTGGTGGTCTAGGGGTAAGGTGTCAGACTTCTATGCTGGCGGCCGGGGTTCAATCCTCGCTCCCGGCACAGATTTATCTGATTAGAAAACCCTTCCTTCACCTCTGACAAGACATCTTGTAAATGTGGGGAATGCCAGGCCTCCACCGTGGTTCGGATTCCACGTTAAACTGTAGGTCCTTCATTTCATCTCACAATCACCCTACCATTACACATTAGCGTAAGTGCGTATAACCTAACAGGTAGTAAGACGCGGTGCTAAATAATAATAATAATAAAAATATACATTCCGTGTCGACCTCATTTATTTGCGAAGCCATTATGATAATCTACAGGCTGGCCACGAAAGCGAGTGTGTTGGCTGATGTTCGTTTACGTGCGCAGCAAGGATGGCCACCAGTGCTGCGAAGACATTTTAAGTGGCACTTTTAAGATGCGGCCGAAGGGAGCGAAAGTATTTTTACAGTTTTTTATAGAATTGAAATTTGTTGGCTAAAATAAATCAAATATTTCTCCAGTAGCAACATAGAGTTTAGTTTTCTGCATATGCTAATATCAACAAATCTTGAATATCTGCCAAGGGTGTCTGGAATTTTGTCAAACTCTTTCTCTTTATTTAAAAAGTTTTGACAATATTCTAGGACACCCTTGACCGATCTTCAAGATCTGTTGATATTAGCATGTGCAAAAACTAAACTCTATGTTGCTACTGGAGAAATATTTGATTTATTTTGGCCGAAAAATTTAAATTTTATAAAAACTGTAAAATTACTCGGGCTCCCTTCTGCCGCACCTTGAGGTTGATTCTTCTTGCTTCTTCGACAAACAAGTCAAACTTTGATGAACACGTGAGTAACAAAGAAATATAGAAACTTCAATAAGAACTTAATGCTATAACCCGAACGGGTAGTAAGACGCGGTGATAATAAATAACTTAAATAACCTTTATTATTTTCGTTTTCATGTTTTCTTATTAAAACCAGTTTGATTTCTTTCTAGTATTCTATCCTTCTAATACTGTTATTATCAATCAAACATAATCAAACATTAAGTATTGGATTACTTCTATACCACTTTGTTATTCATGATGTTTTTAAAGATAGTCTTAAATCATTTCTGGATTATGTATTCCATGATACATGCAATTATTTATTCCAATTAGAGGTGTTCTATACACAGGGTTTGTTTTTATTATAACATTTTTAATTTGTTAATAAATAAATATATATATAACCCATAATTCTCCCCACCTCACTCAGTATCCAAAAATATATTACTTTTTTAAAAATAGGCTTAATACATTTTTATTGTATTTTTTGCAAGTGAGTTGTGGCAGGGTAAGGCTAGACTAGCAGTTTTGGAGTGAAATGGCACGCTCAGATTAATAAGCGTAAATATTGGCACGTTGGACAAAAAATTTGGCCAACTTGGACTATAAACAAAAGTTGATCTTTGTAGTAAATAAAAATTATTTCTAAATTATCTTTTACAACATACGTAAGGAGTTTAATCACATAGCACTTTATTTTTATTTGTAGCGTCTTTTTTTTTTTTTACTCGATGTAAAACAACGTGTACAAGTTCTAAAGAAATTAGTCTTGATCACTGTTTTAATTTTGTGATTTATGATGACACCTTTGATGGTAATAACTTGAAACACAATTATTGTGTTATCATGGTTAGAGTTAAATAATAGTCTCAAGTTGACTTGAGTTGAAGTTTGTAATGTTGGGACAGGGAGATGATGTGACCACATGGGGTAGTATAACAAAGTTATATTAGTTGGTCTCCAACACGTCCACGAGAGGGAATGACACAGTTACCATGTCACAAGACCTGCTATGGTTGATACTGTATAGACGTCAGTATTGGTAAAACTGATATTTCATATCTGAGGGTTCTTAGGATATGAGGATCCCTACTAGAATATCAAAGTAAAGATTGTATCAGCTACGGAGGTATTACTAACCTTAAACTATTATGATAATGTCTCAGTCACTCTTACATATATCTACCAACTTAGATAACACAAAAAGATTCTAAATACAGTAGAGCGTCGATAATTTGAACGTCAAAACTCCAGATCGCGGATAAAATATATTATTAATTAAAATACTCAAAGTGGTATCAATATTTGAGATTACAGCAGAGTGGGAAATGATGGCTAGCGTCTCTTTGCCACCCCCGTATAATTGGAGACTTTTGTTGTATTTCTCCAAAATATGTGATAATTAGTAAGCAAGAACAATGTTTAAGTTCGTTGTTTAGATAAAGTGAAAATGTTCCTACCTTAACACTGAGTTTTCTTAAGTATCCCGTATATGATTTTTTTTAATAGAAAATAATCGGGGCAAATCTTTAATCCGGACTGGGTCGATCCCCAATTAGTTTGAATTATCAATGATCTATTCTATTGTACATTCCCATCACATCATTTTAAAACAGAAATAACATCCACTCTCGATTATCCAGGTTAATACAAATAGGAGTTTCACGGATATTCGAATAAAATGGATAATCCAACTAATTGCATCACGTCTTATTACCTCTTCAGGCAATACGCATATGTAATAATCACACTAATGTGTTAAGGATGAGAAAGGGGAATTTAGTGAAAGTGTAGCCTCATTTGCTCAAAAGGAGAATGATAGGCCATTTTGAAAAAAACCTCACTACACCTGAACGGGATTCGAACCCCGATCTCCCTGTCACTGACAGTCTAGTCTAACACAAGAGTGACGCCTCTTATACTATGCTGCCACAAAATTATTATTATTATATTATCACTATCATCATCACTTATCATTATTATTATTATTATTATTATTATTAGCGTTTATAGGCGCGTAGACACAGCTAGGTCACTAGCAACTTATATTCAAATGATTAAAAAAGATCCCCATGAGGGAATAAATTTATCAAACGCCTGTTGTAAAGAGTAAATGCTAGCACTAACTTAAATTAACAATACAAATATATTAAACTATACTAAAAATGTGAAAAACAATTCTCAATATGAGACAAGGTCCATTTGAGATACTCCACTGCCACAAAAACAGGCAATTGAATAGTTATTTTTTAATTTATCACCACACCATGAATCAATACTTTCTTAATAACCCGGTATATTTACAGAAATAGCTAGTAATGTTTAATACTACAATTAGAAATCTGCAAGTTTCTCATGAGATTAATAGATCCAGGATGGACATAAGTATATTATGCGCACGAATTTGATGAATGAGTTTAATGTATTGCCTAAAAGACACCAAATCTTGTAGAGATACAAAGGGGAACTTTAATCGTTGATAAACCATTTATTTATTTTATTCAATATTGTACGTTTCGGTGAACAAAATCATCTAGTGTTTTGTAGTTTGATAATAAGAGCCTATTTACTATCACCACCTGATGTAAAAAATCCAGTAATGTTAAACTTTAATCCTTTCATGTCCCTAATATTCTTCAAGTAATTAGTAAATGTCTGATAAAGGCTTCCGTGTGAATTGATCCTTCTTAGGAATGGTTGAGAGGGTAGGTTGCATGTGTTCAGAAACAGCTGCAGGAATGGAATAAGGAAGTGAAAAGGTGTAGAGTGAAATTTGTATGGCCAAGAGTGAAGTGATGATGATTAACAGAGAACAAGGCTAATAAAGGTGATATAACTGGATGGAATAAATTTGGAAGAGGCAAAGAGCGTAAAGAGTCTTGGTAGTGTGATTGAGGCAAGAGTGGGCAGCAGAGAAGTTAGAGTGAGACGGTGAAAGCAGGATGAGACGTACTACAGGTGTGTAAGAGACCTGGCAGTCTAGGATAAGGTGTCGGAATTCTGTGCTGGGGTACGGGGTTCAATCCTCGGTCCCGGCACAGATTTATCTGATATCCAAACCCTTCCTTCACCTCTGACAAGACATCTTGTGAATGTGGGGAATGCCAGGCCTCCACCGTGGTTCAGATCCAACGTTAAACTGTAGGTCCTCCATTTCATCTCACAATCACCCTACCATTACACATTAGCGTAAGTGTTTATAACCCGAACGGGTAGTAAGACACGGTGCTCATAATAATAATAATAATAATAATAATAATAATAATACACTTGATGACATTGACATTTTTCAAACTGCTGACGAACCATTCTCAAACTACCTGGTGATAATTACGTCATCTTTCAAAACATTTGGTGGGGACGTTGAGTTTTCGAACTGCTCGCCAGCGGTCTATTTTGTTCCGTACGCACCTATCAAACCGAGTGCGGTTTACGTCAACGCAATACATTTGCTGTCATCAGTGCCCCAGTATATTGAGAAAGGGACGCCTTATATAGGATGAGGCTGAAACAATTGAACGATTAGTATGTTGAAAATTAACACATTAATTGAAAAGTAAGTATTCACCAGCTAAATGAAAGCAAACTACATATTAACACACTTTTTAAAGATGTCAGTCAGGTGAGCTCCAACGGACGTCAGACAAACCTCCGCACGATGTCCATCACGTTCTTCATCATAATTATATCGTCTCATTGTTTCCCCCACCCTGTATAAGGGGTCGGCAATCTTTATGGAACCAGATAGACTTAACAAACCTATCAAAAGTTTTGTGAACAACCATCTTTAACTTACGATACTTTTGCTTTTATTTTCACTTTTACAAATCTTTTATATATTCCTTAAATTCAATATTTGCTCAAATATGTCCCTAAATGTAAAGAAAAAAAGAATTAGAATAAATAAAATGTATAGCATTTTTATATTAAGTCGTTTCATTTTCTTGTAACTTTAATGATTTTGACCGATCTAGGTAGTTTTGTTTACACTCAAATATTATTTGAAAGCGCTTGAAATATTTGCGAGTTTATAAGACTAAAAGATCTATTTGTAGTTACGGTTTATTTTTCTTAAGCCATCTACTGGTAATTGCTGTGAGATTAACTGATCGATCACGCTTGACCTGTTGCCGATCCCGGCAGTAAGTTAGATCATTCGACAACTGAAGTGGCTTTGTGAAATATTAATCCAGAGAATACATGATCTCAGAATTGATGAACTCACCGTATTGAAGACACTATGGAATATTAATCCATAGAAGATTTGATTAACTTACTGTATTGAAGACGTAGTGGAATATTAATCTATAGAGTACTTGATGGTGGTCTTGAGCACAACACTCAACGAGTAGAACTAAGCTATTAACCTGTGGTAACACAGCATACTTGGTGTGAGAGACCCTTAAGACCGTGTCACCAACATCACTGAGAAAGGAAATATTTTAATGTTTTAACGCACGACCATACGAGGGATGGAATTTGAAACCCTTAACTAAATAGACATATGAGTTACCTAATGAAATAAAGAGTTAAACATTTACATTCGACATAAAACTTGAGGAGTCATAGTCTGGTGTGTTTCAAAATATACCATTATCTTACTATAGTTTAGTTTTAAAACACGCTACAAACAATATTTGTTTGCAACCGTCTCGGTAAATTACGAGCAGCGCTGGAATTCCCTCGCTCTTTGTGAACGTGCCGTGTCCGATCAAAGCAAGCAGAGAAGCAAAAACTAGCCGGTTTATGAAGCGTGGTTCTGTTGATTAACTCGTTATTGATTCTCTAAATACAACCGGGTTTTACCCGCCAGGATGAACATCGTCTGGCGAGATTGACGGGGTAATGGAGAGTAGGGGTTTGGTTCTAGGTCAGTCCACAAGGGATAGGATGCCTTAGGTATATGTTGTATATTGATTTTATTTTTAGCACCACCTCTTTCTACACGTTAGGGTTGTACGCTATATTTAGAGCAAGTGTACCCGGATTTGCGTGAAGGGGGCGTGGAAAGCAATTTTGGAAAACATCTCAATACACCAAACCTAGATTTGAACCTGGATCTCTTAGTTATCGGCAGTCTAATCTACTGCGAGTGTAGTGCTTTAGACCACGTGTGCACCAAAGCGGGTGATATTGTTGTACATATAAATACATATATTACGGTGAGGAATTTAAATACATCGTGGATTTAAAAAAGATGTATATACATTTTAATTGTAATTTATAATTCTTAAAATTTACATAGTTTTATAGCTTATTTATTGATAATTTCGTTGGTCTTTTTCTATTAGTTCTTATTAAACCTCCAGGCTGTATCAATGATTTTAGCCATGCTAATACGATAGATAAGATTAAGTAAATATGGAGAGTAAGAAATGTACCTATGTTTACGTACAGGGAGAGTGAGAAATTATATATTATAAAACACCCTTAGCACATACAACTGGGATTTGATCCCGGACTTCCTCTTAGAAATATTGAAATTATTTTGTAAATAGAACACAATATTGTTATAACAATAAACGTAAGGTCAGTTATAGTCTTGTTATATGCGTCACTATTACGATTTAACACATTGCCATTTCTTACCACAATGACATCAAAAGAACTTGAATATAATTAAAATAAAACCCTGTTCGGTGGCCGCATGGCCTAAGGTGTCACTTTTGCAATCTACTGGACTATCGATGACCGGGAGATCGAATTTAGAATATGGGTCGTACCACCGGTGGTCTATCCAAAATAGTTTTCCACTCTCCCTATACGCGAATGCGGGTGCACTTCTCATAAATATAACCTTACTCATCCCTAAAACCATTGGTGTAATTAGTACATAGGCATATAATCCAGATGGGTGCTAAAAAAATTAAATTAAAAACAAACATTATTGTTAGAATAAAATTATTTAACAGAAGACAGTACAAACAACTTATTTTAACTTAAATAAAGAATCTACATTCAACCCTCGTTTGTTTCGTGATTCTTAATGAACTGCATGCCTATTTTTTTTTTGAAGATGTTGATTTATTTTACTGAATACACCAAAGAACCAAGTAACTGTTTAATTTAATTAAACCTAAATCAAAATACATAATATCTGGTATTATTTACAAATGTTACTTACTAAAGTTAACAATATAATATACCATTCTAGGTATATAAAGACGATACTCAACTTGCAGCTGGCTATATCCCTACTAATTTATTTCCCAATCGAGAAGAACGTGGATTAATTAAAATATTAATCTAATCTTGTTTTTTCTATCAATCGGAGGACTCGAATCTCTGTTGGCAAGATTGAGGGTGTTTGATTAACCGTTTTACCACTTTCCTTTCATGGAAATGCGGGGTACACTCCCTCTAAACCGTACCCTATTTTTATATATCAAACTAGTGTAATTAAAATTCATGCGGTTCAGACTGGTAGTAAGAAACGGTGGAAAGAATATCATTTGCTGTAAGATATATTCTAATACAGTGGTTCCCAAATTTTGGGTCAGTGGGCGATTTTTGAGTCTTTGAAATGTTGAAATTTTGTAAAAATTTGAATCATTTAAAAACTTTTTTGGGGTATTTAACGTGCAGTTTCTGTGCCTACCGATTACATCAATACATGATAATTTCTATGAGCGAGAGCGAAAGGTCCTATCAATTTTTCCGGGAAAGGTATTTCTACATATTTTCCGGTGTTATTTATACTGCCACAATTGATATGCGACCAACTCACCTCCCTAAGGAAGTTGTGCCATGATATATTCAACCGGGGTGAAACACGAAGGTTGTTGCTCAAAAAATTGTGTTGTGGATCTGTAATTTTTGGAACCCCTTACAATTATGTGCTATGTGATCCCATTCACGGAAAATAGTATTGATAGAATGTTTGGCCTACAGACGTGTATAAATATTTATTCTCGCTACCAGCTATATAATTCCCGATTTATAACTGCACATAGGGGATAGGATGACGACTCATTTATATTTGAAAAATCCTACCACGTGGAAAATTAAGAACCATACTACAAAAACAAAGAAAATGGTCTTAAACTAAATACAACGGTGATTCCTACCTAGGTTTAAAACTGAATGACTAAACATCAATGTGGATTATTAGTGAGTAAAAATTCTTAACGTTTATGGGTATGAATAAGATGTTAAATTGTATATTTATTTCCATTGCACCTCCTGAAAAATGAAGCGATACAAGTTTAAGAATTAGTTTTAAGCTCATATCTTAGTATAAAATTTATTCTAGCCTTAGAGAGGTTTAAATTTCATACCTTTTAGTTTATATTTCTAAATTGCTCGTGGCGTGACCAAGCTTAGAATAGGACTTCCGGAGTTGACATTGAAAAAATAACTGATAAAAAAAGAAAACCTATTTTATACAATACAATTAATTTCAAAATAAAGCTAATCTTAATTCTTGTATAAAATAAAAATGTTTGTATAAATATATTTATCTATAAATAAATTGATAATATAAAAGCTAGCCGTTTTTATATAAGATTAATCCTACCAAACTATATTTTCGTTACATTATAGACAGTTATATTACTTCAAAGAGAAACATTAAAATAATTTAACACTAGAAAAGAGTATCGCCAGGATGGGTAGTAAGACGTGATGCTAAGAAAAAAACACTTAAAAGGTTTTAAAAAAGGATCGTGTGTCCTGTAATTTAACAGGATATCAGCAAAGAAAAATGCAAAAGTGCAATTGGTACGATATCCTTAAAGTCACCTCTCCTTCCCCCTACCCCCCCCCTCGCTCCCCCATTCCACTCCTGATATAGGTACACCACTGGTGATGCCTGCCATAGGTACACCCCTGGTGGTACTAGCTCTAATTCCCAGTCAAGAAATAATTGACGGAATTATGTCACTCTCGAACTCGACCTTACTCGGAACTATGCAATCTGCCTTACAAGAGAGTATTGTGTGTTGCCTACCAAATCTATTCGCGGCGAGATTAGCCACATTACACAATGTTTCACATTGCGGGGTGTTTTATTAAGTTCCATAGGCCTAGTTGCCATCAAAGTAAACATATCACATAGGATTAGTCAGTAAAAGTGTTGAACCATTGTATTGGGCAAGATAATTGTAAAAAATAGAGATAAATGTTTAATTTGTACTCGAATTATCTAATTTGTAAGAAAGCGTATTAAGAATAATGGTTTTAAAATTGAAGGTAGTCTGTATCAGAGGATATAACAGTATTGTATGACCTAGACATTTTGTTTAGCACCGAAACATTTTCATCCTGAGTGGTTACTTTTATACCGCACTGTACCTTTCTACTCTATGATGGCTTGCACATCACCTCACAATCGTTACATCCGGCTCTTTTATTGTTTATCTAGACACTTCCTCGGTGAACAAGTGACTTTTAAAGGTGGATTTATAGAAACTTATATCATTTTGATTTTAATAAATCACTTGTTTCAATATTATTGTCATTATTGATTTTGTTTTTTAATTAGTAACTCTAAAATAAATTTGATAATATCATCGTAGATCACTGCCCGTAATGATAATACATATATATACGCGTGTGTGTGTGTGTGTGTGTGTGTGTGTGTGTGTGTGTGTGTGTGTGTGTGTGGTGTGTGTGTGTGTGTGTGGTGTGTGTGTGTGTGTGTGTGTGTGTGTGTGTGTGTGTGTGTGTGTGTGTGTGTGTGTGTGTGTGTGGTGTGTGTGTGTGTGTGTGTGTGTGTGTGTGTAATGTTCGGAAACTCATAGCCGTATACACTTACATCCAGAACCTGCTTCTGTGGTCGCATGGATTAAGGTGTCATTCTCAAGCTACGCCTAGACTGCCAATTACAGGGAGATCGGGGTTTAAATTCCCGTCGAGTGTACTGAGGGGCTTTATCCTAAAATATATCTCCACTCTCCCTCCAAGCAAATGCGAGTACACTTCCTTTAAATTCAACCTTCCAAATCCATAGCTCATTAACATAATTATTACATCTGCGTAAAATCCGAACGGGTAGTAATACATGACTTATTTTATTTTATTTCTAGAGACGGGCAGTAATTGTGTACAATATTAATTGTCTGCTGGATCCAGGTCCAGGATTCATATTCTACGACTATCTTATTTAAATTCCTAGTTTAATATTATAATGTGTTCTGTCTTGCGACAGGTCCATTCTTTTGTCAGTGAACTTTGACCACCAATGCACCCTGTCCTCTTCCTCCTCCTTCACCTCCCAGAATTTTGTTATTTCCCTCAACCTTTCCTTCTATGAGGTCGTACAGAAGACAGTTCCTCCTAAGGATGTGTCCGATCCAGTTTTCTTTGTACCAAAGAATAACATCAAATGTATCTCTTCACAACCAATTTTCTTAGGACTTGTTCAAGTATTCTTCAGCTCTACATTTCAAAGCTCTCCAAATAATTATTTACTGTCTTCCTAGTAATCCAAGGTTCTGTTCCAAATGGGTCATTTCGTCCGCTTCTTCCTCAGTTCCAAACATAGCTTGCTGGTCAGTAGTAATCTCCTCTTGTTGAAAGTTTCCTGGGCCATGGTGATCCTCGACCTAATTTCCTTGGTGCAGTATGCATCCTATATCATCAGACTTCCCAGGTATTTTCCAACTCCTGGTTTTCAATTTGTTTTAAATCACTATCAATTTTGACTTCTCAATGTTGCTCTCCATGTCATACCTTCTTCTTATCTCCACTACTTGTCCCATAATTTCCTGCAAATATTCTTTATTTTTGACCAGCAATGCTAGATCATCTGCATAGTTTTGTGTGTTGATGACGCATTCTCCTATCCTGAAACTACCACGTCCCTCAAGGAATTCCCTCACCACCCACTCTCCATACAAGTTGAAGTTTAATATATACGTACTATAGCCCATGAATCCCTTTGAATAGAACATTAATCAAAACTTTTATCTTTAATTTTATTCAATGAACAAATGTATACAGGACTATCAACAATTATGTATTCCAAAAATGTGATATTGCTTTACATTTGGGTATTGATAATGGAATATTTCAAGCGTAGTTACTCGACAGCTCTGCTCCACAAAATGTTTTAAATACACATTTGATTAATGATCATTCTTTATGGCGTAATATTTTATCAGATAAAATAAACCTAGAAGAATATATCTCATGCTGAATTTAAATTCAGTTTATTTTGGATGTTTTTAAAATAAATAGTTTACTATATAATATGTATACACGTTTAAATTGTATAAGACAATGTTTAAATGAACAGATAATATATACTCCATTTAGTACATATTTACTTATACTTATCTTTCAAATTATTTCATTTGATGGATATCTTTAAGTTTGATCAAAGATTGTTAGTATCAAGCATAAAAATTTACAGTACGTCTTGTTATTGCTTGATAGAAATCAATCAATTCATTCATATTTATTTTACAAGTACTTATTATCCGAGTAAGGCTAATATCTCCTGAAAATGTCTGGATGGAAGAAGTTAAGATACGTACTTGTGCGGGTTTATTAATAAAAAGATTTTTGTCCAAAATAAATAAAATATTGCTTGTATAGATATGTTTAGTTTAATTTTGTACACGGATTAATCTCAACCGTTCTTGAATATGTGCGATATATTTACATATATTCAAGAAGTGGTAAGATGACTATGTAACGGAAAGTAAACTAAACTTATCTGCTAGAGCACGATGCTGTTATTATTATATTAATCATATAATAATACCTACTTTGACCTTAATATTATTCCAGGACCCGCATAGGTGGCTGCATGGTCTAAGGTGCTACTCTCGCAGTAGACTAAACTGCTGATTATGGGGAGATCTAGGTTCGAATCGCGGTTTAGTTACTGTGAGTGGATTTACGAAATGATTTACCACCATCCCTCCACACAGATGTGGGTACACTTCCTATAAATATAACCTTTCTAATCCCTAAAACTATTAACTTAATTAGCAAGCCTACATAAGCGTATAACCCGAACAGGTAGTAGGACGCGATGCTCTATATACATATATATTAGTCCAGCACATGTCTGCTAGAGGTTAGGCTAGTTTTGCTAGTCTCTACCATTATTGTTTTGTAAATATAATTCCGCAGGTTGCTATTGAGGATTTGTAATGTATGTTGGTTGTTTATAAAATCTCGTAAATGATTGATACATTAACGTGTTGGTACTTTTCAAACTTCATGCAAATTGAATAATTATTTTAAAACAAAATCCTGAATTGTATCAATTTGGACATCTCTAGAGCAAACAACATGGTAGTTCTTTAAACAGAAGAAACTCACTCGCTTCATGTTATCATCGTTATTACAGTCTTAAGAATTTATCTTTGGATATCAAGTTGAAATAAATCCAATAATTTCTCCTTACTTGATCGATTGCTTGGATTTATTAAACGATAAACCTATTGAGTGATTGCCATATTGAAACGTATATCTTGATTGAAAAAAACTATGTTCAGTATATACATTGTTCATCCTAGGTTTATGTATTATCCCTGCAGAATTTCGTTAAAACTGGTCTTTGCGTTTAACAGTAATCGCGGTAGTCGACTGTGTAGATTCATTTTCACCGCCCACAGCACTTGTTTGTCGACTGTACGCATCTAATTTCAACACCCACAGCACTTGTTTGTCGACTGTAACGCATCTAATTTCAACACCCACAGCACTTGTTTGTCGACTGTACGCATCTAATTGCAACACTCACAGCACTTGTTTGTTGACTGTACGCATCTAATTTCAACACCCACAGCACTTGTTTGTCGACTGTACGCATCTAATTTCAACACCCACAGCACTTGTTTGTCGACTGTACGCATCTAATTTCAACACCCCAGCACTTGTTTGTCGACTGTACGCATCTAATTTCAACACTCACAGCACTTGTTTGTCGACTGTACGCATCTAATTTCAACACCCACAGCACTTGTTTGTCGACTGTACGCATCTAATTTCAACACCCACAGCACTTGTTTGTCGACTGTACGCATCTAATTTCAACACCCACAGCACTGATTTGTTGACTGTACGCATCTAATTTCAACACCCACAGCACTTGTTTGTCGACTGTACGCATCTAATTTCAACACTCACGGCACTTGTTTGTCGACTGTACGCATCTAATTTCAACACTCACAGCACTTGTTTGTCGACTGTACGCATCTAATTTCAACACTCACAGCACTTGTTTGTCGACTGTACGCATCTAATTTCAACACTCACAGCACTTGTTTGTCGACTGTACGCATCTAATTTCAACACTCACAGTACTGTTTGACGACTGTACGCATCTAATTGCAACACTCACAGTACTGTTTGTCGACTGTACGCATCTAATTTCAACACCCACAGCACTTGTTTGTCGACTGTACCATCTAATTTCAACACCCACAGCACTTGTTTGTCGACTGTACGCATCTAATTTCAACACCCAACAGCACTGATTTGTTGACTGTA
>JBCFYV010011164.1:15147141-15176257 GCA_039000515.1 Timema cristinae | reverse complement strand
CTCTAACCAGGAACAGCTGATTCACAGACCCTCTAACCAGAGAACAGCCGATTCACAGACCCTCTAACCAGAGAACAGCGATTCACAGACCCTCTAACCAGAGAACAGCCGATTCACAGACCTTCTAACCAGGGAACAGCTGATTCACAGACCCTCTGACCAGGAACAGCCGATTCACAGACCTTCTAACCAGGGAACAGCTGATTCACAAACCCTCTAACCAGGGAACAGCTGATTCACAAACCCTCTAACCAGAGAACAGCAGATTAACGTAACACTTAATGTAGGATAAATTATATTTAAAAAAAGTTATACTCATAAATTTATAATATATTGTATGGACAAATTAGGTATAGTATATTTTTTAATGTAACTATAATCACAATAAAAATGAAATGAAATAAATGAAGGTATTATATTTATACATTTATAATCAGTGATAATTTATGTTAGGAATGGAACTGCTTGTTTGACTTTAAAATATCATTGAAATCTGTAGCAATTTTATTTACCAACTCCTTGAGTCTCATTCCACACTAAGACGATTTCATTTCACATTTTTTCATATCACAGAGAGCAGAAAAAGCTTTGCTCATACAGATAAGTTGTTGGAAAAGGCATCAAATGTTTCAGCGCTTTCTCTTAAAGTTCTTTGTGCTGGCTGACGAGAAAACTAATATAAAAGTGAATTTCAAATTCTCCTCTCAAAGATGTGGACAAAAGAGATGTATCAAATCCCCAGCCAGAATTTATCACCGGCCTTTAATATGGGAAGGCCTCTCCATTGGGTTTAATGTACACCAGCGATTTACCCTTTTGTATAACATTATATAAGAGCTACAAAATATATAAAGGTCTCGTGGACCCCTTAACGAGCCTCGGGACTACTGTGGGCCCGCGGACCACACTTTGAGAATCTATGGTTTAGTGCATAGTGTTAAAACTTGATATTTAGATGTTTTTATATATATATATATATATGTCTATACCTTAGGGCCTAATCGTTATGTTTCTAGAACTAAAATTAAATGATGGCTCGTTTTTGAAAATTCAAAAAAAAAAAATTTAAATGGTGCTTAAATTAGATATCTAGCAAGTGTGTTTACATAATAAGTAACACTGTAAATTCTACTTGCTTATCGAAAAAAATTATTGTATTTACTACTGATTTTTGAAATTTTGAATTTTTTCAAAAATTACGCTAACAATTTTATGCAAGATTTATACTCAAGTAGGGCTTTATTTGACAAATAAATATGTAGGGGTTTCAAAAAATATATTCATAAGCATAATTAATTTACTGAAAGATTAATTTAGAAAATTATATTTATTTTTAAATTGACTCAAACGATTTTGTTCGAAATTTACATAGTAGGAATATTTTGCATTATGAATAAAAGTGTTTACTTGATTTTCAAATAAAAATAGAATTGATTGTTTACTAAATACGTTTTTTAACTCTACATATATTTGTGGGAAAGTATGTACGATTTTGACATACAGTGTATTCTAATTCCCTTTAGAACTTATTATTAAATAAAAACTGTAGTTTATTATTGTTTCAATTTTGTGAATTTAAAATGAGTTCTAGTACCCACTACCTGAGTAGGTCATAAGATCAACCCATTAAAAATAAATAAGACTTAATGTAATGTTTTATAGACTATATAACTTACTTATAATTGAATCAATGATTTCATCCTGTCACCTATTGAATGACAGAAGTAGACTAATTATATATATATATGCGTGTGTGTGTGTGTATTTATTCATAGAAAATTTGTTAAAAGAATGTCTATTATGTAAATAGGTTTTGGTAGCTCGGAGAATGTTATTGTGTTTATGTAAATTTGAGTTGTTTCTAAAAGGTTATGAAAGCTATTATCTCATAGCGACATATAAAGAGGGTGTTGTCCCTTTCCTATTAACCTACTTCAAGTGTATTATTTTGTTCAAAATCTAGTTTGTAGTTATTAAAGTTTGCTCCTAGCACGGTGCAAGTTTTCTACTAGAAAACTTTAGTCGTTCCTATGTATGCTGTAGTGTCTAAAATAACTGTGTCATTCAGAGCAAGTATGACTTAAGAGAAGATATTTTAACTGTTTTATATTATTATATTGTATTACATAAAGCTTGAATAATATATTCTTAAAAAAAAATATTTAAGAATCATTTTACACTCACATTTAGATATTGTTTTTGAAACTACAGATTTTTAGTAGAGATAGGCCAAATCAATTAGAATAAATGAATCAGAATATTTATTTTACCTGAGAATTCCGAACCTTGAGTTGTGGTATTTAATTTACCCAAGAATTTTGAATCACGACTTTAAATAATCAATTTACCGACAAATTTAAAGTCAAAATATTCAATTTACCAATTAATTCCAAACCTTCTAGTCAAAGTTATGTGCCCCTGATTTTTTTTTATCTTAAAATTTTGTCTGTCATGTCTCGTTTGTCTGTCTGTGTTGTGTGTCTGTCCACCCTGTAGAGTTTTATAAAAAGCTACAGCGTCAAGTTCAAGAAAAAACAGGACGCTTAATTACTTCTAATCATATCCACAACTACAATAGTATAATGTCTAAACTCACCGATGCCCCATTCTTCTGTGTACGTACCAAGCTGGCTACTCCCACGGACACAACCAACGCGAACGTGTTGTTTGGACTGAGAGCGCGAGACAATGAGGCGTATCAAAATCATATGTTCGCTAAGGATGCCGGGAAGAGTGACGTAAGACGTTGCCGGTGCTAGATGGTTGCGTGTACCAATAACACTGTTCTGGATCCTTCCAGGGCCTGCTCGTCCACTATTACCCCTTACCTCTCTTTTCTAGATCCTTCCATCTTGTGTGTGTAACCCCTACTTCCCCCTCTCTGAGCAATAGATATCGAATAAATACTGCCAGGAGATCTGAGGAAAAGACACTCTTGGCAGGATATTCCATCTTGGGCACGTCTACGTTTCCCAAAACAAAATGAAAGATTCAAATTAAGTTTCGGCCTTTGTAAGTCTAAATTCTTTTTCGGTTTTAAATTGTAATAAATGTTCAGAGTCCTTTTACAAGGAAAGACCCGCCTCGGTGGCGTAGTTGGCTAACGTACTGGTTCGTGTTGAGCTCGACTGCTGAGGACTGGAAGATCGAGGTTCGAATCTCGGTCGGGTGAACTGGGGGTGGTTTTTCCTAAATGGTTTTCCACTCTCCCTCCACGCAAATGTGGGTTCACTTCCTCTAATTCAACCTTCCAATTCCTAATTCATTAGAGTAATTAGTACTTAAAAGCGTATAACCCGAAAGGGTAGTTAAGACGCGGTGCTAAATATTATTATTATATTACAAGGAAAGATTTTACTAATATTCAGATTGTGTCCAACTTATGGAAATTATAGCAAATGGCCAGAGTCCTTTCATAAGGAATAGTATGTTAAATTTCAGATCTTACTAGAAAGTTGTCTTATATTCAGATTTATTTTTGTCATTCTGACATAAATAAAATTAATAATATTACAAGGTAAATAAGATGTTTTCTGTGGATCAAATATATATATATTACCAATAAAACTTGCACTTATTGTCGGTAGTACAATAGTGCCGAGTGGGTTCGATGTAAACATGAGCTAATATTATAATATATGCTTTTGAGTGTCCTATCTGCTCACTTTGGATTTATTCTCCCTTTGTTTTATAATGTTATTACTTTGTATGCCTGCCTTTGTTCTGTGGGACTAAAAGGGGCTACAACACTTTATATGTACTTGCGATGGAGCTGAAACTGTTGTACGGATTTCATTGCAACTTGATATTTAAATATTTATTACACTATCACACCTCAAGGAAATTGCTGTATTTTGATTTTTACCCTCGAATTGAGGGATATTAATGATGAATATTTTGTTTTAATATTAAAGATTTTCCGAAAATTTTTAAAAACACTTTTGATTAAAATGGTAATATTGAGTAATTTCAAGTATTGTTACAAGCTGCAAACAACCAACATTTATATTATTAATTGTTGGTGTCTATCAATCTTTAGCTAATATCATTGTTACACAACAGACACCTGCTTCTTCTTTGTGTTGTAAGCTTGAGTCAGACAGCCAAATACAAAACAAGTTCGTAATTATAACATTTCATTATCATTATTATCTAACCCAACCACCAAAAATGTTTCATCAAACTTAAAGTAATTAAAAATAAAATAAATAGAACAAATTTTAACATTGAAGTATACTAAATGATTGAAAATAATCATTACCGTGAGTACGAATTATAGAAATTAAAATTGACAACTATAATAATAATATAATTATTATTATTATTATTATTATTAGCACCGCGTCTTACTACCCGTTCGGGTTATACGCTCTTACGTAATGTGTAAATGGTAGGGTGATTGTGAGATGAAATGAAGACCTACAGTTTAACGTGGAATCCGAACCAGGTGGAGGCCTGGCATTCACACATTCACAAGAGATATCTTGTCAGAGGTGAAGGAAGGGTTTGGAAATCAGATAAATCGGTGCCGGGACCGAGGATTGAACCCCGGCCGCCAGCATAGAAGTCTGACACCTTACCCCTAGACCACCAGGTCACCTGACAACTCTAATGAACCTTCACAAACCCCTGATGTCAAAAAAAAACTATTATAAAATAAAAATCATAATTAAAACCATTAATAAATATATACCAAATATAAAATTAAATCAAAATTATAGATTATAATCTTAACAAAACCCCCAGTAGATGTTTACGTTTAGAATAATGTAAAAACCATTCACGTATATAAACGGAATGAGTTAAATTTAAGTCTACTTTCATTGTTTTAATAATTTAAAAAAAAATAGTATGTGAGGAATACCAGGCCTCCACCGTGGTTCGGATTCCACGTTAAAACTGTAGGTCCTTCATTTCATCTCACAATCACCCTAACCATTACACATTAGCGTAAGTGCGTATAACCCGAACGGGTAGTAAGACGCGGTGCTAAATAATATAATAATAATATATAATAATAATATAATGATTTAAAAAATATTGGTCTTATGAACCAGTTCAATTTGTATGTAGTAACACATCAGTGTTTAGTAACTAAACAAAACAATTGGAATATACACACACTTTATAACTATAATAAGTATTAAAACTAGTTGAGTAGTATCTTGGGGGCATCACGTGAGCGCAGGATTTCTTGCTCAGTTTGATGTAGAGTTAAACCACTGATGTAAGCATACAGAAGGACTGACTCTCTTAGACTTAACCAATTATTGTAACTGACTACATCACATTCTGTACTATAGTTTACAACAAATTCACTAAAACTCCGGCACTACTATTTTAAGCTTCCTCCAATTATCCCACTCCGCCATTAAGCCACCTTGACAACTTGCCCATGGTGATAGCAGGATAGGAGTAGCGACGCGTCACTGATCTATTACGTTATTTAGTTCACATTCTGTGAACGAATGCACGATTTATAAGAATAAATTAAATACAATATTTAATATCTTTTATAAATGTGTCAAAACCACGTGGATCAATAATATAATAAATTGTTTTGTCTATTTTTTTAGATTTTTTTTTAAGTTATACTTCTTTAGGCGCATTATGAAAAAATGATGAGAGTGAAATTTTAAGATGCGCGCGCATCACTGTAACACAAAAGTAACAGGTTGAAGCTAAACCGCTCATTTAAATCTCGAAAAAAAAAAGCTACCAACAAAATAGAAATAGAACCTCTGTTAGTCGCGCATGTTGGTACGCTCGTCCCTCTGATCACTGTTTTCATATATATAATATTTATCCACATGTTTCTAGTTTCTACATTCACAACACGTGTTTTAGTTTCATACAAGTGCGAATTATATATGTGCTAATAAATTATATTCAGTAGTGATTTGAATTGAATATTTTGATTAATATTATTTACTATTCGTAAATAATAGTGAAAAAAAATAGTGTTATAGACTTTTTCAAGTGCTCCAATATAATTGAGGTTAACTATCCGTATTTAAATGATGCAAAGAAGTATAACTTCTCACGCGCGTACATAAGTACACACACCAATTTTTAGATTTAGTTACTTGTATTGCTAACATGAGTCTATAAACATTATTAAAACTGGCATTTATGTGTTCATAGGAAGATATTGTTCTTGTTTGTTGCTTTTTGTCCCTTACTAATATCAGTTCAGTTTAAACTCATACATCAACACTCATCTCTATTAGAGAAGGAAGACGGAAGGTAGAATTTTTGAAGAAATTTACATTCTTTTTCATGAAGGAAGAGTATAAAACTATTCAGAAAAAAAACCTCAAAACACTCAACTGGGATTCGAACCTCATTCTCTAGTCAACCAACAATCCACTCTAACGCAAGTATAAGGTGTTATTTCATGCGACCAATGATATTGTTATCATATTATCAATAAATTAATTATCAATCAAATCAAAAGTAATTCTGGTTGAAACCAATGTGTAAAGTATTCTAAAATTATATATGTATAGGTCTACATACCTCCGCGTAAATGCGGGTACATTTCATTTAAAATTGGACATTATCCATCCCCACCCCGTTTAGTGGATGGAGAGTGAAATGTTTTACAACAAACTTGGAACGTTGTTTGTCTCTACTATAGTGCTTATTTATTTTATCGTTCACCAAAACCCCTTTTAGTTGAAAAAGCAAGCACTATTGTAATTTCAAGACTTGTGCTACTTTTTATTTTATTTTAATATATATATATTTTAAGAAGGGAATGTATGTAATTTATATAGTTTGATTTAATCATAATATATTCAATACAACTCAACTTGTCAACAATTTATACTATTCGACGATATTGTAACATGAATAAACTCAAAAATATAAATAAATGTGTATCATAACATTTCGGAACTCCCACAGTTTGTCTAGGGAATAAAATAACTCTAGTTTGAAGGTTTATGGGCTATTGGCGAAAACGTTACTTTCGAATGTGAATACAGAAATAACCTACCTATAGGATTTATAACACGTCAATTTTGATCCATAATCAATACTAATACACACATTATTGAAACATAACTTCACCCAGGCAGTATGAAACTCTCTCAGCCTAAACATTTTGTTGATGAATAGTTCTTAATTTAGTGTTATTAGTTTTTCTAAAATCTTGATGAATAACATTGTATAAATAATGTAGTTATGTAGTTTTGGTTTTGACCATATATCAAATTACAATCGACGTCCCCATTGTTAATTCAATTGCCATCCAAACAGAAGTAATAAATGTATTGTATACGCATGAGAGTAATGGGTTGACATTTTATTTGATATATGTACTACAATTTAGTACTCCCAAAATGGTAAATAACTGTGTTTAAAATATAACTGAGCTAATATTTTAACTTTGTTAAAAACAAATATAATGGATATAAAATGGTTTTTTTTCCTCAACTAAAACTTTTTTATAAGCTTTAGTTATGTGAACAAAGTTTACAACCGAACATAACATTGTTTTTTTTTTACATCCATCACCATTTTCAGTCTGAAGCTTGAGTCAGTCCGAACATGATAGTCCGGGGGGAATGTAAATCAATTGTGCATGTGGGTCTGAAAGCCCCATTTTTCTGTCACATGTTCTACATACCCATACGTTGATTTTAAGGATGGGAGCACTGCCTGAACCGACTGATTATATCAGCACAAAACATCTGTACTAACTTAAATCTAGAACAAACACAACACCTAGTCCCCGACCATTAATTCATCACTGTTTAAGAGGAAGCCCACATTTACCCAATGATAAATGTATTGGCCATACAGGGAATGGAACCCAGGACTTTTAGCTCAGCAGATAGACACGCTACCAACTGAGATAAAGTTTCGGACATTTAACAGCAGAGCCAATGCAGAATTACCTAGAATAAAATAGGACAATTCTTTGTTTCAACCCTGCAAAAGTTAAGGTGTTGGCAAATGAAGCCTACCATTTTACATCATTTCGTAAAGTTTGCTGTTTTTAAACACTTCACCGTCCGAGTTTCTGCCCTGATAGCCAATGTCCACAGAGTAAATCTGGCAGTTCGCATCCACTACAGCAAACAGAACTATACTGAACTTAACTTGCTTCATCGTTTGCTAAAGGTCAGGCCTGGTCTCTGTAGCCACATCACTCGGTCCTCTACGATCATCTTCATATCAGTATATGAAACGTATCCCATTTCACATACTGTCTTCTTTAGGTAGGACATAATAATAACTCTCCTCAATTTATTTTCCCGAGTATCATTGCCTTCAAAAATGTTCTAAAGGGATGTGTCGCATATCTCAATATTAGTCCAAAGGAACTTCGTTTTATTTTAATATTTCCACCAGTAGTCAGTAGACTTATACTTGTAAAATCCTTATACACTATTAAATAATCTTGTATCATAACAGTTTTCCTATCCATTGCACCCACAAAATTAAGAACGTTTCAAACAAGACTGAAGTCTTCAGAAACTCTCTTACAGCTCTGTGATTTGTTCGGAGATCTGAAAAGAAATATTTCATTGTTATTTTACAGAATTGCATTGTTTTGTTTTTATTTTTGGGTAAAACTTGACCACAAGGACGTCGCAGGTGGCAGAACAATGAAGAAACTGCTACAACCCAAACAATGTAATTTACGTAACAAGATCGAACGTTAATGATTTTGAAATAAGATCTAGGAATATCGAGGTCTGCCTCGCAAATACCAACAAATGAAAAAGATGAAATAAAAGGTTGCTTAGGTTTCTGGAAAACTAAATGAGATGATACTATCAGCATGCAAACAAATTTGGTGCAACAATATATTTAATCCTAATTTTTAAAGCAGATGATGGCTACTTTGGCGATTATAATTCATGTGGGTTCAATGCTCAACCAATTCATGAGTTTCCATGCCCAACTACTCATGTACTTCATGCTAACTACTATGCAGCTTCCATGCCTCAACTAACTCATGCAGCTTCCATGCCTCAAACTAACTCATGCAGTACCATGCCTCAACCAACTCATGTAGTCCACACGTATTGATTCCATCACCAGAGATGCCTATAATTCCTGATCAAACAATACCACCATCTCCATATTAACAAGCTCCGCGCCGTGAGTTGGCTAATTTCAAAATCGGTGAATACATTTAACGTCTCATGTTTTATATATACATTCATCGATATTGAAACAAGTATAAGTGCTGTTTAATATATTTTTGTACAAATAAAATAAAACTTACCATTATGTGGCTTTTAATTCAATTATGATCGCCTTACAATTTTCACTGATGTGTTGCCTCTATTCTGAAAAGATATTTGCAAGCTTGTAAAGCTGCCTCCAATGGCTAAAATCTCAAAGTAAGTCCCAATTTATCTTGAACTGATATATCTTCTTTTCTTTTTTTTTTCGTGTGTCTCTTGTTTTTAATTTCACCCCATAAAGTTTAATAAATATTTTAAGCCAATTGTGGCATACGAGCGAAGTTGTTGAATCGTCCAATAATTTAATGAGATTTCAAATCTTATAATAAATCAGCTTGTTTCTTGTGTTGTAAAATTCAGCCTGCACCAACGACGGGGTATTCTAGTCGTTATTGGTAAGTAGTCAGCATTTTCAGCTAGCACCTCAGACGACATGTTCACAAGTCTTCACAACGAACCCAGTGGAACTACTACTCTTCGCAGAAGCATTCTTTGACCTTTCACGTTGCAGCAACTGTTGCGTTGCACGTCGAACATTGTACCGTCATAAACTTAAGTTGGGGTTTCAATACGTAATTGAAACGTCTGCCGTCAACCACACACAATATACAGTAGAATCCGGCTAATTTGACATGGGTCAATTCGAAAAATTGGATAATTCCGAACCTACCATGATTTCACAGGATATTCCTATTTAAATCACTGGTAAAAAAACAATATTCAATTCGAATTTTAGAAGGAAATATTTAAATATTTCAAATCTTATGTTGTTAAATTTTGTTTTTAGTTTCTATTCATTTTAAATATAGCTTAACGATTTTTATTAAATCACCTCATATTCCAGGAGTGTCGTATAAAGTTAGCTTGGTGACTCGCAGTAAAATAGAAAGCTGAGAATTCTGTCCCGGGAGCGAGCGGGTTTCCTAGAAGAGGGGACATGTTTTCTAAGCTTTCATCACTGCTGTGTGACAATGTAGTCACGTGACCTCCTGAACTGACCGACTGATTTAAGTCTGCAATTTGCATATGTTAATTTTTCCAAGTTTTTATATTTTGTGTTTAGATTTTTCTTGTTTTTTTCCATGACTTAAATATTATTGTATTTTATATAGCATATATAAAATATGTGTGTTTATGGGGGCCTAGATAGCATATTTTGAGGTTATTGATTTTTTTGTGTACCAGCTGCCTAGATACTCATAAAAAGGGGTAATTCGAATTTAGGATATTTCAAATTTTTATAGTTATACCTTCGACTTCAAATTAGAAACTTTTGTTGTATTAACTCATATAGACGAATTTAAAATATAAAGAGTACAGTGGTAAAATAAGTAAAATCCACTATAAGCTCAAATTAAGTTAGTATGTCATCTCTTAGAAAACCATTATACCTTTCTATTGCACTTCAGATTGTGGCTAAGGTCTCTGCCACATTTAAATAATTTTAAAAAAAAGAGTTTGATAAGTCCCTTATGGGGCTTAAGATACAAAGTTGTTGGCCTGGAAAACATGTGTCATGTGACCTCCCCCCTTTTTTCCTGTAACCTTCACATGTGGTATTACCTATTTAATCCCGGAATTTACAGGAGATGTAAATTTTTAAAACTTATGGTTACATATATCAGTATTTTATCTGTTCGAAAAGGGTATTAGGGTTCACCTCAACAACTTTCTTTACGATAAATTATATAATTATTATGTATATAAATTTAGCTATATAAGAATATTTATAAACATATACATATATAAGAACACTCCCCATTCAGCCTCCTTTGGTCTGACCACAACATCCTGATTCTTGATTCTCACTTCACCTGCTATCCCAGGATGAAAGAGGGATATTACAAAGGTCGAGAGCTTACAAAAGATAAATCCCCTAACATTTACCTTTACCCTGACAAAAGCAACAACAATAATGGATCCTCTACATGCCCGAAAGCTCAACGGGTCAAATGGTTCGCTTGCTTTCGGAAAATATCCTAACGTAGAGCGAAACAAGCCCTATCGATATGCGTGCTGGGTCTAAATTAACGTTATATGTATGCTGTGAAGAATTAAAAGTTGCATTTAACATTAAATGCAACGCTAGATGCGAGCATATCTCCTCTAGTTATGTTATAAAAGAATGTTAAATGTTGTTAATGCGATGCGATGGCTTTTTATGAATAGTGTTTAGTATATATATATATACATTACTTCTTGACTTGTATAATGGATTCAGTCTAATTTTGCGCACTGTTTGCTCTCTCCAAAGATTATAATGTTTTCGTTTCTGAGGCTTATTTTATCATCTGGAATAAATTGTCCTTGAGACCTATGTTGATTTTATGTTATTTGCTTTGCATTAATATTTGGCAATACCCTAACTCCCTAAACGTTATTTGTCGAATGCTTATCTTTATTAATGTTAAGATAGCTTGGTCAGGATACCTGTGAAATACTGCTGAAATATTTTATTAAGGAAGAAATACTGCTGAATGTTTATTAAGAGGAAATACTGCTGAAATATGCTTTTTATTAAAGGAAGAAATACTGCTGAAAATAGTTTATTATAAAGGAGGAAATACTGCTGAAAATTATAAGGATAAATATTGAATGTTTATTAAGGAGGAAATACTGCTGGAAAATGTATTTATTAAAGGAGGAAATACTGCTGGAATATTTTATTAAAGGAGGAAATACTGTGAATTATAAGGAAACTGCTGAATGTTTTATTAAAGGAAAAATGATGCTAAATATTTTATAATAGGATTAAACATCTGTGAATGTTTTATTAAAGGAGGAAATACTGCTGGAATGTTTTATTAAAGGAGGAAATACTGCTGAATGTTTTATTAAAGGAGGAAATACTGCTGAAATATTTTATTAAAAGGAAATATGAAATTTATTAAGAAATGATTAATATTTTATTAAAGGAGGAAATAGCTGGAAATGTTTTATTAAAGGAGGAAATACTGCTGGAATGTTTTATTAAAGGAGGAAATACTGCTGAAATGTTTTATTAAAGGAGGAAATTCTGCTGAAATTTTTATTAAAGGAGGAAATACTGCTGAAATGTTTTACTAAAGGAGGTAAATCATGCTGAAATATTTTATTTAAGGAAGAAATACTGCTGAAATGTTTTATTAAAGGATGAAATACTGCAGGAATGTTTTATTAAAGGAAGAAATACTGCTGAAATATTTTACTAAAGGAGTAAACACTGCTGTAATGTTTTATTAAAGGAGGAAATACTGCTGGAATATTTTATTAAAGGAGGAAATACTGCTGAAATGTTTTATTAAAGGAGGAAATACTGCTGAAATATTTTATTAAAGGAAGAAATACTGCTGAAATATTTTATTAAAGGAGGAAATACTGCTGGAATGTTTTATTAAAGGAGGAAATACTGCTGGAATGTTTTATTAAAGGAGGAAATACTGCTGAAATGTTTTATTAAAGGAGGAAATACTGCTGAAATATTTTATTAAAGGAAGAAATACTGCTGAAATATTTTATTAAAGGAGGAAATACTGCTGAAATGTTTTATTAAAGGAGGAAATACTGCTGAAATATTTTATTAAAGGAAGAAATACTGCTGAAATATTTTATTAAAGGAGGAAATACTGCTGAAATGTTTTACTAAAGGAGGAAATACTGCTGGAATGTTTTATTAAAGGAGGAAATACTGCTGAAATGTTTTATTAAAGGAGGAAATACTGCTGAAATATTTTATTAAAGGAGGAAATACTGCTGAAATGTTTTATTAAAGGAGGAAATACTGCTGGAATGTTTTATCTAAGGGAAATACTGTATTTTCATTCAATTTAATTAGTATCGGGTCGCAATGGGATTGGAAGTGTTCTCTCTGTCTAGTAAGTAATTAGGAGGTTTGTTATGAAATGCTGTGGTGTAGTATAACCGTCATTAGTTTTAATCAAATTGGCGCATCAGATATTTTTGTATTTATTGTGATTCAATAAAAAAGAAGAGTTAGGGTGACCTTGTATCGAGCGTGTAACTTGAATCAGGCCCGTAATTTGACAATAGTTCATTATGCGATTCTTCACCCTTTGTTCTACAACGACTCTTGGTTCTCACCAAACTACCTCCTGTGTGTGTGTGTGTGTGTGTGTGTGTGTGTGTGTGTGTGTGTGTGTGTGTGTGTGTTGTGTTTTGTGTGTGTGTGTGTGTGTGTGAGGAGAGAGAGTGTTTGTATGTGGATGGACTGTATGTGAGTTGAGAGTGTGTTTGAGAAAGTGTTTTTGTGAAGTATGTGTGAGAGAGTGTGAGAGGGATGTGTGTGAGAGTGTATGTGAGTGAGAGTGTGAGAGAGTGATGTGAGAGAGTGTGTGGTGTGTTCACTTGTAATCTGGGGTGGTCAAAATGGGAACACACATTTTCATCTTTTCGGCAAACATAATTATTTTGAATTATTTCTTCAACCAGAATGAAAATTTTAACCTCAAAAAATTACTTAAAAAAAATTGTCTAATATGAGCTGAAATATTTATTTACACCAAAATGTTGATCACAATTCTTCTATGGTGAATGCGTTTATTAACTTTATTAGGTTGTCAAAATTCTCGTTTGGTCTCGTCAGATGGTAATGGGGGCGTCAAGGTTATAATCCTGACCTGGTGTACTGAGAGCTGTGTGTGCGAAACGGTTTCCCTCTCTGTCCCACATAAGTGTGCGTACATACCTTTTCATTAATACCTTCCTAATATCGACCTTATAAGTACAACAATTAATATTAGCTTAGGTGGGAGTTTAGAAGAGGGACACCCTTGATAAATGTCGCTAATCTAAAGTGATCATCTTACGCAGTCTTTACCCAAGTAGAATAATTTATTAAATAATATTTTAGGCTTCTAAAAAATAATTGTATACCCGATTATTTGGCCACGTGCTCTAACGCGCTACTCTCGTGGTAGACTAGCCTGCCGATGACAGGGAAAGCGAGCTTGGAATCTCGGTCGAGTGTACTGAGGGTAATTTTTACGTAATGGTTTTTCATTATTCATCCACGCAAATGTGGGTACACTTTCTTTAAATATAACCTTCATAATCTCTAAAATCATAAGCGTAATTAGTATATAAACATTTAACCAGAACAGATAGTAGGACTCGGTGCTAGACAAAATGTAGCGATAGTATAATACGTCAAGGTGATGCTGTTGTCTTCATGCTTAGTGTAGACCTGGATCTAAACCAGGGAATCCAGGAGCAGGGAAAGTAGTTTCTTCCGAACACGACGTTACAGGCGTAAACGCCACCATTGTGGCCACAACTGGACTCCGAGGAAAGCAAATAGACGATTCCTGTTCTCGAGGGAACTTTGATACCTCTAACCTCGACAGGAAGCCAGGACTCCTCTAAAGTGTTTGGTCCAGTTTTCCTCCCCTTTGGCTTTCCTCCCAGCACTGTTTGATAAAATGTTTCCAATAGGAGCTTTTACACCTTCAGGGTAATGATGGCCCCTGGAAGGTGGGATAGATGTGCAGCAATGTAGAGCCTCCCACGTCTACACACTTACTTACTCTATGGCATTAGAAACAAGAACGTACATTGCCGCACTTACAAACGTACGCCAACTATCCCTATATTGAGCTATTCTATCCAATCCACCTCTTTACACCCATTCCTATCTTGAGTTAATATATCCAGTCCACCTCATTACACCTTCCCTATCTTGAGCTAGTTCTATCCAATCCACCTCATTACACCCTTTCCCTATCTTGAGCTAGTTCTATCCAATCCACCTTTACACCTATTCCTATCTTGAGTTATATATCCAGTCCACCTCATTACACCCTTTCCCTATCTTGAGCTATTTATCCAATCCACCTCATTACACCATTCCCTATCTTGAGCTAGTTCTATCCATCCACCTCATTACACCCTTTCCCTATCTTGAGCTTAGTACTATCCAATCCACCTATTACATCCTATCTTGAGCTAGTTTATCCAATCCACTCTTTACATCCTATCCTATCTTGAGCTAGTCTATCCAGCCACCCTTATTACACCCTATTCCTATCTTGATTTAGTTATAGACAGTCCACCTCATTACACCCTATCCCTATCTTTAGTAGTTCTATCCAATTCACCTTATTACATCCTATTCCTAGTTTGAGCTTGTTCTATCCAGTCCGCCTCATTAGACCTTATTTAAATCAGGTCCATTATAATGTTATTCTACCATAATATGCTCCTAGGTCTAACTACTGACCTCTACCCATGTGGTTTGCCTCTCAATATCCTGACCACGTTTCTAGATTCTTCCATGTTCACTGCTTGTCTTTTCTACCGTGCTTGTGATATTTTTTTATTATATCAATGCATTGTGATTTTTATATGGGAACTCATAATAATTATGTAGATTCCTCTTTTCGCCATCAACTCCATCCTTTTTTGGACCTAATATGTTCTTAAATATGTTTATTAAGTAAATACCACCAACAACCTAAATTCATTCTCGTCGTGTTAGGTAAAAGAACAAGTTTCACAACCATAAATCTCAATTGGTTATTTAGTTATGCAATATATTATTATTATTATTATTATTATTATTATTATTATATTATCACCGCGTCTTACTACCTGTTCAGGTTATACGCACTTACGCTAATGTGTAATGGTAGGGTGATTGTGAGATGAAATGAAGGACCTACAGTTTAACGTGGAATCCGAATCACGGTGGAGGCCTGGCATTCCTCACATTCACAAGATGTCTTGTCAGAGGTGAAGGAAGGGTTTGTTAATCAGATAAATCTGTGCCGGGACCGAGGATTGAACCCCGGCCGCCAGCATAGAAGTCTGACACCTTACCCCTAGACCACCAGGTCGCCAGTTATGCAATATAAAATATCATTTCAACCTTAAGTTATATTAACACAAGTGGTATTATTAACTGTCTATGATTATTATTAGCACCGCGTCTTATACCCATTCGGGTTATACGCACTTACGTAATGTGTAATGGAAGGGTGATTGTGAGATGAATGGAGGACCTACAGTTTAACGTGGAATCCGAACCACGCGGAGACTGGCATTCCCACATAACTGTCTAGACTTTACTTGAAGTAAACAGCTAATCCACAGGACTTACTACTCAAATAGTTTTACTTCATCGTGATTCGAACTAAGAAATCTCAGAACAGATCTGATACTCCTCCCAAACCCAACGACTCAGCGCTCTTGACCAAGGATAGCCCCCATTTTATAGCTTTAACTAACATTTTGAGCCCAACATTTTCTGACTAGCTGTTTTGTATGGGTTTTTTTCAAGTGGCCGGCACTCACGCTATATTATTAAACTCGAGGGGGTGTAATTTGGTTAATTAATACATGTTTCATGAAATGCAAATATGTGCTTTCTTTTATTTTTTACTTCACTATTCATTTCAGTAGAATAATTGTATACGAAAACACGATATAAAAAGTGAGCGTACATCAATATTCATGAAGCAAGTCCAAGTATCTTGATTGGTCGGTTAAAATTGAGTCCAGGGAAATGGAAACAGCGCATGCGTGGACACTAATGGGATACTCTAATGCCTTCAACATTATTCGCATAGTTTATGTGTTGATATAAAGGCACAAGCATGGTTAATAATTTGATCACATTTTGGGAAAAAGTTTTTTAAATATTTAAATCTTAAAAACTAGATTGTTTCTCTAATTATATGACTTTATAGATATTTCTTTACTGAACCGTTAGAATGTTTAGGTTATTTGTCAATAATAAAGTATTCTACGACAGTACCATTTTGCAAGAAACTCAAACTCAAAATCCGAAACTCAAAATTTGATTGCAGTCAATTTAAAAGAATAAATTTTGGACTTAATATATTAATATAATGTGTAGAAAATATTTTTTTTAACTTTACTGTATTTATTATATTTAAATTATAAAATATTAAGAGGCAACTACTATTTTTATTGTAAGTACAGTGATGTCAATAAATAAGTGTTAAAAAATAGATGAAAAAATAAATACAAGCTAGCTTAAATTTAAAATGAATACAATACTTTTTGGTTCAAAACCAACATTTACATTTAAACAACAACAAAAAAAGCTAATTATAGATAATACATATAATTAAATATGAGACACACTATAGACGTCTGAGTCACGTTGAGAAAAATATCTTAACTAGAGCTAGTCAACAATGGACTCACCTTGAGTACAACAAGAAAGTAAAAAATAAAAAACCATTTAAAAAATTTACGCAACTCCTCAAGAAATTTCTCGTCCATTGTTTAAAAATGGATGTAATTACTCAAAACTTGAAATATATGTGAAATAATAAACATACACTAGCAAGCCCGAACAAAAATTGCGTTATACTTAAGTTAAACATTTTTTCACTCCAGGATCTAAATTTTACGATTTTTTTCTAAAGAATTAAAGTATATTTGGACCAAAATACGATCAGATAGCTGTAAGATTTCGAGTAAGTAAATAGGAACGAGAATAACCTGTCGGAAGTTGTAGAATGTTAGAAGTTCTGAGAAACATAAATGATTCTGTAAATATGTTTTATGATGCGCAATTGCTAACTAAAACAAGTTACATCGATTTTATTATGATAGAAGTGCAATATCACCATTTATATCCTAAAAAATAGTTAATATTTCTTAATATTGACAACTGTAATAATTAGTTGTATCAAGTTATGGCATCAGATTATTAGGTCACAATCAACACCAGCATGACAAAGCATTTCGGAAAACGTTTGATTATGTAAATGCCAACCAATTAACTCAGGTAATGATCATTTGCTATCATCCATAACGCAATATTCTGAACACACTCAATACAAGATACTTATCTTGATAAAGAAGGATAACTCTCTGATTCTACTTACACAACTCAAAAATAGTTAGGCCTAGTGGCAAACTTAAAACCTATATGAGAAGGAATCTAATGACGGCAAAATTAAACAATAATAAAGGTATGTTCTCTACTCTAATAAAATCTCGTATGATCAAGTGTTTGCATTTGCAATTAATTATTCATAATCAATTTAATCTTGCATAGAAGATGTGGTATTGTTGTACTCGTAGGGTAACTCTAGGAGAGATGGCGCGGTAGGAGAGATGGCACACCCCTCGGAATCAAGGTCAATGAGTCCCACAGGGCGCAGTTGCTCAGTTGTAAACGTGCAGTGGAGCTCATTGTGTGTGTAGAAAGTTTATTCCGTTGTTGATGTTAACGTGTCTCGCTTTATTCATATTTCTGTGCATCATATGATATTGGTAAGTAGCTGAATTTTCAATATGCATTATGTATTTTTCAGTTAGTATATTTCTCTGTGAAATAATGATTAACCCATAGTTTATGAGTGATGTAGGGTGATGGGCTTGTGATGTACTGTTGTCCGGTGCATACACCATATTCTATCGAATAATGGGGGGTGTGCCATCTCTCCTACCCATTTGGGAGAGATGGCGCATTGGTTGGTTAGGAGAGATGGCACACCCAATATGCATAATGTCGTAACTGAGCAGGTATAGGCCTACAAGGATCCCTAAAATGGGGCCAGTGAAAAATATAAATATTATGACGGTTTTGTAATAACCTAAGGATTTTGTGCTTATGTTCAGAACTGACCAATATGCCTAACATCTATAAGAGGAAAACCACCCGCGCTTCCTGGTCAGAAGAGGACCTGGGAAGAGCTGCTGAGGCTGTGTCTATAGAAAAACTCTCTTTGAGGCAGGCAAGTAAACAGTTCAATATACCACTGACAACTTTAAGAAACAGAATAAAAAACAAACTTTTACTAAGCAAAATCTTTGGCCATCTTCACAGCTTGGAATTGATGCAGAAAAGAAGCTAGTTAACCACATAAAAAAGCTTCAGGGGGTTGGTTTTGCACCTACTAGAAAAGATGTGCGTACACTGGCTTATGATTTGGCAGAATCTTTAAAAATACAACACACTTTCAACAAAGACAGTAGGATGGCAGGTGACGTTTGGTTGGCTTCTTTTATGCGCCGCAACCCCGAGCTTTCTGTGAGAAAAGCTGAAGGTATCAGTAGAGCAAGGACAGAAGGTATGAACAGAGAAGAAGTTAAACATTACTTTGATCTTTTGACGACAATTATGGTTGAACACAATCTAATTAATAGATAAACCGGGAAACATTTTGAATGCATATAAATTGGGACCCAGCTAAATAATGACCCTGGCCAGGTTATTGCCGCAAAAGGCAGCAAGGATGTTCATGTGGTAACATCAGCCGAGAAGGGGGAAACAATTACGGTGTTGGCTTGCTGCAGTGCAGAGGGGCAATTTTTGCCCCCTACTGTGTGTTTAAAGGCACCTATCAAAAGCCTCAGTATGGAAAGGGTGCACCACCTGGCACACAGATAAAAATGAGGAAAGAAAATGGCTACATTGATACGAATTTATTCATGGACTGGCTCACAGGTCATTTTATTCCTCGTAAGCCAAGAGGGAAAAATTTGTTAATTTTAGATGGTCATTCCGCCCACATGAACTCTGCACAGTTACTTCAAATTGCACAGGACAGTGAAATTGTAATTTTGTGTCTTCCTAGACACACAACGCACTACCTGCAGCCTTTGGACCGAGTAGTCTTCAAACCTTTTAAAACGTATTTCAAAGATGCTTGTGCAAAAATGATGAGACTAAGAAACAAAGTTACAAGAGATGATTATGGCGAGTTGTTAAATCTGGCTTGGGGTCGCTGTGCCACCTCTCAAATGGGAATCACTGCCTTCCGAGCAACAGGAATATATCCTTTGGACATGAACGCTATCCCAGAACATGCTTATCTGCTATCCTGCGACCAAACCCCTAATAATACTGACACCTTTGTACCCCTGTTAACTGTCACGGCAGCTTTACCAAACCCAGGTAATACTCCTGCAGGAGCTTTTGCTTCATCCAGTAACTCACTCGCCTCAAACCAACTACTACTTGCACCAACTACCGCTGAAGTTGCTTCTACATCCAGTAGCACACTCCCCTTAAACCAGCATCTTCAAGCCTCGACTAGCACTGCAGTTGCTTCTACATCCAGTAGCACACTCCCCTTAAACCAGCATCTTCAAGCCTCGACTAACACTGCAGTTGCTTCTACATCCAGTAGCACACTCCCCTTAAACCAACATCTTCAAGCTCCAACTACCACTGAAGTTTCACCTACTGGATCAATCCCATTGACCCAAATAAAGTTCTGATGAAAATATCACCAATTCCTAAATCTCTAAAACCTTCAACTTCCAAGAGAAAACAGTTTGCTGCAAATGTAACTGACCCCAGTTACATCGAGGATAGAAGGAAGAAGAATGCAGCAACAGCTGAAAGGAAAGAAAAATTAACTAATAATAAGAAAAAAAATTCTAACAGAATTAAAAAAAAAAATTAAAAATGAAAAAATTGAAGAGAGAATTGAACCTAAAAGCTTAGTGTGTGTAGGCTTAAAGGCACTGAACAATTAAAATGTAGGTTCTCTAGGCCTAAACCACGGCAGGGAGCTAAAAAGCGTATAAAATATGACTCATCCTCCTCATCTGAAGACCACGATGAACCTGTGCTATTATCAGAGGATGAGAATAGTGAAGACTACAACGAAGATGAGTGTTTTGAATGTTTCGAGCTCTACTCCAAGACCAAATCTCAATCAGACTGGATTAGGTGCACTAACTGCTTGAGATGGCTCCATGAAAGCTGCTCCATCTATAAACAAATGTGTGCTTCGTGTGGTAGATTGAAAAATAAGAGGCAGGCTAAAAGTGCATCCACTTAAAAATGCTATGCATGGCCCTAGTTAAACAAATTGTGTTTCCTATTCCATAGGCAAGTAGATTTGTAAACTTAGGCTAGTGCCTAATTATTCTCTTCAGTTTTGATATGAAGTGCTTATATTATTTTTCTGAAAAGTAATTTTAATTATAAAATAAATTTTGACAATTATTCTTCATGATATATTATAACTGTACAGTAGATTAAAAACTAACAAATACGGCATCTCTTCTTTGCACAACATTTTTTAAGCATTACATTTCATAGTGAACCATATTTAGGATCTACCATCCAAAAGAGAGGGTTCAAACACTTAATAAGGAAATTAAAAAAAAACACAATAACAATCGATAGAGTGGGCTGGGTGAGTGAACTTGTTATACCCGCTGGGTAAGCTAAATAACACCCAGCACACGCAATTTGAGATAGATGAGGGCAAGTTCTCACGGTCGCCCTCAAAGGTCGATAAACAGAGCCCAGACGTCATACCATATTTGTGATTACCTCACATGAACTACTTAACTTAAAATTACCAAAGGATGATACTTATAAAGAAGGAACGAATATCACCATCAACAATAATTTATTATAACTTCTCAGAAAAAGAGAACAAAAATAGATATAAATACATAAACAATCATCAAGTATGTAACGTCTTTACAACCTTTTCCAATGGCCTCATACCATGAGCGCCAAATTTGAAAGCGAACACCTACGCTTACTCTGGAAAGCTACAGTTTGGCGTGAAAGCAACAATTAAACCTCAGCCTAACCTCGTACAGTTCAATACGACAATTACCCAAAATATAACCTATAAACATTATTATTAATACCTCATCAGTCCCAAAAAGGGGAAGGGGGTATATGATTAAACCTAACTGACGTATTACCAGATGTTGGTGTTGGATTGACCCATGCATTAGATTGGCCTACACCTCTCGTTTACAATCACAAACTTGGTTGCTATAACAACTTCCTTTTACCCCTATGGTGCGCTGATGGCGGCAGGTAATTCATGTTCAAAGGTGAACATCAAAAACAACCCAACAAGAACTATTCTAATACAATAAACATTAGCTTAATGAAACACCTTGCGAGGTTTATATTTAAAGTTCATAGACAAGGTAAAATTATGAATGACATAATTTATAGGTCTTAAGTTCTGAACCAAACTTATTAACCTTTGAAAATAATTAACAAAAGCAGGTTTTTTAGAGATTACGCTCAATAATATAAGTGCACAAAACGTCACATCATAAATAGTATAAAGAACATAATATGATACCAGCAATCTTTACGCGATTTTAAATTTATTATGCCCGAAGTTTTACTTTCAATCATGCCGGACATAATAGATCTAAATCTTAACTGTGAACTTTGCCTTGTCATTTAAATCAACACAAATGCCCAAACGAAGTAAAATCGTAACTTGTTTCACTAAAATATTAAATCTGAAAAGTCTTAAAAGTCCAATTACATTATGCATACTGCTAAGTGCAAAGTTTTAAGTTATATGTAGGCAGATATTTGAAGACGCAACCAAATGCTAATATGAAAGTTTTAAGTCCATTTATCGTGGAAAGTCACTAAAGCGCAAGTTTGAAAGATCAAGTCTATTCATTATGAAATAACAACAAAGTGCCTAAACGGAATTTTAGAAACGTTAAAGATTTCATCTAAACTGAATTTAGCTTACATCGTTAATTTTGAAGCGTTCGCCTGTTCAGGCGAATTCCAACGCCAGCCCAAGAGTGGCTCACAATTCACATGGTCGATCTTTTATACGCACAAAACACGGCTAGCAGAACATAGTCAAGGGGGAACCAAAGAACGTAGACAGGGTGGAGAAGGTTCTAGGAGCCTCACGGATCTAGTAGAAGCCCGCTCGTAAACTTGGTGGAGTGTTACTTCTTTTCTTCTTATGGTCTTTGGGCAAGCAGAAACGGCGTGATGTATTCCAGTGGGCGCGCCTCAGTCAAACAAGGAAGGTCTTTGATGGCCAGGTGTGTGTTGATAAGTGGCTCGCAGTGTTTACATGAGCATGGCCGCTGACGTCTTTGTAGAATTGGGTAAGTTTACAATTTGCAGTATTGTAACATTAGCTAGCGGCTAATGTTACAATAGTACCATCTCTCCTACCCTTCTGTGCCATCTCTCCTACCCTGTTAGGAGAGATGGAACAAATGTATACTTTGGAAATTTTCCTCATCAAGCTATAAAACACATTTTTTTGCTCTAGTTTAGGGTTCATGATGGTAACAGACATCCTAATTAACTTATATTTGTATTGAGTGCCACTTATTAATAAATAATAATTTTTTTATGAATTTTTCTTGAATTGTGTGCCATTCTCCTCGAGTTACCTTATTTGCGCAGAATCGTTCTTACTGAAGCCCAAGAAACTAGTTTGAATCTAGTTTATGTGAGCTTCTGCAGCGCGCTGATACAATGTCGGGTTTTGTGGAGGCTACATTTTAACTTTGGTTTGAATACTTTATAACTATTGCAAGGTAACCAACCTATAACAACCTGCAACTTCGACTCTAGCTTCAGGCTACGATATCTTAAAGATGTCTTCGGGGCTAGCAAAGTAACGGCAAGTTAGCACATAAAAAATATGGCCATAGCAATAGATTTTTACTAATGTTATATTCAAAGATGATTTTCTGTTTTCATGTAGCTACCTATTCTTCGTCTAAACTGACCAAAATATTTATTTTTTAATATCCATAGACATTCATTAATAGAGAAATAGACAAATAACTTATTGAAAAACCACCCGCCTCGGTGGCGTAGTTAGCTAACGCGCTCATTTTGTGTTGAGCTAAACTTCTGAGGACGGGGAAATCGAGGTTTTAATCTCGGTCGGGTGAACTGGGGGTGATTTTTTCTAAATAGTTTTCCACTCTCCCTCCACGCAAATGAGGGTTCACTTCCTCTAAATTCAACCTCCCCAATTTGAAACCCATTGGCGTAATTATTAGCATCAAACGTGAACCGGTAGTAAGACGAGGTGCTAAATAAATAAAAAATTATTGAAAAGCATCGTAAGTTAGGGTGTGCCTTTATTAGAGCCACAATACAAAATTGAATTAAAATTTGGAGACTTTTCAGTATTAGTTAATGTAATATTTTCTCAAATCCTCAAATATTTAATATCGTTAAATGATCGAGGAATTGAGGATTGCATCCATTATTTATAAACATATTTGTTTAGGTGTGTTTACGATATACTATAAACATGATTGCCGTAGTTTTTCAACCCAGGCTGAGCCCTGAATGCTACAACGCATTGTTTATAAATCTAAGTAAATATCAGCTCGTAAACACAAGTATCTTTGAACAAAGCTCGATCGATCGATATATACTTAGCGTTCGTGTTCTATTTACATACAGGATGTGGCAACGTTGATATTATAATATTACTCCAGCATATAATGTATATTGAGTGCAAATATAGTTTTAAAAACTTTCTACAATATAGCTAATTTCATTATATAAATAGACAGTGGGATATTTTATGTTTGGAAGGCGATATGCTTTATAAAGACTTATAAAAAAATTATAATTAAAAAAGTATTAAAAATTAATTATTAAGTTTTCAGGGTAAAATTATATTTATTTTATGTCAATGAAAGGGAAAAATAAAAATGTAAGCCTTATTGAGAAAAAAGTTTATATTATTAATTATTATTACTATATTACTACAACTCTTATTATTACTTACTATTTAACTCTGAGAGTTATTTAAGGCAACCTATTTGGTTGATGTACAGCCGGATATAATTATTTATTTTCAACTTTGTACCTTAAACGTTGTTGCTGCAAGCCATACAATATATTACATAATCTACATAAAATTATGTATCAAAGGATACATTTTAAATTAGAATGTATATATAAAAAAAAAAATTGTGTACCTCTTAAAAGTCTTCAATCATACCCAGGTTGATTACCATTGATTTAAAGGACTCCTTATTATGAATACACTTATTTATAGTTATGTTCTACTTTAAAATATTTAAACATAATTACTCTGCTTCAATGGATTTTATTTAAATAAAGTAAATACTCATTTTTTCAATCACTGTTCTTCGCTGTAACTTACTATCACATTTACTGATTATATAATTTTTAGTTATAATCGTTTTCTTCTGTGATCATTCTTAAAGTTTGTCGTATTTAATATCTTTTCAGTGTGCTTTAGTCTTGTTAGTGGCTGTATGTCTTGTCTGTTGGTCTGTATAGGTCTTGTTACTGTTGGTCTGTTATAGGTATTGTTACTGTTGGCCTGTTATGGTCTTGTTACTGTTGGCTGTTATAGGTCTTGTTACTGCTTGGTCTGTTATAGGTATTGTTACTGTTGGCCTGTTATGGGTCTTGTGACTTTGTCTGTAAGGCCTTGTTACTGTTGGTCTGTTAGGTATTGTTACTGGCCTGTTAGGTCTGTTACTGTTGGTCTTATAGGTTTACTGTGTTGTTAGTATGTACTGTTGGCCTGTTATGGGTCTTGTTACTGTTGCTGTTTGGTCTTTTACTGTTGTTGTTATGTCTTGTTAATGGTCGTTATAGGTATTGTTACGTTGGCTTATTGGTCTTGTGATGCTGCTGTTATAGTCTTTTAGTGTCTGTTATAGGTTTGTTACTGTGCTGTTTGGGTCTTGTTACTGATGGCTTATATGTCTGTTAATTGTCGTTAGGTATTTTTCTTGTCTGTTAGGTCTGTTACTCCGCTGTATAGATTGTTACTTTGCTGTTTATAGTCTGTTATGTTGCCTGGTATGGGTCTTGTTACTGTTGGCCTGTTATAGGTATTGTTAATGTTGGTCTGTTATAGATCTTGTTACTGCTGGCCTATTAGAAGTCTTGTTATTGTTGGTTTTCGATATAATTAAATGAGTTTAAATTTTCTTTGACTGGTTGAAGTCTCTAAATTTCCCGTGAAGAATGTGTTTATATTAATTGTTGTACGTGGAAGGTAACTTTAGATTTTAAAATTCCTGTTTCTAGGTGTTCATATTCATGTACAGGGGTTACTAGTTTTTAAATTGTCAGAACACTGCTTGCGATATATATCTCGCGATTCTCACGAGAGACAAACAAATTCTTCACTTTATTAATACAGATATAAGATAGCTCAACATTAATACAGATAAAGATAGCTCAACATTAATACAGATAGAAGATAGCTCAACATTAATACAGATATAATATAATCAACATTAATACAGATAGAAGATATATCAACATTAATACAGATAGAAGATATATCAACATTAATACGGATAGAAGATAGCTCAACATTAATGCAGATATACGATAGCTCAACATTAATAATACAGATTATAGTACTTAATACATAGAAGAAGCTCAACATTAATACAAATAGAAGATATCTCAACATACTTGTAATTGGTCAACTTTAGAGGAAGCATAAAAGTTAACTACGTTAAACTTTGCCATAGTTTCTTTTTCAAAAAGACAAAATTCATAATTTATTATAGAAATTTCTAAGATGTATAAAGTAGTAAGACGCGGTGCTAATAATAATAATAATAAATAATAATAATATAATAATATAAATACAGATGAAGATAGCTCAACATTAAACAGATAGAATATATATCAACATTAATACAGATTAGAAGATATATAAACATTAATACAGATAGAAGATGTATTAACATTAATACAGATAAAGACAGATCAACATTAATACGGATAGAAGATAGCTCAACATTAATGCAGATATACGTTTAGCTAAAACATTAATAAAATATAGTTTATAGCTCTACATTAATACAGATATAAGATAGCTCAACATTAATACAATAGAAGATATCTCAACATTAATTTGTATATATGGTCATACTTTAGAGGAAGCAAAAGTAAACCTATCGTTTAAACTTTCGCCATATTTTTTTTTAAGAAAGAGAACCAAAATTCGTATAATTTATTATAGAATATTTCTATTGAATAAATATAGTTGGAAATTCTATCTGATACGATATTCGATTCCATGACCTCTTTTCCCGTGTCCAGGTGTCATATTACAACATATTTAATCGAATATATATATGACCTCGTTCCTAATAGTATATCAATAATTATATTATATTATATTTATTTATATTATGTTTAATCCGATATTTTGATTTGGTAGTTCACCCTTAAGTCATTCAGAGGACAGAACACATGACAAATGGTCTAGTAATTGCCGTTAAACTCGGATATCGAGTGCGGAGGCCCAGTCATAACATTTGTTATATTCCAACAACATGTGGAAGAGTTCGAGTTGTATGAATTTAATTGTTATGTTGGCAGATGATCACACTTGGCATTTACTGTCCGGATATTTTCACTGGTGAATAATACCATGTGTTAAAGACATTTTAATAGCAATAAATTTTCTAGTTTCACTAAGTTCATCTTGTTGCTTTTAGATATAATATGAATAATGTAGACAATGTAAATATGTTTTTTTTTAATATCGTATTACATATTAACGTGAATTAAATTCCCAAATTTTAGCATAATATTAAATATAAAATAATGATGTATCTACCCATTTTGGTATTATACAACTCAGTTTGTTAATTTAAATTTATATGCACTGTGAATTTATACAATCCTTTAAATTATTAAATTAGGAGTTCAAAAATATTTTAAAAGCTGATAAATTTAATATTGCTAAAATAAAATAAATGGATAATTGAAACATTTCCTAAATAGAAAGTGTAACTAATATTTGGTATGTACATCTGAGGAGCAAATAAGTAGTATTTAATATCTGAAATAATAAATATTTATGGTAAAATTATGCAACAAGTGCTCGAGCCATATTAACTTTTGTAAATGTTTAGTAAATACTTTAAAACAAAATGTACTCACCTAAATATTTGTTGAATGTAAAGTTGAGTAAATAAGACTTATTTTTACTTCTCAAAGTTTGAAAATGTCCACTTTCGATTGGAAATCAAATTGAGTCATCTTTGGGCGTCAATCAGTAAGTGTGATCACATAAACTACTTTATTAGATAAACTATCACCTAGTGTTACTTTTATTACTATCACATGAACTAGTTCCTAGGATCTACACGTAAAGATAAGTAGTAAGTTATAATTATAATTATGTAAATTTACACTAAAAGAAATTCCAAAGCTAAGCCTCTAAGCCACCATTCTAAGCAGAGATTTAAAATTTCTACAAACACATAAAGGATTCACATAAATCAAATAGTTATACTATGTCACCGAACTCTAGTATCAGTTCAACTATAGTAGCTACTGAAATACCTACTCACTACTAGCGCACTTGTAAGTTACTGGTCGGTAGGATATTGGGGACGACCGTCGGGAGACGATCATGCGCGACGCGGTCACAATCTAAACTGTTGCTGCGGTTACTACTCACAAAGCAACAGGCTCTCCCATTCATGTCTTCACCGGGACCCAAACCTTACACTCACTTGACAAGTCCTCACATTTTTAACAGCCGTCACGGAGCGAAGGTGGAAAGACAATGCGGCTGTCAGATAACTGTACCCCTGGCGAACGAAACTTTCTGACAGCAACCTATCTCGAAAGGCAGCTTTCCCGACTTACACATGAATAACAATTTCGACTGTTTATTATACACGTGTACATCTCATCGAAATAGTTATAAACATCGCGGTGAAACCATCTATCTGAAAATATAATATTTTGATTATGTTATATAATTATTATGAGAACATAAGAATGACGAGAACAATGAATAGCTATATTTGTTCAAGACAACCTTAGACATTTAAAGTTTTATCTGAGAAATATCCGTGTAACATGGAAATATTCGCGAGAAAGACTCTCGCTACAACCTTGAGGAGGCTACGCCTAAACCCGCTGAGCCGGCTTCCAACGTGCGACGCTGCCTTCTAGCTACTGATCCTTGCTGACATCGCGTCCCGACGCCCCAATGAACTCTGGGAAGTGGGCGCCGGAATGGAAGCGATAGAGGGGTTAAGGAGGGGTGTAGTAGGAAAACTCCTGCCGTTAGGGGAGCTCAGCCTAACGTTTGTATTTAGTGCCTCACGCTCTCGTGTGTAACAGTTGTAACAGTGGTCTGAGTTGACATATACACACACGCCTCAAGGTACATAGGCACCGA
>JBCFYV010011164.1:15085292-15147041 GCA_039000515.1 Timema cristinae | reverse complement strand
GGGGAGGGGGGGGGGGCGGTGACCTAGTGTTCTAGGGGTAAAGGTGTCAGACTTTCTGTGCGGGCAGCCGGGGTTCAATCCTCGGTCCCGGCACAGATTTATCTTATTTCCAAACCCTTCCTTCACCTCTGAAAGACATCTTGTGAATGTAGGGAATGCCAGGCCACCACCGTGGTTCGGATTCCACGTTAAACTGTAGGTCCTTCATTTCATTCACAATAACCCTACCATTACACATTAGCGTAAGTGCGTATAACCCGAACGGGTTAGTAAGACGTGGTTTGCTAATAATAATCAAATTTAGGGTCCGCTAATTACGCGCTCGCTCGCTCGCGCGCTCGCCAGTTTGGCCACCAGTCGCTTGCGCGCTCGCTCGCTCGCTTGGCGTCTGGCCGAACCTTATAGGTAAAGTATGTAAAATACTTTAATTAAAACATTTAATACATATTCAAGAGAGTCGTTTAAAAATGTATATTGTTGTTTGTGTGTAGCCTGGAACATTGTCGCACACAAAGTTTTACCAAGTAATATAATTTTTATCTAGAAAAATAAAATAAAGTAAAAATGAATTGAATAAATTCAAAAATATGAATGGGCCCTTCAAGTTCTTACTTAAGAATCTTTGAGACTACAGGATCGGAAAATATTTCAGATTGAAATTTAATAAAAATATAGAATGTAAATGATAGCGTTTTTAATCTGATTTCTTAGAATATTATGATGCCTAGTATTGGTTTATCTCAATACTATTACTTTATAAGCCTTACACAACCAATGTGAATTTATATCAAAACAAAAATGCTATTATTTACTTAAGAAGTGATATGAACAAAATCATACCAAAGCAACGTGGCAAAGTTAACATATTTTATTGATCATGTTTTCTGTTTTCAAGATTTTTAAACGCAATGGTAAAATAAATAAATGAAGATTTTAATTACAGATAAAAAATATTCAACTTATCTCTAATATAAATACAAACTTGGTAATCGATCTCGAAGACTTGACCTTATTATAAGCAAGGATAGATAAGATTATTTGTTAATATAAATATTTGGGTAGTTAGCTAATTAATGGTAGATTCTTTTCAAACAAGACTGAAACATTTTTCAAATTACAAACTATATAAAAACAATCGCATTTATGGAGTTAAATAAATTTTAACTATCTGTGAAAATATTAAATAAAACTGTTATAATTTTATAATGTATAAGATTTATAATAAAAATTCGTGTAAATATTTATACTAAAGTGTTCTACCCACAAGGTCTTACTGCCATCCGGGACATACATATTATTACAGTTACGCTGATTTGGTAGGTATAAGAAAGGTAGAATTGATAGGAAATGTACCTGCACTCGCATGAAAGGAGAGTGGAAATCCATATCTACAATTCAACTTATAGGAGAGATGGAAGAAAGCAACGTTATATAATTAAATATCTTATATGAAAGACAGAGATCAACCGTAACTGAATCATATTCGAGTAAATTGAAAAAATATTAGCTGGACACGGGAATAGAACCCCGGCTTAGCGCGACACTGCTCTGCCATAGGGATGAAAAAAGAATTTGGGAAAAGTGTTACTAAAGTGTTGTGTTATAGTGATAGATTGTTTGTGAAACTAAATGCTGAACCAGTGGATATTTTTGATAAAGCAAGTGTAGGAAGAGAGGTGAGGCGGGGATGGTGTTTGTCACTCAGTCTTTTCAAATTATATGGCGAATGGTTGGTCAGGGAAGCCCTAGAGGGGTGTGACAATTTCAGGATATGAGGACGCGTCATCAACACAATAAGATACGCACATAATCTAACAATGCTGGCCAAAAAGAAGAAGAGTTTCAGGAAATGATCTACCTGCTGGTGGAGAAATGACATAGAGACTAACAGTGAAAAGTCAAAAGTGATGGAGATCTCAATAAATGATGGGTCACTTAAAATCAAAATTGGAAACGAGGATTTGGTAAGCATGGATCTGTTCAAGTACCTAGGAAGTCTGCTGACAAAGGATGGTTATTTCACCAAGGAAATAATGTTGAGTATCGCCATGGCCAAAGAAACTTTAAACAAGAAGAGGTATGCTGACAGCAAGATGACTTGAATCTGAGGAAGAACTGATGAAAAGCTGCTTTTGAGCCTTGCTCTATATGGTGCAGATACTTGGGCATTCAGGAAGATGAAACAGATGTAACTAGGAGAGCTTTAAAATGTGGTGCTGGAGACGACTTGAGAGAATCAGGTGGACAGACAGGATGACAGATGGACAAGTCCTAAGATGAGTGGGTGAGAAGAGAACCATTTTGGATGTTATTCTTGGGTACAAAGCAAACTGGATCGGACACATCCTTAGGAGGAACTGTCTTATACATGACATCATAGAAGGAAAGGTTGAGGGAAAGAAGATATTAGGAACAAGGAAGATTCAAATATTGGATGACTTGATACAACTTCCTTTGAAAGTACAATAATATAAATTATGTTTACTAAAGTAAAAGTCTAGAGAGTTCCTTTTGACATTTGGGATGGTGCTTGCTTTGGGTTTTCTTATAGTTAATTCAAACGCGTATACACATTTTAAATGCAATTTAATACCATTTATAATTTAACTTTATAGTTTAACAGCTTATAATGTAAAAGTTTGATACTGAAAAAACCATATTTATAACCAAAACATTTCTTATTGAAGGCTGTTTTGGAGTATGTACGGTGCTATAAGAAGTAATAATACTTTGTTTGGTTTGTAAATTTCTTAGGGCAGTTATTTGATTTTCCATTTTATTCAAATTTCTCGAATTTTTTAGATACTTTTTAACTTTCAAATTGAGATCGATATTTTTTTTTCTAGTCTGATTGAGATATTTTTGAATCTTGTACATCCCTAATTTATATCATTTGGATCTGGCCAAATTACTTTATAACAAAGTTCAAACTAATAACGAATTGATTATTTTCTTAGGCATAATTTCATTTTACACATGAGTATACAAACAAACAAATAAACAAATAGGAATCAAAAACATATAATTGAGGTGTATAATATATATTAGTTTGATTCTCTACTTGTTTGACTCAGTAAAGAAGCAAAGTAAATTTAAACGTGAATTTCAAATAAGAGAATTATTCTCAGAAAAAAAAGAGCCAAACTAAAAAAATCATAATGGTTATGGATCTAGCTATAACTTTATTAAGAATATTTTGGTTTTACTACACCAACCAGGTTACGACCCGCTTCGTTGACCACATGGTCTAAGGCGCTACTCTCGCAGTAGGCTAGACTGCCGATGACGGGGAGATCGAGGTTCGACTCTCATTCAGGTGTGCTGAGGATGGTTTTTTTCAAAATGGTTTTCCACTCTCCTCCACACGTAAATGCTGTTGAACTTCATATAAATGTAACCTTACTAATCCCCAAAACCATTAGTGCTATCAGGACATAAGCGAATAGCCCAACAGATAGTAAGACTTGGTGGAAAATAAAGGTGGTCCGGTGTTGATCCACGGACCACTGGTTGGTAAACACTGCAGTACAACATGTAGTTATCTACCCCTTCCAACAGATTATACCAATAGAATGGATCCCGTCACTAAAGAGTTTGGTTTTCCTCCCCAGTTACTTAACAGTAATTAAATACCAACTTAATTTTATTAGAGGAGCTTGGTGATTTATTTGTCCAAGTTAATTTGATCTTCGCCGCTCCTTTCTCTCGGTGGGACCGAATCTAACACAATTTGTTGATGTTCAGCGCTAATTTCAACCTGTCTACAAGTTATTCTCATTAAGTTCAGAGTGGGAAGTTATGTCAACTGCATGAACACTTTGGAAACCTTTATTCAATTACTAGCGTGTATACAAAGTGTTAGCAAAATATAACCAAGGAAGCCCGTTAAACAAAATTATATTTTCGTCCTCAATATATTTATTACTATTGGGTGTGCCTAAAGCTCTGATTTTTTCTTTAGGAAGCCCACTTTCTACCACTAACTTTGACGTTTAGCAGTCTAGAAATATGTATATTTGATTTATTACTTATAAATTCATCTGAAAATTTATCAAAATCTTCCACTAGTACTTGTATAGTTTATCTTAACACTATTATTTAAAACAGACTAAGAATGTAAATACAATTGTGTTTTTTTTACCTACATTGTGGCAACATACCTACTTCGGTGACCGCGTGGTCTAAGGCACTAGTCTCGCCAGTAGACTCAATCGACTGCCGATGATAGGGAGATTGAGGTTCAAATCTCGGTCGGTTGTACTAGGGGTGGTTTTTTCAAAAATGTTTTTCTACTCTTCCACCACGCAAATGCAAGTACACTTTATATAAATATAATCTACCTAATACCTAAAATCATTAGCGTGATTAGCACATAAATATGTAACCTGAACGAGTAGTAAGACGCGGTGCTTAAAAAATAATTGTGGCAACATAATTTTCCAGTTTTTAAATAATGGGCTTCCTACGAAAATTAGACAGGTACATAGCTCACGTGACTTATTGCAGATACAGCCTTTCTTCGTGTGGTCACGCGACCAGCTAAAACAGTGCGAACTGCCTAGTCCGTTCTGCATTAGTGTAGAAAATCTCAGATTTGGTCGCACTTACCCTTAAAATCTGCGTGGATGAACCAACCAAATTCCTAAACTAACCAACTCAATCAGTGCGCATTGCGCCTAAGCTGACCAATAAAATAAGCAGATGCACGTACACACCGAGATACAAGCAAACGTCTGTGGCTACTATTGAAAAAGATTTGAAATAATTCGTAAAATAAAATTGGTATAATATATATTTTTTTAAATTTAATTTATTTGGAGTATTTAACGTGCACTTTCTGAAACCGACTGATAACATCAGAACACAACTTATAAATTAACTTAAATCTAGAGCAGACACAACATCCAAGCCCCCTCCCCTAGATTAGACACAACATCCAACCCCCCTCCCCCTTACCGTTAATTAATCGTTGAGAAAGGGGAAGCCCACATTTTCACCAAAGATACATTTTTCGACGATTATGTGAATCGAACACGGGACTCTTAGTTTAGTGACTGACAAGCTACCGACTGAGTTAAGGTGTCGGACCTGTCTGTCGTTCTAATTTTATGTTGATTTTACAACATAAAGATCAGAGAACATTCATTCTGACAGAAATATAAGATCTCTGTTTATCAACTAAGACAATAAAATACATTGCTAATCAACTGTTTTAATCTCTTGTTGCAAAGCTTATAGATCAAAAACCATGCTTCTGGTGGAGGGAACTGTTAAATACTAAAACAAAGTCTTCTCTCTAATTTGATTTAAAGGTGTGAAGCCAGGTTTAGTGGTTAACGAGAATGATGCGGCTCTAAAAAGCCACGAGTCGAAAAGAGTTTGCCCCCTAAGCCCCAGTCCACGGGGGCAAGGGTGGTACCGAGATTATTTTTGGGCAGCCCTTTTTTTTTTTTAACATGATTTTACTGGTTCGTAGTTGAACATTTTTCCCTTTAAATCATTGTTAAAAACGAAGGGTTTTTAAAATTATATTTAAGGGAAGTTTAGAACGGGCAAGTTGATTTTAGGAATTGGGGAAAAAATTTTGGGGTTATGCTAAATTTGGACCCGGGAATTTGGATCTTGGGAAGGGCGGGGAAATAAAATTGGAGGGTTTTGAAATGGGGGTTTACTGTAAACGACTTGACAAAATTAGGTGGACAGTTTTAGGGTGTTAAAAGAAGAACCCCTAAAAAGAGTGGGGTGAGAAGAGAACCATTTTAAAATGTTTTTTTTTTTGCCCTTAAGTTACTACCCTTAATTTTGGGGTTATATATCCAATTCCAAAAACCCTTGGGGAACCCCTATTAAAAACCCTAGATACCCAAATTTTAGGCCGATCGGTAAAATAGTTTGGCTCTAGTCCGGGGTTTACAGACCAGACAGGACGAAAATAAAAGAAAAAATTTTTTTGGATCCGGGGGGGGGGGGGGGGGGGTTTTTTCATGAAAACGCCCAAATTCACCCAAAAATTTTGATTTTAGATTTTTTTTTGGGGGTCCCCAATTACTTTCTCAAATTTTTAAGAAGCGGAAAGAAAAAAAAAAAAGGAAGGGAGAAACCCGAAAACAAGGAACCCCCAAATTTTGGGGGGGTTTACGGGGTTTTTTGGCGTGTTTTTTCCGCTTCATTTGCACCTTTTGTAAATGTTTTTTGTTAAAATAAACATTTCATTACCCAAAAATACGCTTAAATTTGGGTTTTAAAATTTATTTTATTTTGTTTTGGTTTGTAAAATTTTACTCCAAAAAAAAACCTTTTGTTTGCTTCAAAGTGAAAATAAAACCCCCTTAATTGGTCGCGAATAATTTAGTGCGGTCGTGGCTGATTTCATTTGTGACAAAGTTTTTTCGGGGGTTCCAAATCCCAGAATAATATAAAAATATACAAATAATTCTTGAATGGGCCCTTTATGGTAAAAAAAATTCAACGAAATATGTTGTTGTCATCGAAAAAAAAACTAAAAACGTTTATAAAAAAGGAAAAAGGGGAAATTAAAAAAAATTTAAACAAGAAGATATAACCTTACTATCAATTTTTATCAATCCTTATCACGTAAAATGAAAGTTTTTTTAGTTTTTTTTTTGTTAAAGCATACCAAAAAATTTTTTTTATTTATCTAAAAAAAAATTAAAGGAGCAACTATAAGAAGCCCGGGTCCAATTTATTTTTATTTTTAATTTTTTAAATGGAAAAATTAAAATTTTAAGCCTATTAGGTTTTTTAAAAAAATTTAAGTCGATATGGGTTATTCTCATACTAGATCCCCCTTTTGAGCATAGACGTTGGGCCAAAGCATGCTCCCAATTCCCATTATAAAATTTCTTGCCGGGGGATTAAATCGAAAGTTTTTTTTTTCAAAATTTTTCTCACTAGTTTTTGGAATAAATTTTAAAGCGGGTTTTTAAAATTTTTTTTTTTAAAAGGAAAGTGGTTAAAAGTCTTTTTGGGAATGAAATAAAAAGATTTTTTCCCCTTTTAAAAAAAAAATTACCCGAATTTTGATACATGCTCCTAAAAATATTGCCCTAAAAGAAAAAAAAACTTAAAAGATAAATATTGTTTTAAATTAATTTTTAAATTTAAACACTGAAACCCTTTTTTGGAAGATATAGTTTTTTATAAAAATTTTTATAAAGACACAGGGGGGGGGTTTGGTTTTTGATCATCCTACTCGATTACCCTTTTGGGAAAATGAAAATTTTGTACTTGGTAAATTTTCCCGGGGATAATTTTGGGTTGGGTTGGGAACACCGGGTGGGGCCTTTTTGAAGGGTTTTTTTAATTAACGTTTCTATTTTCTTTTTATGTAAATACCGGGAAAATTTTACTTTAAATTTTCCCCTTCCCCTAAAATTTTTTTCCTATTTAGTAAAATATCAGGTTTAGTATTTTTTTTTGTACTTTATTAGCATATTTAAATTTTTTTCTCTTTTTCTGCTCTCCTCAAAGGGTTTTAAGGGTCCAATATTACGGAAAATCATGTTTTTGAAACCCAAATAATTTTTTAGGGGAGTGGAGAAATATTTGGCAAATAACCATTATTTTCCCAATCCAAAATTTTTTCGGGTTTGGGTTTTGCGTGTTTTGTGCAATTTATTATCATGCCCAGGGGGCCCAAAATTTTTTCCCAAAGTTTTTTTATTTTTTGGGAAAGAGCGGGGTTTGGGGCATAAATTAATTTTTTTTTATTGTTTTTTTCCCAAATTTCAAAAACTTTTTAAAACCTTTAAAATTGTAAAAAATCTTATTTATTTGGGAAAACATTCATTTTTTCTTTTTAAACCAACTAAAAAAATATCAATTTATTATATTTTTAAATTAACATGTGGACCACATCTAAATATTTTTTTTGGTTTTAAAATTGAAAAATGACAACTGGGAAGGAAAATTATACCCGTAAAACAAAACCAAAGGGATTATGGGTTTTAACCCCCTTTGGCCCGGGATTTTTTTTTTTCCAATTTTAATAAAAATTAAAATTAAAATGTTTTTTTTTTTTAAAAATTAAAAAAATTTTTAATTTTAAAAATTTTCATCTTTTCCCTGGGTTAACCCTTTTGATCTTGTTGTTGTGAAGGTGGTAAGGCCTTTAAATTTTTAGGGCTGGTTGTTTTTTTATTAAAGGGGGACGGTTTTAAAGGGTTTTTTTTAAACTTCCCCCCATTCCCCTTCAAATATTTCCCAACCCTTGTGGGAATATTTATTTTTTACTCCCTTTCCTTTAAAAAAATCGAAATTTTTAACAAAGGGGGAGTTTGTTTATACTTTTTTTTAAAAAAAACGTGCGCCAAAAGTCCAAACAGAATTAACCCCCAAGGTTTTTTCTTAAAAACACACGGCCATATGGGTTTTAAAAAAATAAGGGGAAAAAGCCGGGGGGGAAAATCTTCCCAGGAAAAAATAGTTATAAAGAAAATCCCGGGGTTGGGTGGGTTGGGTTGGGAGTAAAAAAAAGCCCTTAGGATTTGTAAAACTCCAGTAAAAATACCGGGGTTGGTGAAAAAGGATAAAAGTCCTAGGGGGGTTCGGGTAAAACAAAACTTGCTTTAAAACCTTTTTTTTAACAGAACGAACCAGGATTTGAAAAATTAAAAGGGGAAAAAAACTGGGTGTTTTTTTGTAAACAAACGAGAACCTGGGAGGGGAAAAAAAAAATGGATAAAACCTTTTGGGAATGTTAAAAACAAAACGAATTTTTCAAAAGTTTAAAATTTCGGGTAAAAAAGACACGCTGGGAAAAAAAAGGGGGTTGTAAAATCCCAATAACAAAATTTGGGGAAAAAAAAATTGGGGAACGAACAAGACCTTGGGGTATTGGGGGAACCAAAGGGGAATTTAAACGGTTTTCGGGGTGGAACTTTAACGGGGGGATTTGGGAATGAACAGAACTATACTGTGGGTTTTGTTTAACAAAGGAACAAAAGTTTGGGGTTTTTTAAAACAGAACTGGGCCCTTTGGGGGGCCCAAAAGAGGGGGTTAAAAAGGGATTTCGGTTGTGGAACCCGAAAAAACCCGGGGGTAAACAGGGAGGGGTGAACGGGCCCTAGACGGGTTTGGTGAACAAAATTCCTAGCCCGGGGTTTGTAAACCCAAACGGGGCCCTGGGATTTGAAAGAACAGCCCTTTGGGTTTTTGAAAAAAGGAGAGGGGGAAACCGGAGATTGGGGGAACAGAACGGCCGGGAGGGGTAGGGTGGGTTGGGGAAGGTGTTTGTGAACGGGAAACCCTGAAAACCAGTTGGTTAAAAACCCAAACGAGACCTGGGGGAAAAATTGGTTGAACCCAGAAAACGGGGAACAAAAATTGGGGGGAAAAAAGGGGGCCAAGGGGGAACCTAGTTTGGGAGTGAACAGAACAAGCCCTTGGAAAAGTTTTTGTAAACCCATAAAACCGGGAATAAACCTAGGTTTTTGGGTTGTAACGGGAAAAACCCTGGGGTAAACGGGCCGGGGGAAACAAAACAACCGGTGAAAAGCGGGGGGTTTAACAAAAAACCCAATTTCCCCTGGGAGTGAACAGAACGAGCCCCTAGGGGTAAAAAAAATTGGCAAAATTTGGGTGAACAGAAGGCCTAGAATCGTGGGGTTTTGTAAAACGGGAACTAGAGCTGGTTGTGTACAGAACGGACCTGGGGTAAAACGGGAACGAGATAGAAGTGAAAATTTTTAAACGTTGGCCTATTAAAGGGCCTTTGTAATCAAATTTATAGCCTTTTGTACACTCAAAATCAGGTTTTTGTAAACAAAACTACAAGTGCTTTATAAATTCGCCCTCCAGTTAGTTTGTCCCAAGCCACGCCTGAAAAAAACACCGAGGTTTTAGAGGGTTTTTTTGGGGGTGATTTTATGCCCGTGCACGACGTACTTCACTAAAAGAAAAATGAGACTTTTTTTCCATAGGGGTTTTGTGGGATAATGGGGATTTCCCTTTCCTTTTTTTTTTGGGACTGAAAACAAAGATGCTGAGACACCGCACTTTTCCCAATCAAAGGGGTCTGCCCTTTGCCTCATTGATGACCCCAAATTTGAAATTTATAAATGGTGGGGATATGGGTATTTAGCCCCAGTTTTGAAATACTTTAATAGTAACTAAAAATTTTAAATTAATAATTTTTAAAAAAAAATTTTACTATAAAATTTAAAAATTTCAAGTTTTTAAAGGTTATTTTTTTTTGAGACAAATGGGTAAATACATTTTCACAAAAGGCAAACACGTATTTTGAATTTTTTTACAAACCTTTTTAGTGAAGAGGAGTACGAATAAAAAATTAGGAGGGGCTTCCGATTTTTAAAACGGGGGGAAAATTAGGAAGTGTTAGTGGACCAAAAACCTATCTAAAAAATTTGAAAAAGGGAAATTTGCTAATTTTCGTTTTCCTTTTTTCGAAAACCCGCAACAATTTTAATAAAATTTAAAAATATAGGAAATTAAAATAAAAAATATTGTATTTATTTTTTTTGGGTTAAAATTGAGGGGCCCAGAGAAAAAAGCAATCCCACCTAATAATGACAGAAACAAGGTTGGTTTGGCGACATTTTTGCAAATTGTTGTTTTTTCACACGCTTGCGTTTTCCCTTTGCCAAGCACGGGTTTCTAGCCCGACCGGAGCCATTTTGGCAGGCCCTTTAAAATTTTAAGCCTTTGCCAAGTTTTTTTCATAGAAAAACGTTTTTTTTGTTTTTTTTTTGGGGTTTGGGGAAAAGAAAGGAAAAGAAAAAATCCCCAATTTTCTTTTTGGGTTTTTATTTTTGATCCACTGCCCTTCTAAAAAGTTTACTTTTACCCGAAAAACCCCCCTTTAAAAATAAATTATACAGGGAAGTCAAAAGATCTCCCAATTTTGCTAGAAAGGTGTTTTCCCCTACTTCCCGGGGTTTTTTTACACCCCAAATTAAATTGGACTGAGTTTCACCCCCTCATGAATTTTGTTTACAGGGGTTTTATCATCGGGAAAATTCGAAACCCAAAACTTTTGGGAAATTGGAAAGGGTATGAATAAAATTCCCCATTAACAAAAAATGTTTAACAAATTAAAAAAATTTTTTTAAATTTTTTTCAAACGAAATAATTTTATTTGTTAAAACTTCATAAAAAATTTGTAATTTTAAGCCCTATTAAAAAACAACCCCTTTTTGAAGGAGAATGGTGAACTTTACCCTTTTTATTCTGGCTCGGAAAAAAAATTTTTTTTTTATACCGGGAAATTTTGGATTTATGGGGAAAAAATTTTTCTCGACAAAACTTAGAAATTTATTCGAAAAAATCGGGGCTTTTTTCAAAAAAATAAAATCCTTTAAAAAAATAAATTTATTTTTAAAAATTTTAAATTTAAAAACCTTATGATTGTGGTTTGATTACAATAGGCAACTAAATATTTCTCAAATTTTTTAATTTTTTCACCCTTTTTACTATCGCTTAAAAAGTCCTTTATACATTGAAAATTCCTCTCCCAAATCATAGATAGTGATGGTTTTCCCGGGGGTTTTGGGAAATTACAGGGGGGGAAAAAGGGTTTTTAAACCCTTTTTACAAATGAACACATACTTTAAAGACTTTGAAAAATTTTCCAAGGGGGGTTGGCCAAAAATAGTATCCTAAAATTAAAAAAACCCAAAAATTTTCCCAAAAAAATTCTTCAGCTTTTTTACTTTCTTTGTATTTTTTACCCGGGAGAGAAAGTATTGTTTAATTTTTAAAAAAAAAAATCGAACTAGAAATTTTTTTATGAAAACTCGCTCGACGTTTCGACCCCCCAAATCCCGAAAAAAAATTGTTTTAGGGAATTTTTCCCTCTGTCTGACCTCAAAAATTTGAGCCCCAAATTATTTTACCCACCGGGCCCCAAAATTTTTTGGGAGATAAGGTTCCTCATTTGATTTTCCCGAGGGGTTTTTTGGGATTGTATACTAACCCTAAAATTAAGGGTAGTTTATGAAGGGCAATAAAGGGGAAAAAAGTCAATTTTTCTTTAAAATTGGCTCTAACGATTTTGGGTTAAAATTTTAAATTTTTAAACCCTTTAAAATTTTTCCAAAACAAAATGGCTACTCTTAATATTTCGGTAAATGACATTAAAGGGCCCCCGGTCTGATGAGTAAATTTTTTAAATTTTTTTTCATATCTTTCCGGGAAAATTTTTTAAAAAATTTTTAAATTTCTTATTATTAAAATTTTTTAGATCTATTTATAATACAAAAATTTTATTCGAATAATTTTTTTTTGAAACCCAAAAACTTTCAAGCCAAAACGCAAATTTAAATTTTATTTTTTAACATTTCGAACACTAAAGGTTTAAAATATTGCAACCGTAAAAAAACCCAAAAATCCAACCCCCGAAATGTTGTTGGATATCGACGTCTCATGGGCTCCCCGAAACCCCAAAAAGGGGGGGCTTTTCAATTTTCCGTTTTGTCTGTGTGTCTGTTTAAACTTTTTAAAAATTTTAAAAGTTTGGTTTTTTAAAAGGGAAAAAAAAAAAGAAAAAAAATAAAAAACCCTTTTCTTTGAAATTGGCTCTAACATTTTGATTTTAAAAATCGTATTTTAGGCCCTTGATTAAGATTATTTAAATAAATCGCTATTTTTTTTTTTTCCCCTGAAAATGAATTTTAGGGTTTCTTAAAAAAAGGGGAAATTTTCCCTGTCTCCACAAATTTTAGATACTAAATTTAAATTTTTCATTGCAAAAATGTTTGGATTTTAAAATTAAAAAATTTTATTGAAATATATTTTTTATAAAATCAACAGTTTTGGTATTGGAAAATTTTATTTAAAACAATTTTTGTGGGGTTTAGTTGTAAAGAGATACTACTTAAGTTTTAACCCAAATAAATTTTTCCAAAGCCCTAGAGTTAAATTTTAAAAAATAATTAGGTTTCTCAAAAAAGGGTTTTTGTTATTTTTCCTTAAACCTTTTTTAGGATACATTTTTGTAAAAAATGATCTATCCCATTTTTTGACTTTAATTTGTCAATATTTACATTTTTTATGTGTCCAAAATTGGTTTTTTAAAAAAGAGGAATTTATTAGCAAAAGCAATGACATGAAGATATGGGAAACACCTTTATTAAAAAAGGGGCCCAAAAATTTTTAAAAAGGAAGTCGAAAATTTTTACGAAGTGTTGGCACTTTTGGGGCCCCAATTTGATCTTTTTTATCGGTCCAAACATACCCAAATGGGAATTAATTGTTTAAAATAAAATTATAAGATTTAAAACCCGGGACTCAAAAAAAAGTTTTACATAAGTATAGTGAAATTTATTTTTGGGTTTGCTAGGTTTTAAATTATTTTTTACTTTTTTAGAGTTTTGAGTAGGCCCAAAAATTTTCCCCATTTTAAACAATCAGGAGGGAAAGAAAACCGTGTGGAGTTGTACATTATTTCCTTATGTATGGGGAATGGATAAAGTGTACAATCATTATTTTTTTAAAAAACCAGGGAAAAATACTGGTTTTATGTTGATATGGCAAATAAAATATTTTTTTGGTTAAAAAAATTAAGAGTTCAATTCTTCTTGGGTGGTTTGTCAAAGAAGATGAGAGTGAGAAATGTTTAGTTTTAAAAGTTTCATCGGGGCGCGAAGGGGGAATATATACAGTTTGATTCAAATTAAACAACAAAAGCTAAACATATTTTTAAAGTGATAACTTTTGACGAGACATTTTAATAGAAAGTTGGGGAGAGTTTTATAATCCTTTTTCAATTAAATGTTTAGAATACTTTGCGTTCAATAATCTAAAAATTGTGCAACGATCCACCAGTAAAAATCGCGAAAGAAAGGTCTCGAAAACCCACTTTTCCTTAACTTATTAACGGTCAATTTGTTAGCAAATATTAACAATTTGAGGGGAGGTGGGTTTTTAAAATGTGTTCAGGAAAAGAGGGAAAAACTTATGATTTGGCTTGCATTCTAAAATTTTTGAGTTTAAGGGAAAATGTTTTTAAATAGTAATAATCGGTATCATGCTTTGTAGCTATTGTCTAAATTTCATTGTCACTGAAATATGAAAATTTGATTAAACTGAATGGTTTTTTAGAGAACATACAAGTTTTTGGGTCAATTGGTATATCAAATAAAGGAAAAAAATTTCCTTTATGAAAAATCCACACTTTAATATGTTATTCATACCTACCACTTTCATGTTGTCGCATATAAGTGGAAGAGCAGAAAGTAGTAACAACTGTCTAGTAAAACCCAAAAGATATAGTGTTTTAAAATTTTCTGTGAGTTGGATATATTTCATCAACCTTTCCTTTTTTATAAAGATTTGTGGGAGATGCCCTTTTTGGTTGGATTAATCAAGTTTGATTTTCCCTCCCAAGAATAATTCAAAAAAATTTCTTCTCCCCAGTTAGGATTGTTTTTGGTCACCCTTTCTGTTTCCCGATTTTCAAGTCTTATCCTGTACCCCTTTAAAGTTAAAAGTATTTCCCCATTTTTTAAAGATAAAACTTTTGTAAAATGTGGTAAGATTATCAATTTTTTCACCGTTCCAAAGTCAGTTACGCAGCATTGCCTTTTCGGGGGAAAATTTTTAAAAAAAAATAGACTGGTTAAAAAAAAATAATAAAAATATAATAAAAAATTTTAAAAAAAAAAAAATAAAAATTTCAGTGTTTGCTTTTTTGCCCACCAATTGGGAAGGCTTGTAACTTGGTTTTTGTAGTAGTCACGTCTTTGGAGGTGCGTGAAAGCATAACTTAAAAATACCCCGGGATTGTACATTTTTTTGAGACATATTACTCGTATTCGTGAACCCCTTATAAAACAATGTTTTTTGTTATAGAATTCCCGGTGGTCTTTGGGGGGAAGTGCTTCGGAGAGTGCCTGGGTTTTAAACCCGTGGGGTTGATGGATTTTTCTTGAGCGGATAAAAAAAAGAGCAAACTTTTAGGAGGGGAAATAAAGCGTTGTCTATGCCAATTTTGGCAGTAAATTAAACTGGGAGGTTGTGAAAAATACCTTTTGAGAAATTGGGAGGGCCCCTTTTGCTTTGATCATAGAAAATTCTGCTGCTGAAAATAATTGGTTAGAAATGCATTTAAATACCTCAAATAATTTTAAATAATTAAAAAAAATAAAAGATAATAGTAGATTAAAAAATTTTAAAATTTGGCCCATCCTCTGTATGGTTTGCTTTGCTGGGAGGTTGAGGCCGTAGTTTAATTTCCCGTGGGTGTTTTTGGTGGGAAAGGGGGGAGATTTTTTCCCAAGATATCTATTATACATCCACTAAAAAAGATCATTTACCCTTTCACAGAAATTTTCCCTAAGGTAGTAAGAAGCAGTAAAAAGAAAAGTTTAAAAATTTTTGACTAACCTTTAAAAAATAAGGAATTAGACGGTTTGGATTTTTTAAAAAAAATGGGGTAAAACCCTTTCAAAGGGGAAACCAGGCTTTTAGAATTTTGTAAATTTTAAAGTACCCCTTTAAATTTGTTTGGATTTCCTTTTTTAAAAACCCTTTGGGGGCCGTTGGTTTTGGGGGGCCCAATTCTTGTTGGGAAGGCGCCGTGATGGGAAGCAAGGTTTGAAATTAGTGAGTGACTGGGTGATTTTTTTTTACAAAATGGTTTTTTAAAATTTTTCACTCCCCACGAAAATAAAGGGGGGGGGAACTTCCATAAATAAAATTTTTTTTTTTTTTTTTTTTTTTTTTTTTTCTAAAGGGCCTCTGCTTTTTTTTTTTTTTTTAGTATGCGTTTTGTATGTTTTAGGTATTAGTATTTAACCCGAAAATGGTATAAATTGAAAGGGTGTAAGAGTGGTAAAAAAAAAACTTTTTAAAATTTTTTCAATTTGTTTATAAAACCCCCCAAAGGGGAAAATGGCATAAAACAAAAGGCGCACAGTACAAATTTTAAGTCCGACAAAATTATAAAGGGAGCCGGGCCAATTTAAGAGCCGACACAAATTTTTTTATAAATTTGCAAAAAGTAACCAATTTTAAGAGCCCAGACAAAAATTTTTAAAAGGTAGCACGGTACAATTTTAAGAGTCCGACAAAAAATTTAAAAAAAGGCACCCAAAAGTCCAACTCTTAAGGTCCAGAAAAAATATTTTAAGGTAGCCGAAAAGTAAAAAATTAAAAGAGCCAACAAATACAAAAAATTTGGAGTACCAAATCTTGAGTAAAACAAATTTTATAAAGGGTAGCCGAGTAAAAAATCTTAAGAGTCCAGACACAAAATATTAAAAAGGTAGACGAGAAAACTCTTAAGGCAACAAAAATTTAAAAGGTAGCCGATTCAAATTAAGAGCCCGACAACAAAATTATAAAGGTAGACAGTACAACCTTAGGCCGAAAAAAATTTTTATAAGTGCACAGTAAAAAACCTTTTTAGAGCCAGAAAAAATATTATAAAGGTAGCACGAGTACCAACTTTTAAAGAGTAGACCCCAAAAATTTTAAAGGTACCCGAGTACAACTTTTAAGAGTCCAACACAAAAAATTAAAAGGTAGAGAGTAAAAACTTTAAGAGTCCAGACAAAAATTTTATAAAGGTAGCCGGTACCAATTTAAAGCAGAAAAAAATTTTAAAGGGTTTAGCCAGAAAAACTTTTAAGAGTCAGAAAAAATTTATAAAGGAGCAGGTACAAATTTAAGTGACAAAAAAATTTATTAAGGTAGCCGAGTAAAATTTTAAAGCCCCAACCCAAAATATCTAAAGGGACGAGTACAATCTTAAGAGTCCAGACACAAAATTAAAAAGGTACGATAACAATTAAAGGTCCGGAACAAAATTTTTAAAATTTTCACGAGTACAAACCTTAAGAGTCCAAACAAAAATAAAGATTTTTTTAAAATTTGAATGGGAAGTTTTAATCAAACGAATAAAAAACCCATCTTGTAGTGTAAGCCTCAGCTGTCGGCAACGTGTCTCTTTTTTTGGCTGGGTTTCCCCGGGGTTCATTACGTTACTTGTTTGGGTGGCCGTTGGTTTTTGCTGTAACTCTGAAATGGATATATACGGCAGGGGGATCGGGGTTCAAAACCCATTTGGGGTTTTGTACTGAGGGGGTTTTATCTAATTGGTTTACACTCTCCCAAATGAGAAAAATACGGGTTCATTTATAATTAAAGCGTACCACCCTTTTAATCCTGCGTAATTTACTTAAAAAAATAAATGTCCTGAGCTGAGAGGGAATTATTCCATCGCCGAGCGAAACTACAAGGCTACAAGCAAAAATTTTGGTTTTTTTCCATTTTGTTATTTGGGGCAAAAGAAAGGATTTTAGAAAATCCCCCCAAAGGGGTCAAAAATAGGGGTGATAATATGTATGATAAAATGTATGAAAATCCGTCATTTTTAAAGTTAAAAACAAAAGTATTTGGTTTTTGACGTAAACAAATAAAAAAGTGTTTAGGAATTTTGGAAATTTTAAAATAAGGGATGAAAAAGGGGGTGAAATTTGTTGGCTTGCTTTTTTTTATTGAGGTCGTTTAGGTATCAACGTAGTAATTTTTTTAAAAATTAATCTGAAAATTTCTATGATATTTTGTTTTGTAATAATCAACTTCCCCCGGAGAAAAAGCTATCTAGTTAATACATAAAAATAAACCTGCCAGGTAGAAGATGTGGTTCTAAAAAATTATTGGAATTGGGGCTTTCTTTTAACAGAGTAAATTAAGGCCGTGGGTTGGGTGTTTCTTTGTTCGGTTTATTTGTACATAAATTGTGGGGGTGAATAATAAGTCGTTTAGGAAGGAGTTTAAATCCCAAAAAAAAAATTAAATAAATAAAAAGCAAAGTGAAATGATTTGATTTTACAAAATCGGTGCAAATTTAACAATAATAATATTTAGACCGGTTTATTTTCGGTTTAGTTTTTAAGTATAATTCATTAATGGATTTGGGAAATTTGGGGAAAGGTTTTTAATTAGAGGAATGAAACTTTGAGGGGGGGAAGGGGGAAAACCTTTTGGGAAAAAACCCCCCAAAGTTCCCCCGAGAGATTGAACTCTTTCCCGCCTAGCGCGGTACAACACACAAGCGTGTTCCAACTCGCCCCCGGGCGGTTTTTAAAATATTGGGGATATAAAAATCGTTAAAAGTGGAATAATCTTTTTAAAAGAAAAATTTGAAGTAATGAGATTTTTTTATGTTTTTTTAATCAACTTTGATTTTTTTATAACGATTTTTAAATTTTAAATAAAAAGTTTTTTTTTAATAAACCAAAAAAATAATAATAACTTTTACATTTTTCTGACAGAAATAAATTTTGTTTCAAAGTGAATACTTTGTTAATTTACTAAGCAGTAATGAAAGTTTTTGCCTTTGCTTATTTAAAAAATAAGAAGTGTTTTTTTTTAAGGGAAATATTAGGGTTTTAAAAAAATTTGAAAATTTCCTTCTTTTTATTTTTGTAATTTAAAGGGGACTATTGAGTTATCACGTAAATTAAAAATACTGGGTTTTTTTGAAATCATTTTATTATTTAGGGTGTTTAAATGACTTTTAAAACCCAACCGATTATTTCAGCCCGAAAATTTTAGAGCGAGATTGAAATCACCCCAATTTTTCCAGGAAAGGTATTTTCACATCTTACTAGGTTTTTTTCTGCCCCTATGACATAGGATGATGGGTTTACTTCCCCCCCGAAGAAGTTGTGCTACGGTTATTTTTGTTCAATTTTAAAATCCTTTCCCCGACTGGGTTTAACCCCACATTGGGGCTTGGAGCACTTTACCTAAACCAAAGTCGTAAACAAAAGACTAATTTTTTGTTTTACTAAATGTGGTATAAATTGTTGGGCAATGTTGTATTAAAATGGGGGAGGGGGGGGGGGTTTTCCAGTAGGGGGAGGGGGGACGTTTTTTAAATCAATACCCCCCCTTTTGGGGGAAGGTCTGGGACCCCAAAGGGGTCGGTGCGGTGAGGGAAACAAGTTACAGGAGCTTTCTCAAAAATAATTCAGCCTAAAAAAATTTTTATGGTCCCGACGTTCCCTTATATCAATTTTACTATAATGCCTTGGGATGAGGACAAATGTAAAACCCCCTTATTTGGTTTTGTTGTGTGGCGGTTTTTGGGGTTCGAATTCGTTTGGTTTGTTTAAGGAGTTTTTTATTAAGGTTTAACATCCCCCAAAATACGGGTAAATTTCTTTTAAATGTATCTCCTATATAATTCCCTTTGATTAGTTAAATTTGGTTTTTTAGATGGTAGACAGGCAAAACAAAAAACAAAGGTAGAGCAAACCCCCGGGTTTGTTGTGTTAATTTTCTTTGAAGTTTGAAAAATTTTAATATTTCATACAAATTCTAAAGATATTACGCGAATCTCCCCCCGATGTTTTAAAATGTCTACAAGTGTTTTTCGCTTTCCCCCACGTGTACCGTATAAAGATTATTCGGCTTCCGTGAATTTTAAATGTTACAAGATATTACGCGATATCTCCGTTTTCTAGCAAAGTATACAATTTAAACTACTGAAAACCCCTTTTTACAAATTTTTTCACAAAATATTACGCGAAATTTCCCCGATCTTTCCCCAATTCACAATGTTAAGATTCTACGCATTCTCACGAGGTCTAACCTGTCTACAAGATGTTGGATTTCCACGATGTCAACAATGTATACAGTTTTACGCGATATTAGATGTCTACCAATGTTAAAATAATTATGAATTCCCGTTTAAAAGTTAAAGATTTACGGATATTTTCCCCGATGTTCACATGTCTACAAGTTTTTAGTGAAATCCACGAGTAAACAAAGTTTCAAATTTACGCGATGTCAACTGTATAAAAATGTCTCAAGATTAACGCGAATTTCTTACTGTTACACAATGCTACAAATTTATAGTGATTTTCCCGTGTAAATTTTAACAATGTCTAAAAAAATTAGCGATTTTCCCCAGTATACACAATGTCTACAAGATATATATAGGATATTTCCAGATGTTTCACAATGTTACCGTGTTACCGATTCCCATATGTTACACAATGGGAAAAAATATAATTTTATTATATTTAATTTTTAATTTATTATAAAAATTATAGGATATTCCCGATTTACACATGTCTTAAATATATACCTATCCATGTATCTCCCCGTATTACACAATTCAAAGAATATATCATATTTTTACGATGTCTACATAATATACACAAAGAAAGATTAAAATTGCGATATCCTTGATTTTTACAGCATCTACAAAATTACATAGTTCGCGATATTTCAAATGTCTCCATTTTCACACTGTGTACACGAAATTTACCGGATTTCCCCAATTTTGCAAATGTTCCCGATATATTACCCTATTCCCCCGATTTACACAATTTAAAAATAATTTTTAGCGATTTTTCCTGATCTCCAAAATACGACAATTGTTACAATAAATAAATACTTCCCCTATTTCCGTCTCAAGAAAATGCGATATCTCCAGATTTAAAGTATCCCCACAATGTTAACCTCCCACAATGGAGTGTGAGATATGATTTGAAGGTTTGGGAGATTGGGGGGTCTTAACCTAATCCCACCCCCAAACCCCGTTTACCTTTGGGTTATTCCCTTTGGGGAAAATACCCAGGTCCAGTGGGAACCCAAAAAAGGGTTTTAGTGAGGAGCATGACCATATATTTGGGGGTAATCAATTATTTTTACTAGAATTTAAAATTAATGACACGGGGGTTTTTTTATTGGGGGGTTTTAGCCCTTTACTTTGTAACTTGACGTGATTTAGTGAAAAATAAAGAAAGTTTTAAAAAACCTTCCCAAAAAAATTTTTAAACCCAAAATATTATTTTTCAAACAGACCAAAAAATTATAAAATAACTTAATCTCTTTTATTTTTAAAAACCTTTAGCGAAAATAATTTAAATTTCAAAAAAATGAACATAATGTAAAACTTTTAAAAGTAGATTTCTACTGTTGAAAAAAAAGAAGAAAAAATCCCTTGTCCCCCGTAACAAAAATTCGACATGTTGTTGAACTTGAAATTTTTGATAAAGTTAACTCAAAGGAAAAAGTTTAAACTTTTTAAAAAGGGGAAAGATAACACAGTTTTATAACTCTCATTTCACTTTTTCTCTCAATGAAAATAAAAAGCATTTTTTCTTTGAAATGAAGTTTATTTAAAAAATTGTTGCTTTTAATTTTTTTTTTGTGAGACAGTTGTCTATTGATCTTTTTTTAAAGTGGGCTTTGTGTTTTCAATAATTAAAATTTTTAAAAATGTTTTTATCAAATTAATAAAAAAAAACCCTGAAATTAGAAACCATAATGGGGTTTTTAAAGGGGGGTTTTTAAGTTAGTCAAACCCGGGGGAAAAATTTTGGGTTCCACGTGATGGTCTACCCCTACTTCGTAAAATGTTTGTTTGTCTTGCGCATCAAAAAAACTGTTTTTGTCTATGATCAGTCCATAATGGCTTCCATAGACTGTTTATTTATCCCTTTATAGTGGCATTTTTCTTTCTCTTGATACTTAGTAGAGAAAGTATTTTGATTTAAAAAAAATGATCGAAATCAAGATTTTTGATTAACGTCGACGTTTTAATGACCCCCTGAAATAAAAAAGATAGTTTTTGTAATGCCTTTCTGTACTTCGGGCTAAAGCGAAACTATTAACGATTGGGCTAAAACTTGAAATCCAATGATAAACAAGAAGTCAATTCTAATTTTCTTAAAGAAAATGACTGGGTACTTTACATTGAGGAAATTTTCTCATTTTGATTTTTTCTCCGCAACTATTCAAGATAAGAAATAATTTATCATTTTAAAATTGTTGTACTAATAAAAATGTATTTGAAATGTATTTTATAAAACTATAAATAATTCCCAGCAACAAGTAAATATATTTATTTGTATTCAGGTCCAACAATGAATTTTATTCTTATGCTCTTTGGTGGGCAAGGAGGTTTCTCTTTTATAATTTTTTCTGTAAAAGTGTTCCTGGTTCTTAATGCCATACAGTAAGTAACAGTGTATGTTTTCTTTAGATCTTTGTTGTAGTATTTTTTACAACAATGTTTTTGACTTATTATTTCGTTTCATAAATATAATAATTGAATCAGACATTTGAAAAAGGGGGTAAGTCACATTTAAAAAAATAAAAATGAGTTAACACTGGTTTTTATATTCTAAAAGGCAAGGCCCATGATTCTGTGAAGTAGCAAGTTAAGTTTTCTACATGGAAGAGTATTTATAGCTGTGATTAATTGGGTCACTTGAAAAAGATAACTAGTCCTGGACTTTTTAAGTTTTTATTGAATATCTAGAAATAACACCAGTTGGACTGTGACTCCTTTTTCAAATTCCAAAATTCAATTTTTAGTAAATGTCTATTTTAAGATTTAAATATAATATATATATATATATATATACACCATTTATTTTGATGCTTTACTGTATGCTATAAGAATAAAGGTGATTATATTTTTCCGTGCCTTTTCTATTTATAACAACGTTTTTTCATATGTCCAAATTTCCCACATTATTAATAATGCTGACGATTCATCAGGCAGATTTAAAGCCATACAAAACCCTTAGCATTTTAATGCACAATTTTTAACAAGTGTTTTAATTACTATAAGCTATAAATAGTGATTAATTGGTTGAAATAATTTCAGTCCCCGAGCTATAAGGGGTTATTAAACTTGATATTTTATGTTTTATTGCGTACCATTGTTTAGGTATAGTAACTAATGTATGGGGTGGAATTTAGTATAACCAGACATTAATATGAGGGTACACAATAAAATATTTATTATATTAATAATATAATTTTATTATAGAAATAATGTATTTAACACTTGCTTGATTACTTATTTACACAATGACATTAGTAACTCAATATCATTAATAGTGTTTCGTGGGTACGTATTATTCACGGCCCAACACGTACTCAGGGTGCTAATAGAGGATACGGCCTTCAAATTCAGGGAAAGTATTGAATAAACAGTTTGGACAGCCGATAAGGGTAGCCTCTCACCTTTTGGGGTTGGTTCGTGGCGTGATGAACTCCACACTAAAAATAAAATCCCATCAAGATAGACCCAAAAGTTGCCTGGTGTTCCTAGGTAGAATATTCCGGATATAAAATAACCCTCCCCTTCGGATCTCCGGGTGGGACTACATGTAAAGCATGGAATAGTAAAACTAGGAAAGAATTTAAGATTTTTAACGTGGAATGTTAGGAGCTTATATAGGCCAGGGATGCTACAATCAATGATGGATGAAATAAGTAAAGGGTTCGGGATTAAATATTGTGGCTATACAAGAGGTTATATAGCAGAGTAGATTCAGACGAATATATTTTTATTTATGGAAGGATGGACACACATAATTTAGGCACAAGCTTTCTCATACGCAGAAAAGAGCATGTCAGCAGTTAAGTATATAAAGTTAATCAACAATAGTATGTCAAGTCTAGTGGTAACAGGAGGGTGGCATAATACGGCCATCATCAATATGACTAGTAAAGGATCGTTCCTATAATGAGCTAGAACACTTGTTTGACCAGGTCCAGACTATCACATTAAAATTGTAATAGGCGACTCAAAACCTACATTAGGAAAGAAAAACTTGCATTATATTAGTAATGATAATGGAATAAATTTGATAAATTTTGTCACTTAAAAAAATTTATCGTGAAAAGTACTTGATCCAAGCATAAGGATATTCTTAAATTTACTTAGTCCTCCCCAGATGGGAATACACATAATCATTTAGATCACTTGCTGACAGAAAGGAGACGTAAAACAAGTTTACTGGATGTACAGGTTCTCAGATTACAAATCAGACCACTACTTGGTATTAATAAAATTTAGAAAACGTATGTTAGGAATAAAAAAAAAGAAAATCAGGGGGCAAGTTAGAAATATTGTAGCATTTATCGAAACAAAGCTACAATAAATAATAAAACCTACAAGACTGAAGTACACACTGCATTTATCGACATAAAGCTACATAAATAATAAAACCTACAAGACTGAATTAACTAAAAGATTCAACTCACCAAGCCCCATTCATCAGTGGCCTCTCCCCAGTGAACTTCACGCACAACTTTCAGAGAACAACAACAACAACATAAACTAACCGAGCGAGCCGTGTGAAGACTCGGACCAAGGATTGTCGTGAGGCATGCTGGGAAAGTATGACGTATAAAATGTTGATGTGGCCCGGAAACTATTGTTCGATTGTCATCCACAAAATGCTAGAACAATCCACGCCCGTCTGGCTACCCCTTCCCACCCTCTTTGTATACGTTCACCTATATGTGGTTTTCCCCTCTTCCCCTTTCCGAGCTATAATAGAAATCGTATATAATCATTGTAACATGTATTAGCTGTTTACTCTTGTTAGGATAGCGTCCTTGGACACATCAGGTGTCGAGGATGAATAAAAGGTATAAAATCATATTTCGGCCTTTATACTGTCAAAATTACGTTTAGGTTATTATTGCTGTTAGTTAAAATTAATTTATATAATCATGGTTAGTGACAGCATATTTAACTTTGGTTTGATTAGAAATAGTAAGGCCCAATTTTACAATGCCATGTTAAATCTATTCGTTAGGGTCTTAACATGAGGTTAAGCGATAACGACCACTACTTTAGATTTTACAATGTTTGGTTAGCGCTAGTGTTCACGTAAATGTGCTGTAAAGTTAACGCGAGGTTCTACCTTCCGGTTAGCAAATATAACGTCCACATTAACAACGTTAAACACTCCGCCATATTGTTTTTCAAGGCGATTGTTTGATATTACTAAAGTTGAGGTTACTTTTATTTATATTATGAAATGGCTGATTTATTGTATGATTATGACGACTTTGAAGATGAGTTACACCTTCTAAGGAAACCCAAAGGGTTTCGCATACCGAAGAGATACTTAGAACGAAAGAATTTCTGGAATTTTAAACGATGAAGATTTTTTTTTTCGTTTTCGTCAAAAAAAAAAAACAGTACTAGAAATTCTTTAAGTTATTGAAGTTAGGTTTGAAATTGATCTGGGAATCGATCCACTTACTGCATTAAATTCATACAGAGTTTTTGCCAAGCTTCAATTTTTTGTCTCCATGTTACAGCATCAGTTTGTTTATTTTCAATCCCTTTTTATTTACCTATTAAATTTAATCAGCAACATTCTCTTCTTTGCTAAAATTTACACTTCGTTCGCGTTTATGAATCTCAACAGACATTTTAGCAGGAAAAAAAATACGATAAACTATAGCAGATAACCTCAACAAATTTGATGAATTGAACTCGTTTTGATTGATTTTTTTCATAACAGTTCCATAGAAGTTGTAATGACTTGGTTATATTCTCTATGGTCAGGGCTAGGCCATCAAAGCTATGCCAAATCAGCCTCCGAGAAAATTAACGTAAAAATAATGGAAGGGATATCGTATTTGACGGACATTAAAAATGTATTTTAAAAAGCAACGTAAAATTTAACCAAAGGTTTTTATTTTAAAACGTTAAGTTACGAGGACTTTAAGTGACATTTTAAGATTGGGTAAATCTTTTTTTTTAAGTGTTAAGTTGGTAAAATAAACAATAGTTTATTTATTTGAACTGGAATTTAGATGTTATTTTTGAATGATATCAAAATAGGTAATGGAATGTTCCTTGTGCATAAAAAGTATACCCCCTGTGGTTTTTAAATGTTTAGGGTTACAAATTTCGTTTTTTGGAAAAATACGAAATTTTGAGGCCCCTCTGGCCGTAGAGTTAAATTTTTTTTCTTCTCAATATTCGTGAATTTTCCCCCCTTTTTTTAAAAGGTCGTAATGACTAATTTGTTTTTTTACAAAGTCTGTAATTTAGTGGGGATGGTCAGTGAGACCAAATTTAGCCAAATTTCAAAGTTAACATTAGTACGGTATTCAAATCTGGGTGCCCATTGTTGTTAAATTTTTAATTGTAGCTACGTATTGATAGTTAGCTTGGGATGTCGAGTGAGGATATTGTTGTAATAGTTATGAAACGAATATTAATTATATTTATATATATCCATTTTAGATTGGTATATCCTTATGATGTACAGAAATCCAACTTTTTAAACTTTAACATTTTTTTATATGTTTTTTTATTATGTTTTCAAAAATAAATTTTTAAATATAAATGTAAATTCCTATTTCTTATGGTATGATTTTTATTTTAAAAATATCACGTCTCTATCCTGTTTGGCTTTTTCCCAAGTCCTCAAATAATTTTTGTGAGTTTATGGAAAACGGAATGACCTATTTGGAGTAGGCCTATTTGTTATATGTTTCCCTATTGGTTCTGAATTTTTGTCTTTTTTTGGTACTTATATTGTGAAACCATTTATTAATTTTGGGAAAAAAAGGGCGAGACTACAATATGTAATTTAGAAAAAGGATGGAATGTGAATGTAGGAATTTATTGTGCATCGGATTTTTATGTGGAACCGAGAAACAGAAATAGTAAATATTTAAACCCATTTGCTGTTGAGGGGCTGCGTGGAAGAAGACACAAAACCCCCTAAGCACCTTCACCAAAAGGGGGGAAAATTGATATGCTGTGAAGAGGAATGGCAAGTTAAGCCAACCCTTGGGGTTGAATGGACTTGGCAGTAAGGAATCCCCCGGGGGGGGGTTCCCGGAAACGCCCACGGCCTCTCGAAGGGAAAATAATTGGCTTTAGTGTTCCTTTTTTTATTTAGAATTTTTTTCCCCCCCTTTTTTTCCCCATCTTCCCTTTCTGTGCTTTAGGGTATTATTTTGGTCCCTGTGGTAGAATAAAAATTGGGGCCCGAGTATATCAGGGAAGGATAAGCCCCGGTTTTTATTCTAAAATGTAAGACTAAATCCTTTTCGGCAAATTAAAACCTTTTTTTTTTAATGTAAATCTTTTTAAATTCATTTGGTTAAAAATTTCAAATAACCCAAAAATTCAAATTTCATTAAGAACATGTTTTTTTTGAGATCACTTATTTTGCAAAAGGGCAGGGGACTTTAGCGCATTAGAGTACGCTAATCGTTGTATCGATTATATATTGTTGTTTTAAATTGATGTTGCGGGAAAATTGTTGTATTTGAAATTTGTTTATCTTATTGTTCGTTGTGTTTTTTGATGGGAGATTTTGAATTTTATTTAAATTCTTAGTAGAGCCCTTTTTTTGGAAAATATTGTTTTAATTTAATTTTTATTTTTTTGTCATAGTATGAGCCATTTATTATGGAAAATGTTTAGTTTTGAATTTAAAATATTACGCTATGGCCCTTTTTTATGGACAAAAATTTAGTGTTTGAATTAAAATTTTATTGTTACGTATGGCCCTTTTGTATGGCAAATATTTAGTATTTGAATTTAAGCTATTAATTGAAAACGTATGTCCCTTTTTAATGGAAATATATTAGTTTAAAATTTTGATTGTTTGTTGCCCCTTGATAGGTGCTTTTTTTTAAAGGTTAATATTTAATGTTGGAACCAAATTGTCTGTTGTTTTTACTATGCGATTTCTAATGGGGACATTTAAAGTTAAAATTTTAAATAATTGATATATTTCCCTCTGACTCTTTAGTTTGTTCAATTAAAAGTTTTTTATAATTTATTTTTTTTTTCACTTCGCAAATCAACAATGTATATTTTGGAGGAATGTTAAAAAATTTAAATTTGTTATGGTAAAAAATATCGACTAATTTGATTTACTAATTTTTTATTTATATTTTCCTCTTCCCCGGAACCCTCAAAAGTTTTTGGTTTAATATGAAATTTTTGAGGCTGAAATTCTTGGTCTGGAGAGTAGAGGGTGTTTAAAAATTCGACTCGTTGGGTTAAAACCCCCCCCCTTTTTTTGTTTGTGTTTATTTTTCGTGTATTTTGTTGGCTTGCCCCCTTTTGGATGTACAAAATTGCGCCCTTGCTTTAGAGTGAATGTCTTGCTTGTTTGTTTAATTAATTTTTGAATTTTGTTTATGAAAAAAACAAAGGCCCCTGGCCCGCCCCTTGGGAAACCGATCGACCGGTTGCATGTAGGGTGATTCGGGGGGAGTCAAGGGGGGGGAAAAAATCCCCCAACCCCCCGAGGCCGGTTGTGCTTTGGGTCCTTTCTGTGAGAGTTTTGTAAACCGCGCCCTTTAATAGGAATAGTATAAGTTAGCCGTTCTTTGATAAGGGGGATCAGCACAAAAATTTGGGTTTTTGGATAGGAAGGTTAGTGGGCTAATCCTCCCCCTTGTCCCCCCGGTAGTAAAATTTTTAGTACTCCTCCAAAACACAAAGTAAGGTCGCTAGTGAGCGCGTTAGACTTTGCCGGTGTGCGATGGGTTATCGCCCTTGGAATTATTTAACTTTTTGGTAGAGGTTCATAGAGTTTGGAAACTCAGACTCGTAGGGGACTTGGAGTTATTAACCTTATGTATTGGCAAGACGTCAGGATTTCTAGCACACTTAATCACTGAGTGTATTCAGCTAGCCTTCTTGGACTAGGGTGAAAAGTCGCATATTAGAGTCTCTAGTGTCTAAAAGAGATAAGGATACCCTGTATAAACAAAAGGTACGTCGTTTTCAGCTTCCTCAGGAACCCTTTCCATTATTTATCTTGGCTGTCTCTGAGGCGATTGAGGTGTTAGACCTTAATGTACCTGAGGAGGATATAGTGGAAATTATTCTTGAAAATGTGTCCCCTTTGACGAGGAGACATTTCATATTTTCTAATAGGCCTACTACTCTTCCCGAGTTGTACTCGTTGGCGTCCAGTATAGAGGGTTCGCTTTTGGCCGAGAGGGAATATTTGTATGAATTTCCGCGCAGGTGCCCTGTAACTTCAGACAGGAAAGACCCCCCCATTTGCTACTATTACCAGGCCTATCATTAACGTGGGTTCTAGTCCCTCTACTATGCAAGGAGGCAGGAATAGGTCAAGGAGATCTTCTGACTTAACCCACGTCCGATGTTATCGTTGCCGACAACTAGGGCACCTTCAGAGGGAGTGCCCCTCGGGAAACGTGTGACGCGTGGTGGTGGTAAGGGGCCGCCGCGCGTGAAGTTTCCAAATCTTCTGTTCCCTTTCCCGGTTGATAGATTCTCAATTAGAGCTGTGTCTGGCTCTGCCTTACTTGACACTTGTTCAAGTGCTTCGTTCATTAGTGTTGAATTTTTGAATAGTTTAAATAATGTTGGGAAGATACCGGTGGGGAAAGTCGGTGTTAAGGCCTTTGTCTTATGCAATGGCAACCTCCTTAAGGTTAGTGAGAAAGTGAGTCTTTCCATAAAAATAATGGGGTTTTCTTGTGAAGAGGGACTTGTTTTGCGTTCCTTCATTACCCTACGATATAATCTTGGGTAATGACTTCTGTGGGGAACTGGTGCCGTCATTGACCTGGCTAGGAAGGAGTTAAGTTTTGGGTTTTCTCCAGGGTTAAAGTCCCGTTTTATACTACTCATATTTTTTATAGCTTATGTTTGTTTGATAATGGTGAAGTAGCCATTAGGGGTTTGATTTCTAAGTTTTCTGACGTCATTACTACCAGGTTAGGTGAGTGTAATGTCATGCTTATGAAATCATAATGAGTGACAACATCCCCGTTAGATCAGGTCCGGTACTCATGTGCTCCGCCCAAAATGAAGGTTTTTCGGGAGTTGATTAATGATTTAGAATCAAAAGGGGTCATCCGCCCTCGAACTCACCGTATGCTAGTCCTGCATTTATTATACCCAAAAAGGGGAGGGCTTCAGGCTTATCGTCGATTATAGGAAGGTCAACAAAAAGATTCAGTTTGACCCGTACCAATGCCTAGCATAGAGTCAGCTTTCAGCACCTTGGTAGAGGCTCGTATTTTTAGCCTGATTGATCTCAACGCAAGCTTTTTGCAATGCGCCTTGTAGAGTCTTCAAAAAAAATTCACTGCTTTTGTCACTCCGTGGAGACAATACGAATTTAACCGTGTTCCCTTGGCTGTAGTATAGGCGGACAAGCCTTAAGTCGCGTACTGGACCATGTGTTGTCTGACATAAAATACGATTATGTATTTAACTACTTGGATGACGTTTGTGTATATAGCAATTCGCTTGTGGATCATTTAGTGCATTTAGAGGAAGTGTTGACTCGATTACGGCGAGCAGGCCTGACAGTAAATCCGATAAGGTTACTTGGGCAAAACCTCCATCAAATACCTGGGTATGTTATTTCTGAGGGAACCTCCTTATAGATCCCGAGCGAATCAGCCCATCATTAACTATCTCCCCCCTCAAATCTTAAGGGCGTGATGCGTTTTTGTTGGCATGTGTGCATATTACGCCAGATTTGTCCCGGCCTTTTCGGAGATTGCCGCTCCGCTCAATGCTCTAAAGAGGAAAGGTGTCACCTTTTGCTGGGGTGAGGAGCAGGCACGGGCTTTTAACCTATTTAAAGAAAAGCTTATCTCCCCCGAGGTACTAAGGATGCCAGATTTTTCCTTCCCATTTCTCCTTCATGTTGATGCTTCGTCTGTGGCTCTGGGGGCTGTGTGTGTCCCAGAGGTCATCGGAGGGAGTCCGGCCGGTAGCCTTCGCTAGTCGGACTCTCACCGATGCCGAGAGGCGATACAGCGCCTATGAAAAGGAATGTCTCGCCTGTGTCACAGGCGTTGAGCGTTTCGCCGATTATCTAGAGCAACGTGAATTCGAGCTTTTTACTGATAACCAGGCACTTGCGTGGATGTGGGGCCCACCCCAAGCAGCTTGGGAAAATAGGGAGATGGGTTTGGAGACTATCTAGGTTCAAGTTCTCCACCCACCACATTTCCGGGAGACATAACGTTGTGGCAGATGCTTTGTCCCGCATGGCGGAAGATAACTCTCCTATTGGATCTCTCGAGGTAGCTCCTGCTTCCTGTGTTATTCAGTCCATTCCTGAATCCTTTATGTCAATTGGGAACCATCAAAATAACGATCCGTGGTGTGTAGAATTAAAATCAGGATATCTAGAGGGGAGAAAATAGGGTCATATGCTATTTTCAATGGTCTATTGGTTGTGACTAATTCGAAGGGGAAGTGCAGGAAAGTGGTTGTGCAGGGGCGGTGCGATCAATGTTGCTGAAATATTTTCATGATTCTGCATATGGTGGTCATCTTGGAGTTTTGAAAACCTTTAAGAAAATTACTAAGGAGTTCTTCTGGCCCGGGTTGTATAACGATGTGAAAGAGTGGGTTAGCCATTGTGAGAGCTGTCTAAAGGCTAAACCCGCCCAAAATTCCAGAGTTGGGTTCCATTCGGCCGATGTCGCCCAACGTCCTGGGATAAGGTCTTCAATCGATTACATGGGGCCAATCACCCGTTCCACCTTAGGTAATTCGTGTATTCTTATTTTAGTTAGACGCCTTTTCCAAGTTCGTGGTTCTCATCCCGTTGCGCAACATGAAAGCAACCACTACTGTCAACGCCCTCTGCAGGCGAGTGTGGGCTTTATTTGGAGCACCACGTGTTGTGGTCAGTGATAATGGTCCTTGCTTCAGATCGAGCTGTTTTAAAAACATGTGTTTCACTTGGGGAATTAAACATGTTACCACTAGCCCCTACCACCCGGACCAATCAGGTTGAGAGATTCAACCGGAATTTGGTAATAGCTCTTACGATTTATCATAGTGAGGAACAGAATATGTGGGATCAGGAATTAGATTTTTTAAATTTAGCTTTTAATTCTGCTTTCCATGAATCCATTGGCTGTTCGCCGGCTTCCATCTTTCTTGGTCGAGAGTTGAACCACCCCTTTTAGCTATTTGGAACATTGATCCATTGTTAGAGAATGTGATGATTCCTCCATAAAGATAGATGTCAACGTGCCCTGGATCATCTCAAAAAGGCTCAAAGAAGGGTGGCTAGCGCATACAATAAGGGGAGACTACCCGTTCCTTTCATTGTAGGAGATAGTGTATTGTGTAAGGAATTCCCCTTGAGCTCCTCGGCGGAGAGAGATCGGCGAAGCTGTGCCAGAGGTGGAGTGGTCCATGGACGGTTGACAAGTTTTTGACCCCAGTGACCTGCTATCTCAGGAATGTGAAGGATGCATCTTTATCTAGGCGAGCGCATGTTAGCCATTTGAAAAAGATTTGAGCCCAATTGTCCCTTGGGATATGGTGTGGACATATTTGAATAGTTAAATGTGAGCTTTTTTGTATGATGAAAATTAGCTAATATATATATATACTTGTAGAGTAGGCAAGTAAATTATAGGTTAGGATCTATATTATATTGTTGCTACGCCTGGCCAGGGCGATTAAATGTAAATAAAAAATATATATATTTTTATTATGTGCCGGACACGTGTGTACCTGATCACGATACGTCAACAAATAGTTTACAAGTGCAATTCTAATGAACTAGTACGCCAGATGGCTAATGACTAGCTGATTCAGTGCTGCTTTATGGCTATTGAAGCGAAGAACTGAACCATGTGATAGCTTGTTTATTTGGAACTTTTCTCGTATAAGAGCTAAAATATGAGATTTTTTTTTTTTGAACTTTGGATAAAAACCCAATTGGTTAGGGATGAATACTTTAAATTCTGTGTACTGCTTCTATTCTTTTGTGTGTGCAGCTCAGAGGAGTCCTTCCGTTTGTGTCTTCTCCCTCCCCTTCCCCTTTCCCATTGGCACGCCGTGAGGGAAGCTTCTTGAAGATATACACATGGCGTGGGAGAGACCATGGTGGGCGTTCAAAAGAGATGAACGGACTGGAACTCCGGCCACAATGGAGGGCCGCTAGACGACATGGTGTATGACGTGGTGCTTGATCCCATCGGCAGTCCACGCAGCCATCCCATCCGATCTACAATGGTCCAGGGAAACAATCTGGCACCGAGGATGGGAAGGATTGCAAATGGAAATCCTCCGTAAGCGGTTGTAAATGTCCTGAAGAAAAAAAACTAGTACATCGCTGGTGTTCCTTTGGGTTCTTCAAGATCAAGTAGAAGAGCCTGAAGACCTACACCCTCCCCTTTGCTCCTTTAAGGGGGGAGAATTTGTAGCATTGGATGTTTTATGATAGACACGAGACAAACAGAAATAGTCAATACTTACCCCATTTGCTTGTTGACTGGGGCTGCGTGGAAGAACGACACAAAACCACCTAACGCACCTTCACCGAACGGGAAAATTGAATACTGACTGTGAAGACGGAATGGCAAGTTCAAGCCAACGCTTGGGTTGAATGGACTTGCGCAGTAAAGAGATCCCCTCCGAGAAGATTCCGGAACGCCCACGGCCTCTCTCGAAGCGAATCAACTTGCGCTTTCACGTGTTCCTTTTTTTATTCTAGAATGTTATTCCCCCCTTTTTTTCCCATCTTCCCCTCTTCTGTGCTTTGGGTATATATTCTGGTGCTGTGGCTACGAACTACACAATTGGGCCTGAGTCATATCAGGGATAGGATAAGCTCCGGCTTTCTACTTCATAAAATGTAAGATCTAAATCCATTTTCGGCAAATTAAAACCTTTTTTTATAATGTAAATCTTTTCTAAATTCAATTTTTGGCTTAAATTTCAAATAACCTAAAAATTCAATCTGACACTTAAGAACATAGTTTTTTCTGAGATCACTTATTTTGCAAGGTCAGGGCGACTTAGCGCCATTAGAGTCACGACTAATCGATTGTATCGATTATATATTGTATTGTTTAAATTGATGTTCGCGGGAATATGTTAGTATTTGAATTAGTTTATCTTATTGTGATACGCTATGTGCCCTTTTTTGATGGGCAGATATTTAGAACTGTATTTAACATATCTTACGCTATGAGCCATTTATTATGGACAAATATTTAGTATTTGAATTTTAATATATATCTTATTGTCATATGCTATGAGCCATTTATTATGGACAAATGTTTTAGTATTTGAATTTAACATATCTTACGCTATGAGCCATTTGTTATGGACAAATATTTAGTGTTTGAATTCAACATATCTTATTGCATACGCTATGAGCCATTTTGTATGGACAAATATTTAGTATTTGAATTTAAGCTATATAATTGTAATACGCTATGTACCATTCCTAATGGACATATATATTATGTTTAAAATTAGATTGTCTTGTTGCCATTGACTAGGTGCTTTTTTTAAGGATTAATATTTAATGATGGAATCCAAATTGTCATGTTGTTTTTACTATGCGCCATTTCTAATGGGCGACATCTTAAAGTTAACATTAAGTAATCTGATGAATATTTACCATCTGACTCTTTAGCTTTGACTTCAATTAATAGTTGTTATGAATTTATTCTATTTTCTTTACACTTCGCAACATCAACAATGTATATATTTGGAGGAACTGTTAAAAATCTAATTAAGTTATGGCTAATAAATATCGACTAACTTTGACTTATACTAATTCTTATTATATATTTATCCATCATTCCCAAGGTAATCCGTTCAAACGTTTTGGTTTAATATGAACTTTACTGAGGCTGAAGTCTCTTGCGTCTGGATGAGATAGAGGGTCACGTTAATAACTCCTCAGCACTCGTCTGGGTTAACCCCCCCCCCTTTTTTTTTATGATTTTTGGGGAATTTTTTCTTTGTTTTATGTACTAAAAATAAAACTTTTTGGGTTTGCTTCAAAAGAAAAAAGGAAAAAATTTTTAAATCCAAAAACAGGGGAAATTTGGGGGAAAAATTTTTAAAAATAATTAATTATTTTTATCTAAAAAAAAGATAAAAAATCTTTTTTTTTAAAATTTTTCAAAAAATTAAGGGGGAAAAAAAAAATTACAGTTGAAGTCTTGGTGGAGTTAAGAAAAATTTAAAATCTGGGAAGGCCTTAAACCCCCCCCCCTTTTTTTAAAGTTTTTAAATTTGGATTGCACCAAAAGTAAAAAAAGGAAACTTTATTTAGGTTAGGGACAAGTAAAAGGTATGGAAATTTAAAAAAAGTGGGAAGGGTTTAAATTTTATAAAAAAACAGTTTTGGTAAAGGAAAACCCATTAGGAAAATTTTTTTTTGAAGGATTTAAATAATTTAGGGAAACATAACAGATTAAAAGATTTTATAAAGCAATGGGAATTAAAGAAAAAAGCCCACAAAATTATACCAAGAGTAATAAAGGAATTAGAGTTAAAAAAAAAAAAAATCAGCTAAAAACCCCATAAACTTTACCATAAAAAAAAAAAGGTTTTTAATAGTGAAAAGGGGGATGGTATTTTAAAGGAAGGGGGTTTATAAAGAGGATATAAAAGTTTTGAGGGCTTGAGGATCAAAAGGTAAAAGATATGAAATTTACTTAAAAAAAAATCAAAGTTTTTTAATTGAGAAAAAGATTTATAAAATTTTTCCACTTTTTGATATATTCAGGGTTTTTAAAGATAGTTTATTTTTAAAATCTTTTCCCAAAATTTTTAAAAAAAGGGTTTTTTACCAAAAAAATAAAAAAAAATGTGTGAATTGTTTTTTTGGAGGGATTAATATTTAAAATAAAATAAAATGAAAAAAAGGGGTTTTTTGTTTTAAAGGTAAAGTTGAAAGATAAAAACACCCCAAAAAAAATTAACCCTTTTGTTTTTATGAAATCAGTTTTGTCCCTTTAGTGTTTTTCCTACTAATCTTTAAGGTGATTAAAATAAAAAAAAAATTATTTTGTTTTTACGTTTTTACCAAAAAAATTTTTTAATAAATTCTTTTCCCCCTAAAAAAGGTTAATTTTTTCACGGGGAAACAAAAAAAGTTTTTTGTATTTAAGTAAAGTTAAATAAAAAACCCCTTTTAAATAAAAAAAAAATATTTTCATGAAATTTCCAGTACTTGAAAATTTAACTTTAAAGTCCCTTTAAAAAAATTAAAATTTATTTTTTAACGAAAATATTGTTTTTTTTTACCAAAAATTTTTTTGAAACCCAATTTTAAAAACTTTTTACTGGTTTTTTTCCCCATTTTGTTTGAAAATAAATTGTAAAAGCATAAAACGAAATTTAAAAAACTTTAAGTGAATTTTTAAAAACATATTTAATAAAAATTAAAATGTTAATCAAATTTTTTGGAAAAATTTTTTATTTGGAAAAAACCAAAAAAGGGTTTTTTGACCAAAAAATTTAAACCAAAAAATTTACTTTTCTTTTTTCCCAAAAATTTGAATACTGGTATCAAAAAAAATTTTGTTTCACCCCATTCACGGAAAAATTTTAAAAAATTATTAATAAAGATGAAATTTTTTTCCGAATGTTTTTTTTTTTTTAAAAACCTGCCCCAGGGGTTTGGGCCCCCTTAGAACCCCCAATGTGATTAAAAATTTTTTAAAGCACCCCTTTAATCAAAAAAAAAATTTTCCCCCCCCCCTTTTCCCACACAAAAGATCACTGGAAATTTCTTTTGCGGTGTTTCTTTTCCTGTTAAAAAGAAAAAATTTTTTTCCCGGTTTATAACCTTATTATAAAAAAATTTTTTATATTAAAAATTAGGTAAAAAAAGTAATTTTAAAAACAACATTTCCGTAAAATTTTTTAAAACCCTTCGGCAAAACAAAAACCTAAAATTTTTTAAGTTGTTTTTCACGGGCAAATAATTGGGGTAATGCAAATATCACCAATTTGAGGGGGGAAAGTAATTTTTGTAATTAAACATTTCGTGATTATAAATGCAAAAACCCCAGAAAATGAAGGTTAAACCCTGAAATCGAAAGAGCCATTTTGATGTATGCCCCTGCAAAAAAGGGTTAAATTTAGAAATTTTTGGGAAAATATAAATGTTGGGGGGGAAAGGACTTAAAAAGGATTTTAAAATTTTAGTATTTGAAGAAAGAAGAAAAGGGGAAAAACGGGGGGAAAGGGGGGTTTTGGCACCAAGTCGGGGGAAAAAATGGGGGGCCTTCGGGGAAAACAAAAAATAAATAAAAAAAACAAAAAAAAATCAAATTTTTAATGATTTTTTAGGAATAAAAAAAAATCAGAAAAAGAAACCCCGGGTTTTTGGCTTTCCTTTCCCGGCCAAAATAATTTCCCTTCCCTTTATTTTAAAAAAAAATCTTAGTTTTTTTTGACCTTTTTAAAGGGGAAACCCTTTTAAACCAATTCAAATTTCCCGTCTTTTTTCTTCGGCCCCAATTTTCCCCTTTTTTTTAAAATTTTGAATTTCTTTTTCTTTTCGTCTGAGGTCTCATTTTAAGGAAAGAAATTCCCCTTTTGTGGCCTTCCGATGTGCCCCAACATTTATAGTAAAAAATGAATTTTCCCCCCCGCTTTTGCTCGAAATTAAAAACGAACACCCCACATTACAACACTCCCAAATATGCCGAACATTCCGACTTTTCCCAAAACACCCGATATGTAAAACACTCCCACTAGCTCAAAATTTTCCAAAATTTGTACAAACCCCCAAAATTTGTCGAACACCCCGATATGCTCGAAATTCCAAATAGCCAACACCCCACTATGTAAAACACCCCCACTAGTAAAAAAACCCCATATTCAAAAACTCCCAATATCTAAAAATTCTACAGTAAAACACCCCCGATATGAAAAACCCCCCGAAACCAATATTTCAAAATGAAAAAAAACATCCTATAGTAAACACCCTTATGAAAAAACACTCCCGACTATGCCCGAAATTCCGAATTTTAAACAACCCATTCCCAAATTGAACACCCCACATGGACACTCCCAACATGTCCAAACATCCCGAATATGCAACCATCCCACATTTGAACACCCCGAAATTATTTCCCCTTTTTTTAAAAAAAAAAATTTTAAATTTAAAAGGTAAAACTTAAAAAGTAATATTTTTTTGTTATGAATGGAAAAAAGTTTTAAAAAAAAATTAAAAATAATTTTTATTTTATTTTTTAACAAGTAAAAAATATTTTTTTTTTTTTATTTAAAAAATTTTTAAATTTAATGGGGGGGGGCCAAAAATTTTGGGGATTAATTTTGGCCGGGGTTTAAAATGGGGAAAAAAAAGGGTTTTTGGCCCCCTTGATATAAAATTTAACCCCGTGGCCACACATTTTTTTAAAATTATACCCTGGGCATCAGGGTCGTTTTTTTTAAAACTTTTTTAAAAAGGTTTTTCGGGGTACAAGAAATTATCCAAAACCGTTGAACTTCTGGTTTCACAAAAAAGTAATATAAAGGTTGGAAAGAAAAAATTTCCCCTTTTTTTTAGGGAAAAATTGGTAAAAAGAAAAAAGACCCCTTTTTAGGAATTTGAATAAAATAAAAAAAAACCTTTTAAACTCTTTTTTTTTTTTCCCCACTACCCCCGTTTTATGGTTAAAACTAAATTTTTTAAACTGAAAATGCCAGTTTGGAAAATTTTAAAAATAAAAAATGGAAATAAAATAAACAAATTTTTCCTTTATTGTGGATAAGTTCCCCCAAAAACCTCGGGCGATATTCCCCCGAAAAATCCGGGGAAAATTTAAAACCTGAATAACCCTAAAAATTTAAACCCAAAAACTAATCCGGGGAAAATTTAAACCTAAAAAATCCGGGGGAAATTAAAACCGAAACATTCCTGGGGAAATTAAACCTAAACTTTTTCCGGGGGGAAAAAAAACCCGAAACTTATCCTGGGAAATTCCCCGAAACTATCTGGAAAAAAACCTGAAACTAATCGGGGAAAATTTAACCCTGAAACTAACCCTGGGAAAAAAAAACCTGAAATTTACCCGGGAAAAATTTAAAACCCTAAAATATCCGGGGGAAAATTTAAAACCGAAATTATCCGGGAAAAAATTAACCGAAATTATCCTGGGAAAATTAACCTGAAAAAATTTGGGAAAATTTAAAACCTGAAACAACCCGGGAAAAATTTAAAACCCAAAAACACCCGGGGAAAAAACCCTGAAACCCCATATGGGGGTTAAGGGGCCCCGGGGTAATTCAAAACAATTGATTTTTAATTTTGGGGTTTGAGACTGGGGCACCAATTCCGGGGGGTATTTTAACAATCTTCTATAAAATTTATTGTTATTGAAACTTTTAGAAAATACCCAAAAACACATTACAAATCTTCACCCAAATACACGAGGGTCGAAATAAAACGCAATTATAAAAAAATTTATTCAAAACAGGGAAATACGTGAATTATTATTATTTTATTATTATTTTTTATTTTTATTATTATTTTTAAACACCGCGTCTTACTACCCTTGGGGTTGTACGCACTTACGCTAATATTAATAGTAGGTGATTGTGAGTAAAAGGGGGGACCTACTTTTTTAATGGGATCCGAACCACTTTTGGGGGCCTTTTTTTCTTTCCATTCAAAATTCCTTTTAATAGTTTTTTTAGAAGGGATAATTTATAATTTTAAAAAAAAAGTCTCCCAAAATTTAAACACCACCCCCAAAACAAAGAAAAACCTACCAGCAAGGGTAAATTTTCTGAACGTGTTAAAACCCCAAAGCAAAAAGGAACTTGAAATTTTTATACAGGATACTTTTTTAACCGGGGGTGTAAAAGTAAAAAGTTAAACTACAAAACGGGGCCTTTTAAATTACGTTGTGAATTTCAACCAAAATTTTTCCTTTTACACAACCCCAACCTAAATCCTTACGGCCCCCTACCCGGGATTTTTTTCCTCCAACCCCCCCAAAACCCCAACCTTTAAACGGCGCCCACTTAGCTTGGGGGGTGGGAGCTCCCAAGGTTTTTGGAAGCAGGTCCGGGAACCGGCCCCGGGGTTTTCGTACCTTTTCAAGGTTGTCGGACTTTTGCAATATTCTTTTAACCTTTTTCCCAATAAATTTAAATTCAATTTTTACAAATATGTTTTTTTTCCGTATTTTAAATTTCCCATAATAATTAAAATAACATAATAAAATTTTATTTTCGAAGTGGTTTCAAGGAGTTTTAAAAATTTTTCGATAAGTAAGTTTTTAAAAAACACCAAAATTTTACATTTTGGGGGAAAAGCCCTTAATGGGCTGTCAGAAAGTTTTTTTTTGCCCGGTAAGAATTAAGGCTTTTTTTAATTCCCCGGCCGTTAAAATTGGGCCCGTCGGATAAAATTTTTTCCCGGTAAAACCCAGATAGACCTGTGCTTGTGAGTAGTACCGACAAAAATTTAGATTGGCCGGTGCGTTTTTGTTGGGCCCCCAAATTTTTAAAAATAACTCTAAAGTGGCTAAGGTTGGTTTTTTTTTCTTATTTTAATAATATAATTTAATTAAAAACTATTTTTTAGTAAACCCTTTTATGTGGTAAAAAATTTAAACCCTTGTTAGAATTATTAAGGGGTTTAGTTTAATTTCTTTTGGGAAATTTTACAAATTTTTTAAAAAAAATTAATTTTACTTTAGGTAATTAGGAAATTTCATAATAAAAAAAGTTAAACATTTTGTTATTTAAAGTATTTAAAAACCCTTACAAAAGAAAATGCTAAATTTTTGTTTAATAAATAATTTTTTTTTTTAGAATAAAAAAATTTTTTTCTCAATTTACTTTCCAAATTTTTAGTTATCTTTTTTGTTTTAATTTTTTATTTTTTCAAAATTAAAAAGGCTAATTTTGAAAAATTTTAAATAAAATTTTTTTTTTTTCAATTTTAAAATAAAATTTTTTCCCCTGATGTAATCCCAAAAATTTTTTAACTTTTTTTTTTAAAATTTTCTTAAATTTTTTTTTTTTTTTTTTAGAATTTTAATTTTATAAAAAAAAATTTTTTTTAATTTTAATTTTAATTTTTTTAAAAAGGAGATAAATTAGTGAATAAAAAATTAAAAAAAATATTTTTAAAACCCAAAAGGGGAAATATCAATTTTTTTTAAATTTACAAAAATTTTAGGTTTTTTACGAAAATAAAAAAAATTTTAAAAAAAAACCCCCAATTTTTGTTTTTAATTTATATCAAAAGAACAATTTTAACGGAAACAGAAAATTTTCATTTTCTTTTAAACAAGGTTTTAATCCCCTAAAATATCGATAAAATAAAATATATTTAAAATTTAAAATTAAATTCATAAATCAAATTTTAAAATTGTTGAATATAAAAATGAACGGGGCATGAATATTTAGGGCAAATAGCCATTTTATTTTTTCCCTTTGAAATCTTAATAATACCAAATTTCTTTTAAAAAATATAAATTAAAAAATTTTTTTGTTTTTAAATTGGGAAACCAGGAAATTTTAATTTGAAATATTTTTTGAAATATGAACCTAACAAAAGGGTTTAATTTAAATATAACAAGAAAAATTTAAACTATTTATTAATGAAATATTTTATAAATAAATTATCGATTTTTTTTCTTTTAAAAAAAAATTAAAAGTTTAAATTTTTTATTTTTCTCCTTAAAGTTGAAATATTACAAATTATGTGAGTATTTTCATTTGTTTATTTTATTTTAATTTTTTAAATTAATTAAATTTATTTTTAAATTTAGCCCGTTTCTAAAATTTGGTACCTTCCGAAAAATGTTATTTTTTATTGTTTTAATGAAACTCTTTTACCTGATAAGGTGAAATTTTTCAATCTTTTTAAAAGTTAAAAATTTATCTGTATTAATGTTGAGCATCTTATCGTATTTTTATTTTTATATTTTTTATTTTTAATTTTGCCCCTCTTATCCCCTTTTGGGTTCCCACTTCAATGTTTATGGGGGGGTATTTTGATAAGGGACCTAATTTAACGTAAATGAAAACACTTTTGGGTGGATTCCCATTAAAAATGTTTGAATTTATCTGTATTAATTTGATTTTTTCTGTAAATGGAATCCACTGTTTAAATTAATTTTTAAAACTTTAATTTGAGTTTTTCCCTTTTAAAGTTGATATACTTCATCTTTTTAATTAAACTCTTTAAGTTTAATTTATAATTCAACTTTTTAAAAAAAAATTTTTTATCTTATTAATTTTAACCTTTACGTTTTAAATAAAGTAAAATTTTTTTCCGAAATTCCAATATAACCAACATTTTTACAAAAAAACAGAAACCCCTTACGATTAACCCAGAAACAAATTTTAAACAGATTTCCCCACTAAAAAAAAATTTAAAAAACTTAGGGGAAATTTAAGACTTAACAGCCAAAAAAATTTTTAAACCATTTAAATACAAAACCAAAAATAACAAATTTAAAAGGGGCCGCAGTAAAAAGCATAAGACAAATTAAAAAACCCAAACGGAAACAGTAACAAACCATACCACAACAGTAAAAAGACCTAAAAACGGGAAACATAAAAAATATAAACCACTAAAAGACCAAAAAGAAAAAATAAAAATAAATAAAGAAATTAAACAAAAAATATAAACCCCGAGAACAAAAAAAAGCAACTTTTAAAAAAACCTTTTAAAAAACCAGAGTAACAAGAAAAATAAGAGCATAACAAAAAAAAAACCCCAAATAAATCCTTAAAACCAACGAAAACCCCCTTTAAAAAACAAACAAAAAAAAAATAAAAAAAAAGGCCCCTGAAAAATTTTTAAAATAGAAAATTAAAGTGACACAGAAAAAAGTTAAAAATAAAAATTATTAAAACCCCAAAAAGGGTGTTTAAAATTCAGGGAAAAAAGTAAAAAAAATGAGATTTATTTTTTTTAAAAAAAAACCTTCAATAACTATTTTTATTTTTAAATAATAAAATAATTTTTTCAAATAAACCTTTTAAACTTAATAATAATTTAAATTTTAAATAAAATTTTTTTTAAATATCTTCAATTTAAAATTTATCCTTTATATAAATTTTTAGTAATTTGAATTTTTTATTTGCAAAAAATTTTAATTAAAAGAAAAAATAAATTTTATATCCCGTTCACACCAAATGTTTAAAAAAAACTCAAGTTAATAAAAATAATGGGTTTTTAAAATTATTTAAAAATTAATATTTTTAAATTTTTTTCAATGGTTACTTTTTTATTTTTCCCCTTTTTGAAAAAAAAAATTTTTTCCCCCTAAAATTTAAAAAATTTTAAAATTTTTTAATAAATTTTTTTTAAGTTTTATAAAGATTGAAACATAAAATCCCCAAAGTCAAATTTTTAAAATAAATTGTATTGTGAAAAAAATATATTTGCTCAATATTTTTTAAAAATTTTTATAACGTTCCACACCTGTATGAAAATAAACCCCAATGTTAAGGTGGTTTTGTTAAAATTGGGTTTTTAGGGGGTGAAAACAATTTAAAAAATCAGTTCACCCCCGGTTAAAAACTGGGAATTTCCCGTTTAATTTTAAACAAAAAAGCCCCAAAAACTTTTTTTAAAAAAGGGCCCCTAATTTTTCCCTTTTATTAAAAATTTAGGAAAATTTAAAAATAAAATTAAAAAACGAAAGTTCCAAAAAAATTAAATTTTGATTTCTTAAAAAAGGAAACCCCTTTTTTAAGTTTTTCCTTTTTTTATTTTTTACCCCTCCCCCCGGTTCCTTTTTTTTTTAAAAAAATTTTTAAATTGGGGGTTTAATTTTCCCCCCCCCCCGGGGGGGAAATTTCTTTTTCCCCCCCCGTTTTTCCCCCCGAAATTCCCTTTTCCCCGCCCTCAAATTTTTTTAAAAAAAAAAAGGGCTTTTTTTTTCCCCCCCTTTTTTCCCCTTTTTTTGCCTCTTTTGAAGTTTTTAATTTTTTTTTTGGGCTTTTCCCCCGGGGGACAATGCCCCCCCCCCCCAAAACTTGTTTTGTTCCTTTTTTTTTTCTAATTTTCTTTTTTTTTGTGGGAAAATTTTTTAAAATTTCCTTTTCCTTTTCGGGGTCTTCTTTTATTTTTTTCCTTGCTTTTTTAAAAAATTTCCCCAAATTTTTTTCCCCCCCAAAAAAACCCCCTTTTTTTTGGGGCCTAAATTAAAAAATTTTTTTCTTCGAAAACTTTGCGCAAAAAAGGAATCAAGAAATGGCAAAAATTCAAAAAATTTAAAAAAAATTTTTATTTATTAATAAGTATAAACAAATTAAAGAATTGGGTTCACCACTTTAACCCTAAACACAAAAAAAATTTTTTTTTTCTTTGGGTTTCCAAAGACATTTGTTTTTTTAAACGGGGGAGAATGGCCCCAAAGGGGGGGGAATTTAAATTTTTTAAATTTAAAAGGTCCCTTTTAAATATAAAGTAAATTAAATTCTAAAAACTACCAAAACTAAGAAAAGGGGGATATAAAAAAGGGCCAAAGATTTCCTTTTTAGGGAGGAGGGGAAAAAAGGGGGGTTTCCCTTTGAAAACCCCAAAGGAAAAAGAAAAACTCCAAATTTACACCTTCTACAACCCGGAGCTCTCCTTACCTTTTTCCCTTTTTCCCCCCTTTGGCTAGCTTCCTGTTTGGCAAAAAGCGCCAGTAAATTTTACCCCATCGGGGCTGGCAAATTTGGAAAGGGGAACCCTTTAAAAAATTAAACGGTCTAATCTTTTGTAAAATCTTTACTTTCAAAAATTCTTTGGCCCCCTTTGTATTTCAAAATTGTTGTCTTTAAATTTTGCCTTTTTGTGATTTCCACTTGGGTTTAAAAATTCCCCTAAGCATTTTTTCCGTTTAAATCGAAATAAACTTAACTTTCAAATTAGCATTGTTTGTATTATTTAAAAAATTTTAATTTATTTTTTAAAACTTTTGATTTTACTTTTGGGTTTTTTATTAAAAATAAAGAAAAGTTCCTTAAATTTAATTATTATTTTTTCCGCATTTTTAAAGTAAAATTTTTTAAATAATTTAAAATGGTAAATTTCGGTTCAATTTTTTTTTTTCATTTTTGTTTTTTGGGCATTAATTTTTGGGGGTTTACTTAAAAAGCTTTTGTTTTTATTTTCGGTTAATAATTTTTCAAAAAATTGTAAAAATTAGTTTTTTAAATTTTTTCCCTTTTTAACTTTAAAATTAAACCTAAATTTTTTTATTACAAAGTTTTTTGTTTGAAAAAACTTTTGGGGTTTTTTATGCCCCTTTAAATTTACCCCCCCATAACCCAAATAAAAAAAAAGGGTGTTTAAACCAATTTTTATTGTAAAAAAAGGGGTTGTTTTTGATTTCAACCAACAAAACGGGAAAACTCATTTAGGTTTAAATTTTTAAACCCCCCCCTTTTTTGAGAGGGGTTTAAATAACTTTTTTAATTTAAAAAATTTGTATTAACGTCGGGGTTGGGTATTAAATTTTTTCCCCCAAACTGTAGTTAAGTTATAGGTTTTTGTTAAATTTTGGCGTATGATAATTGGGGAAAGGTTTAAAGGTTTACAACTTTTTTGGTTTAGTATTTTTTTTTTTTTTGCTCTTTTCTGAAAGTTTAAAAAAATTTTTTATTGATATTGTTTTTTTTTAAAATCTTTTTTGGGTTTTTTTAAGGTTTTATAAAAAAATATGGTAAAAACGTTCTTTTTTATCATTTTGGGGATAGAATTTTATTATCCAAATTGGTGGGGGGGTTTAATTTAAAGGGAAATAAACAATTTCCTCCCCCACCCATTTCGTTGTTTTGGTTTTTTTTTTTAACCCTTTTTTAATTTTTTAACCCCCCTTTTGGGGGGGAAATTTTTTTTATTAAATTAATTTTAAAAAATTTTGGAAAAGACCTATTTTTTTTTTTAATTTTAAATGTAAGTTAAAATTTTGAAGAAAATTTTAAAAAAATTTATTTTTTAAAAAAATTACTTTTAAAAAAAAATATAAGCATAATTTCAAAATAAAATAATTAAAAACCCCAAATTTAAAATTACCTAGGTAAAAAACTTTTGTTTAACTACCCTGAATAGATTTTTGTTGATTTTTCCCCTCCCTCATTTTTAATTTTAACCCACCGCCCAAATTTTTTTTAAGAGCCTTTATGGAGCATTTTTCCTTGGGCACAAACCCCAGTTGATTAATTTTGTCGGGATTGAGTGCTTAAAAACTACTTCTTTTTTCCCTTTATTTATTTATTCCAAATTCACGGGTTCGGGAAAGGGGAGGAGTTCAATTTTATCCCTTTTTTAGCTCCCTCCCGTGGTTTGGGCCTAGGACCACTTTTTAAATTTTCGTGTTTTTAACCCCTACACACACAAAGCTTTTTATTTCAATTTCTTTTCAATTTTTTCATTTTAAATTTTTTTTTTTAATTCTGTTAGAATTTTTTTTTATTATTATTAATTTTTCTTCCTTTCAGCTGTTGCTGCTTTCTTTTCCCTTCTATCCTCGATGAAAAGGGTCAGTACATTTGCAGCAAAACTGTTTTTTTTGGGAAAGTTAAAGGTTTTGAATTTAGGAATTGGGGATATTTTTCATCAAACTTTTTTTGGGGCAAAGGGATTGATCCCAAAGGGGAAACTTAGTGGTATTTTGGGGCTTGAAGATTTGGTTTTAAGGGGGTGTCACTGGATGTAGAAGAACTGCAGTGTTTGTCGAGGGTGAAGAGGGGGTTAAGGGGAGTGTGTAAAGGATGTAGAACAACTGCAGTGCTAGCAGGGTTAAGATGTGGGTTTAAGGGGAGTGTGTACTGGGTGTAAAGCAATTTAGCGGTATTGGGGCAAGTATAGTTGGTTTTAGGCGAGTGATATGGATGAAGCAAAAATCCGCAGGAGTATTACCCGGGTTTGGTAAAGCTGCCGTACGTTAACGGGGACAAAGGGTCAGTATTTTTAGGGGTTTTGGTCCAGGGTAGCAGATAAGATTTGGGGTAGCGTTCATGCCAAAGGTATTTCCCGTTGTCGGGGAAAGGGAGTGATTCCCCTTTGAGAGGTGGCACAGCGAAACCCCAGCCAGATTTAACAACTCCCATAATTCTCTGTAACTTTGTTTTTTTAGTCTCTCATTTTTGACAAGCACTTTGAAATCGTTTTTTAAAAAGGTTTTAAAACTATCGTCCAAAGGCTGCAGTAGTGCGTTTTTTGCAAAAAGACACAAAATTAAATTTCACTGTCCTGTGCAAATTTTAAGTAACTGTGCAGATTCATGTGGGCGGGAAAGACCCTCTAAAATTAACAAATTTTTTCCCTCTTGGCTTACGAGGAATAAAATGACCTGTGAGCCAGTCCATGAATAAATTCGTACAATTAGCCATTTTCTTTCTCATTTTTCGTGTCCCGGGTGGGCACCCTTTCCCTACTGAGGCTTTTTTATAGGTGCCTTTAAACACACAGTAGGGGGGAAAAAATTTCCCCCCTGCACTGCAGCAAGCCAACACCCTAATTTTTTCCCCCCCCTTTTGGTGATTTACCCCAATTAACTCCTTCGCCTTTTTCGCAAAAATGGCCCGGTCATTATTTGCTGGGTCCCCTTTTTTAGCACAAAAGTTTCCCGGTTTATCATTAATTAGATTGTGTTCAACCTAATTGTCTCAAAAATAAAGTAATGTTTAACTTTTCTCGTTTATAAACCTTTGTCCTTCTTACTGATCCTTCAGTTTTCACGAAAACTGGGGGGTTTGGGCGCATAAAAGAAGCCAACCAAACGTCCCCGCCCTCCCACTGTCTTGTTGAAAGTTGTTGTATTTTTTTTAAAAATTCTGCCAATCATAAGCCCGTGTAACCCCATCTTTTATAGGGGCAAAAACCCAACCCCCCGGCTTTTTTAGGGTTAAAATAGCTTCTTTTCTGCACAATTCCAAGCTGTGAAAATGGCCAAAGATTTTTCTAAATAAAAGTTTTTTTTTATTTTGTTTTTTAAATTTTTATGGTATATTGAACTTTTTACTTGCCGTCTCAAAGAATTTTTTTTATAGACACAGCCTCGCAGCTCTTCCCCGGGCCTCTTTTGACCGGAAGCGCGGGTGGGTTTTCCCTTATAGATGTTAGGCATATTGGTCAGTTTGAACTAAGCACAAAATCCTTAGGTTTACAAAACCTAAATATTTATATTTTTTACGGGCCCCCTTTTTGGGGTCCCTTTTAGGCCCATACCCGCTCAGTTAAAAGACATTAAGCTATTTTGGGGGCCATCTTCCTAACCAACCATGCCCATCTTCCCAATGGGTAGGGAAAAAGGCACACCCCCGCCATATTTTGATAAAAAATTTGGGATGCACCGGACAACAACATCACAGCCCCTCCACCCACTACTCATAAAATGGGGTTAATCATTTTCACAGAGAAATATATAATGAAAAATACATAATGATATTGAAAATTCAGTACTTACCAAAATATATGTGCACGAAATTGAAAAACGAGACACGTTAAAACCAAAATGGAAGAAAATTTCTACAATCAATGAGCTCCACGACGTTTACAAGAGGGAACTGCGCCCTGTGGGATCATTGACCTTGATTCCGAGGGGGGTGCCCTCTTCCTCCGCGCCACTCTCCCAGATTACCTCGATAAACAAACCACATTTTTAGCAAATTAAATTTATTTTGAATAATTAATTGCAAATCAAACACTTGATCATAACAGATTTATTAAGTAGAGAAATACCTTTATTATTGTTTTAAATTTTTCCGTATTAATTCCTTCCAAAGGGTTTTAATTTTTCCACTGATAACTTTTTTAGTTGTTGTAAATAGAACAGAAATTTTTTCCCTTTTTTCAAAATAATATTTTTTGATGTGTTCAGAATATTTCGTTATGGAGATAAACAAAAGAGCATTTCCTGATTAATTGGTTGGGATTACATAATCAAACTTTTTCCCAAAAGCTTTGTCTGTGGTGTTTTATTTTACCCAATAATGATGCCAAACTTGATCAACTAATTATTACAGTTTTTAATATTAAGAAATATTAAATATTTTTTAGGATTAAATGGTGATATTTCACTTCTATCAAATTTTAAACGATGTAATTGTTTTAGTTAGCAATTGCGTCATAAAAATATTTACAAATCATTTTTGTTTCCAGAATTCTAACATTCTACAATTCCGACAGGTTTTTCCGTTCCCCATTTTCTTTCTCGAAATCTACAGCATCTGATCGTATTTTGGTCAAATAACTTAATTCTTTTGAAAAAAATCGTAAAATTTTTGATCCTGGAGTGAAAAAATGTTAACTTAAGTATAACGCAATTTTTGTTGGGCTTTTAGGGTTTGTTTTTTTTCACATATATTTTAAGTTTTGAGTAATTACATCCCTTTTTTTAAAAAATGGAGCGAGAAATTTCCCTTTAGGATTGCGTAAATTTTTTAAATTGTTTTTATTTTTTATTTCTGTTGTACTCAAGGGGAGTCCCTTGTTGACACCAGTTAAAGATATTTTTCTACTGACTCGACTTATGTGTGTCTCATATTTAATTTAAATATTATCTATAATTGCTTGTTGTTTTTGTTGTTGTTGTTAAAATGTAAAATTTGGTTTTTTAACCAAAAAATTTGTAATTCATTTTAAATTAAGCTGCTTGTATTTTTTTTTTCATTATTTTTTAACACTTTTTTATTACATCTTTCTTACAATAAAAAAAGTAGTTGTTTTAAAATTTTATAATTTAAATAACAAAAAACAGTAAAGTTAAAAAAAAAAATTTTCTACACATTATATTTTTATTAATCCCAAAATTTTTTCTTTTAAATTGACTGCAACAAAAATTTTAGTTTCGGATTTTTATTTGAGTTTTTTGCAAAATGGGACTGCTAGAATACTTTTTATTTACAAAAACCAAACATTTTTTAACGGTTCGTAAAGAAATATTTTAAAAAATAAAATAAAAAAAGAAAACAATCTAGTTTTTAAGATTAAAAATTTTAAAAAAATTTTTCCCAAAATGTGATCAAATTATTAAACCCGCTTGTGCCTTTTTATCAACAAATAAAACCCATGCGTAATGTTGAAGGGATTTGGGGATCCCCTTTGTGCACGCTGCGCTGTTTCCATTTCCTGGGCTCAATTTTAAACCCCAAACAAAATACTTGGGGCTTGCTTCATGAAAAATTTATGACGCCACTTTTTATATCGTTTTTGTATACAATTATTTTACTGAAATGAATATGAAGTAAAAAAAAAAAGAAAGCACAATTTGCATTTCTGAAAAATGTATAAATTTAAACCCAAAATTCCCCCCCTCGAGTTAATAATTACGTGATGCCGGCCACTTGAAAAAAAACCCATACAAAACAGCTAGTCAAAAATTTGGGCCAAAATGTTAGTTAAAGCATAAAATGGGGCTATCCTTGTCAAACGCTGATCGTTGGGTTTGGGAGGATACAGATCTGTTCTGAGATTTTTAGTTCGAATCACGATGAAGTAAAAACTATTTTAGGTAGTAAGTCCCTGTGGATTTTGTTTACTTCAAGTAAATCTAGCAGTTAGTGGGGAAGCCAGGTCTCCGCCGTGGTTTGGATTCCCTTAAAAGTAGGTCCTCCCTTTCATCCACAATCACCCTTCCATTACACATTAGCGTAAGTGCTTTTAAACCCGAATGGGTATAAGACCGGTGCTAATAATCAATCAAGACATTAAAATACCATTGTGTTTAAAATAACTTACGTTGAAATGATATTTTATATTGCATAACTGGCGACCTGGGGGGTCTAGGGGGAAGGGTCAGACTTCTAGCTGGCGGCCGGGGGTTTAATCCTCGGTCCCCGGGACAGTTTACTATTAACAAACCCCTTTCCCCACCCCCCCTACAAGAATTTTGAATGGAGGAATGCCAGGGCCCCCACGGATTCGGATTCCACTTAAACTGTGGTCCTTCATTTCATTCACAAACACCCACCTTAACATTTCGTAATGCTATAACCTGAACGGTAGAAGACGCGGTGATAATATTAATAAAAATAATAATAATAATAAAATAAAAATAATTGCATAAAATAAAAACCAATTGGATTTATGGTTTGAAACTTGTTCTTTTTTCCCAACACGACGAAATAATTTAGGTTTTTTGGGGGTATTTACTTAAAAAAACATATTTTAAAAAAATATTTGGTCCAAAAAGGGTGGAGTTGATGGCGAAAAAAGGAATTACATAATTTTTATGAGTTCCCCATATAAAAATCACAATGCATTGATTAATAAAAAAATATCACAAGCCAAGGTAAAAAACAGCAGTGAACATGGAAAAATCTAGAAACGTGGTAGGATATTGAGAGGCAAACCCCAGGGTAAGGGGCAGTAGTTTAACCCAGGAGATATATGGGTAGAATAACATTATAAGGGGCCTGATTTAAATAAAGGGCTAATGAGGCGGACTGGATAAAAAACTCAAAAATAGGAATAATGTAATAAGGGGGAATTTGGGTAGAAAGCTAAAGATAGGGTAGGGGGGTATGAGTGGACTGTCTAACTAAATCAAGATAGGAATAGGGGGTAATAAGGTTTGGGGTGGTGAACTACCAAGATAGGGAAGGATTAAAGAGGGATTGGGTGAATATCCCCGATAGGGTGTAAAAAAGGTTTTATTTATTACTAGCTAAAAAGGGAAAGGGGGTTTAAAGAGGGGATTGAAGAACTACCAAGATAGGGAAAGGGGTAAAGAGTATTGGGTTTGAACTAGCCAAAAATGGGAAAGGGTGTAATGAGGTGGACTGGGAAAATTAACCAAATAGGAATGGGTGTAAAAGGTGGATTTGGGTAGAATAGCTCAAGTAAGGGGAAAAGGGGGTGATAGGGGGGATTTGGGAAAACTATCAAGATAGGAAAGGGGGTAAGAGGGGGACTGGGTATATTAACTCAAAATAGGAAAGGGTAAAGAGGGGATTGGGTAAAATAGAAAATTTTGGGATGTTGGCGTACGTTTTTTAAATGCGGCAATGTTACGTTTTTTTTTCTAATCCATAGAGAAAATAAGTTGTAGACGTGGGAGGGCCTACATTCTGCACTTATCCCCCTTCCCGGGCCATCATTACCCTGAAGGTGTAAAAACTCTATTTGGAAAAAATTTTATCAAAAGTCTGGGGAAAGCCAAAAGGGGAGGAAAACTGGACCAAACACTTTAGAGAGTCCCGGGTTCCTTCGAGGGTTTGGGTATCAAAGTTCCCTCGAGAAAGAACGTCTATTTTCTTTCCCCGATCCATTTTTGGGCCCCAATGGTGGCGTTTTCGCCCGAAAATCGTGTTCGGAAGAAATACTTTCCCCGCTCCGGGTTCCCTGGTTTTTGATCCAGGTCTACACTAACTGAAGACAAAACATCACCTTGACGTATTATACTATCGCACATTTTGTTAGCACCAGTCCTACTATTGTTTTGGTTAAAATGTTATTATAAACGTTAAGATTTAGAGATTATGAAGGTTTATTTTAAAAAAAAGTGTACCACATTTTCCCTGGATGAAAAATGAAAAACCTTCTAAAAATTACCCTCATACCTCGACCGAGATTCCAAGTCCCTTTCCCTGCATCGGCAGGTAGTCTACCAAGGTCGCTTTAAACACGTGGCCAAATAAACGGGTATACAATTATTTTTAGAAGCCCAAATATTATTTAATAAATTATTTTTTACTTGGGTAAAGACTGCTAAGAGATCCTTTGATTTGCGACATTAAAGGGTTTCCCTCTTTCTAAAATCCCACCTAAACTAATATTATTGTTGTACATAAAAGTCGAATTAGGAAGGTATTAATGAAAAGGGTTTTACGCAATTATGTGGGAAGAGAGGGGGAAACCCTTTTTTGCACACACAGCTCTAAAAACCCAGGTCAGGGTTATAAACCCTTTACCCCCATTACCATCTGACAGACCAAACGAGAATTTTTGACAACCTAAAAAAGTTAATAAACGCATTCACCATAGAAAATTGTGATCAACATTTTGGTGTAAAAAAAATTTTTTAGCCATATTTGCAATTTTTTTTTTTGTAATTTTTTTGAGGTTAAAATTTTCATTGGTTTAAGAAATAATTCAAATAATTTTGTTTTCCGAAAAAAATGAAAATGTTTTTCCCTTTTTTCCACCCCCAGATTTCAATGAAAAACCACCACCACCCCCTACATACCTCTCCCACCTCACTCATACCCTCACAAAAAACCCCTTTCAACATCTTTTTAACACATACTTTCCAACACTTTCTCAAAAAACTCTCAATCAATAAGTCTCATCCCCTACAAAAACTCCCCTCTTCACCCCACACACACACAAAAACACACACACAACACACACCACACACACAACACACAACACACACCCACACACACACACAGGGGGTATTTTTTTGGAACCCAAAACGTTGTGAACAAAGGGGGAAAATCGCATAATGAACATTTTCAAATTTTCGGCCTGATTCAATTACAAAGCTGATCAGGACCCTAACTCTTCTTTATTATTGAATCACAATAAAAACAAAAATATTGATGCGCCCCTTTGATTAAACTAATGACGGTTATACTACACCCCGCTTTTTATAACAAACCTCCTTATTCTTCTGACAGAGAGAACCTCCCAAACCCCTTGCGCCCATACTAATTTAAAAAGAATGAAAATACAGTATTTCCCTGATAAAACTTTCCCGCAGATTTCCCTCCCCCTTTAAAAAAAACATTTCAGCATATTTCCCCCTTAATAAAATATTTCACAGTATTCCTCCTTAATAAAACTTTCACAGATTTCCCCCTTTTAATAAAAAAATTTTCCCAGTATTTCCTCCCTTTTGTAAAAAAATTTCAGCAGTATTTCCCCCTTTAATAAAATTTCGCGATTTTCTTCCTTTTAAAAAAATTTCAGCGTATTTTCCCCTTTTAAAAAAACATTTCAGCGTATTTTCCCCCTTTAAAAAAATATTTCGCAGTATTTTTCTTTAAAAAAAAATATTTCCGCAGTATTTCCCCCTTTAAAAAAACATTTCAGCAGTATTTCCTCCCTTTAATAAAACATTTCCCCAGTATTTCCCCCCTTTAAAAAAAACATTCCAGCATATTTCCTCCTTTTAAAAAATATTTAGCAGTATTTCTTCCCTTTTAAAAAAATTTTCCAGTATTTTCCCCTTTTAAAAAAAATTTCAGCAGTATTTTCCCCCTTAATAAAAATTTTTAGCAGTATTTTTTCCCCCTTTAATAAAAATTTTCACATGTTTTCTCCTTGTAAAAAATTTAGCAGTATTCTTCCTTTAAAAAAAATTCCCGCAGTTTTATCCTTTAAAAAACATTTCAGCAAAATTTTTCCTTTAATAAAATTTTCAGCATATTTCCCCTTAGTAAAAACATTTCACAGTATTTCCCCCTTTAAAAAAAATATTTCGCGATTTCCTTTTAAAAAAAACATTTTACAGATTTCCCTTTTAAAAAACATTCCCGCAGTATTTTCCTCCTTTTTAAAAAAAAAAAAAAATTTTCCCGCAGTATTTCCCCCTTTTAAAAAAATATTTCGCAGTATTTCTTTCCCTTTAAAAAAATTTCAGCAGTATTTCCTCCTTTAATAAAACATTTCAGCAGTATTTTTCCCCTTTAATAAAATATTCCCGCAGTATTTCCCCCTTAATAAAAACATTACAGCAGTTTTTTACTCCTTTAAAAATTTTTCGCAGTATTTTTTCTTTAAAAAAAAATTCCCAGTTTTCATCCTTTAAAAAAACATTTCACATTTTTCCTCCCTTTTTAAAATATTTTACAGTATTTTTTCCCTTTAATAAAAAATTCCAGCATATTTTCCCTTTTAAAAAAATTACAGCATGTTTACTCCTTTAGTAAAATTTCAGCATATTTCTTTTAATAAACATTCCTGCAGTATTTTATCCCTTTAATAAAAAATTTCAGCAGTATTTATTCCTTTAATAAATTATTTTCAGCGTATTTCCCCCCTTTTTAAAACTTTCAGCATATTTCCTCCTTTTAAAAAAAACATTTTAGCGTATTTCTTCCTTTAATAAAATTTCAAACGATTTCCCTTTTTAAAACATTTTAGCGTATTCCCCCTTTAATAAAACATTTTAGAGTATTTCTTTTTTTAATAAAATTTTCAGCAATTTCACAGGGATCCTACCAAGCTTTCTTAACATTAATAAAGATAAGCATTCGACAAAAAATTTAGGGGGGTTTGGGTTTGCCCAAAAATTTTTGAAAGCAAATAACATAAAATCAACATAGGGCTCAAAGGGCAATTTATTCCCCGATGATAAAAAACCCTCAAAAAGAAAACATTATAAACTTTTAGAGAGAAACATGCGCAAAATTAAGAATCCATTATAAAGTCAAGAAGTAAATTTATATATATAATAAACACTATTCATAAAAACCATGATCGCATTAAAACATTTAAAATTCTTTTATAACAAATAAGGGGATATGTCGCATCTAGCTTTTATTTAAGTTAAAGCAACTTTTAATTTTTCACAGCATACATATAAGTTTAATTTTAAACCCACACCTATCGATAGGGTTGTTTGCTCAGTTTGGATATTTTCCGAAAGCAAACGAACCATTTTACCCGTTGGCTTTTTGGGCATGTAAGGATCCATTTTTGTTGTTTCTTTTGTCAGGGTAAAGGGAAATGTTGGGGATTTTCTTTTTTAAGCTCTCGACCTTTTTAATACCACTTTTATCCTGGGAATAAAATGGAGTGAGAATCAAAGAATCAGGATTTGTGGGAGGGCCAAAAGGGGTGAATGGGGATGTTCTTATATATGTATATGTTTATAAATATTCTTTTACAGCTAAATTTAAAAATAATATTATTAATTTATCGAAAGAAATTTTAGGTAACCCCAAACCCTTTTCGAACAATAAAATCTGATATATGAAACCATAAGTTTTAAAAAATTTAAACCCCCGTAATTTCCGGGGTTAAATAGGGAATAAAAAACATGTGAAGGTTACAGGAAAAAAGGGGGGGGGTCACATGACACATGTTTTTTTAGGCCAAAAACTTTGTACTTAACCCCATAAGGGGTAAAAACTCTTTTTTTTAAAATTATTTAATGTGGCAGAGACCTTAGCCACAATGAAAGGGAATAGAAAGGTAAATGGTTTTCTAAGAATACAGTACTAATTAATTTGGCTTTTAGTGGGTTTTACTTATTTCCATGTATCTTTATATTTTTAAAACGTCTATATGAGTAAAAAACAAAAGTTTCTAATTTGAAGTGAGGTAAACTATAAAAAATTTTAAATATCCAAATTCGAATTACCCCTTTTATGAGATTAGGGAGTGGTCACAAAAAAATCAAAACCCAAAATATTACCTGGCCCCATAAACAAATATTTTTTATATCATATAAAAACAGAAAAAATTTTTAAATAATGGAAAAAAAAAAAGAAAAATCTAAACACAAAAATAAAACTTGGGAAAAAATTAAAAGATGCAAATTTAACTAAATCAGTCGGTCAGTTGGACGTCACGTGATACATTGTCAATAAAGTATGAAGCTTAAAAAAAATATCCCCTTCAGGGAAACCCCCGCCCCGGGGCAGAAAAATTTAGCTTTCATTTTTCTGTGAGTCACCAATCTATTTATATGACACCCCGGGATATGAGGTGATTTAAAAAAAAATCGTTAAGCTATATTTAAAAAAGAATAGAAATAAAAACAAAATTAACAACCATAAAATTGAAATATCTAAATATTTCCTTCTAATTTCGAATTGAAATTGTTTTTTTACCATGATTTAAAAAGGAAACCTGTAAAACGGGAGGTTTTTTTTACCAATTTCGAATTGACCCATGAAAATTAGCCGGGTTTACTGATATTTCGTGTGGTTCCGGGAACTTTCAATTATGTATTGAAACCCCAAATTTAAATTTTTTGACGGTACAATGTTCGACGTGCAACGCAACTTGCTGAAATAAAGGCAAAAAATGCTCTGCAAGATGTATTCCCCGTTTCGTTTGAAGACTTTTGGAACATGTGTTGAGGTGTAGCCGAAAATGCGATATTTCATATGGGTGAATTTCCCAATAACGACGTTGGTGCAGGGGAATTTTACAAAAAGAAACAAGGCTAAATTTTTTATAAGATTTTAAATCTATTAAATCATTGGACGATTCAACAATTCGTAGATGCACCAATGGGTTAAAATATTTATTAAAATTTATGGACTGAAATTAAAACAAAGACCCGAAAAAAAAGAAAGAAAGAAAGAAAGAAGAATATCGTTTTAAGTAAATTGGGACTACTTTTAGATTTTTAGCCCGTGGGGGCACTTTACAACTTTTAATTTCTTTCAAATACAGAGGCAACAACAGTAAAATTGTAAGGCATCAAATTTTAATTAAAAGACCAATAATGGGGAAAATTTTATTTTTTTACAAAAACAATTATAAAGCATTATACTTTTTTCAATTCGAGAATGTATATATAAAACATGTACGTTAAAAATTTTCACCGATTTTGAAATTTGCCCAATTATGCACGGACTTTTAAAATGGAGATTGGGGTTGTTTGATCAGGAATTATTACATCTTGGGGGGAACAATGAGATGGGATACATGAGTTTTTTGAGGATGGGATGCATGAGTTAGTTTTTAGGGAGGAAAGCTGCTGTTAGTTGAGGGGATGGGAAACTGCATGAGTTTGTTTGAGGCATGGAAACTCATGAATTGGTTTACTTTAACCCAGAAATTTAATCGCCAAGTAGCCTCACCTTTTTAAAAATTGGACTTAAAATTTGTTGCACCAAAAATTTTTTTGCATGCTGGTATACATTCATTTTGTTTTCCAGCAAACCTAAGCAACCTTTTTTTTCATCTTTTTCATTTGTTGGTATTTTTCGAGGAACCTCGATATTCCCCGTCTTTTTCAAAATCATTAAAGTTTGATTTGTACTAAATTACATTTTTTGGGTTGTAGCATTTTCTTTATTGTTCTGCCACCCGACGTCCTTGGTCAAATTTTACCCCAAAAAAAAAAACAAAACAAAGCAATTCTGTAAAATAACAATGAAATATTTTTTTTAGATCTCCGAACAAACACAGGGGCTGTAAAAGTTTCGAAGATTTTAGTCTTGTTTTAAAGTTTTTAATTTTGTGGGGGAAAGGATAGGAAAACTTTATATACAAATTCTTTAATAGTGTATAAGGATTTTACAAATATAATCTACTGCTACTGGAAATATTTAAAAATAAAACGAAGTTCCCTTTGGGCTAATATTGAGATATGACACGACACATCCCCTTTTGAACTTTTTTTAAGGCAAGATATGGGAAAAAAAAATTGAGGAGAATTATTATTATGTCCCAACCTAAAGAAGACAGTATGGAAAGGGGTACTTTTTTTATACTGAAGAAGAAAAAGATCGTAGAGGCCCCAGTGATGTGGCTACAAGACCAGGCCCGACCCTTTTCAAACGATGAAGCAAGTTAAATTCAGTATAGTTTTTGTTTCTGTCTGGATGGAAATGCCGTTTCCTTTGGGCATTGGCTACAGGGGAGAACCCGGACGGGGAAGTGTTAAAAACAGCAACTTTACGAAATGATGTAAAATGGTAGGGTTCATTTTCCCCAAAACCTTAACTTTGCAGGTTGAAAAAAAGAATTGCCCCATTTATTCTAGGTAATCTGCTTGGCTTGTGTTTAAAAATCCCAAAAAATTTTTCTCATTGGGAGCGTTATCTGCTGACTAAAGTCCCGGGGCCATTCCCCGTATGGCCCAATACATTAATTGGGTAAATGTGGCTTCCTCTTAAACAGTGAGAATTAATGGTCGGGGATAGGTGTTGTGTTTGTTCTAGGTTAAGTTTTACAGATTTTTGGCTGATATAATCAGTCGGGTTTAGGCAGTGCTCCCATCCCTTAAAATAAGTAGGGGGATGAAAATATGTGACAGAAAAATGGAGCTTTTAGCCCAATGCAAATTTAAATTTTAAATTCCCCCCGGACTATCAGTTCAGACTGATCAAGCTTAACTGAAAATGGTGAGGATGTAAAAAAAAAAAACAATGTTATGTTCGGGTTTTAAACTTTTTTTAATAACTAAAGTTATAAAAAAAATTTTTTGTTGAGGAAAAAAACCCCTTTTATATCCTTATATTTTTTTTAACAAAGTTAAAAAAATTAGCTCAGTTATATTTTTAAAAACCCGTTATTTACCATTTTGGGGGACAAAATTGTGGGACATATATCAAATAAATGTAACCCTTTTTTCTCATGCGTATACAATAAAATTTTTTACTTTTTGTTTGGATGAATTGAATTAACAATGGAACGTCGATTTTAATTTTTTTATAATTTTGGTCAAAAAAAAAAACATAACAATTATTTATACAATGTTATTCATCAAGATTTTAGAAAAACTAATAAAAATAAATTTTAAAAACATTTATCAACAAAAGGTTTTGGTGAGAGAATTTACTGCCCGGGGGAAGTTATGTTTCAAAAATGTGTGTATTAGTATTGATTATGGATCAAAATTGGTTTTATAAATCCATAGGGAGGGTTTTTTCTGTATTCACATTCAAAAAACGTTTTTGCCATAGCCCCTAAACCTTAAAAGAGTTATTTTATTCCCCAGACAATGTGGAGTTCCCAAATTTATGATACAATTTTTTTTTATTTTGAGTTTATTCATGTTACAATATCGTCGAATAGTATAAATTTTTTGACAAGTTATTGTATTGAAAATTTTTTATATTAAAAACAAATATATAAATTTCATACTTTCCCCTTTTTAAAATATACAAATTAAAAATAAAAAAAAAAAGTAGCACAATGCTTTAAATTACAATAGGCTTTCTTTTTCAAACTTAAAAGGGTTTTTTGGGGAACGATAAAATAAAAAAGACAAGTAGAGACAAAAACTTCCCAAATTTGTGTAAAACATTTCACTCTCCCTCCACTAAAGGGGTGGAGGATAATGCCCAAATTTTTTTTAAAGAAAGTACCCCATTTTCGTGGAGGGAGTTAGACCAAATATATAATTTTAGAATACTTTACCAAATTGTTTCAACCGAATTTTTTTGATTTGATTTATAATTAATTTATTGATAAATGAAACAATTCATTGGTCCAGAAAATAACATTATACTTTCGTTAAGTGGATTGTTGGGTTTACTAGTAGAATGGGTTCGAACCCCGTTGAGTGTTTTAGGTTTTTTTTTTTGAATATTTTTTTTCTCTCCTTTTAGAAAAAAATGTAAATTTCTTCAAAAATTTTACTTTGTCTTCCTTTCTAATAGAATGATGTTGATGTATGAGTTTAAACGAATGATATTTTGGGAAGGGGACAAAAAAGCAACAAACAAGAACAAAATCTTCTATGAAACATAAAGCCAGTTTTAATAAGTTTATAGACTCAGTTACAATACAAGAACTAAATCTAAAATGGTGTGTGACTTATGTACGCGCTTTTTAGAAGTTATACTTCTTTGTCATCGTTTAAATACGGGTATTAACCCCAATTATATTGGGGCACTTTAAAAAATCTATAAACACAATTTTTTTCACTAATATTACGAATAGTAAATAATATTAATCAAAATATTCAATTCAAATCACTACTGAATATAATTTATTAGCACATATATAATTCGCACTTGTATGAAACTAAAACACGTGTTGTGAATGTAGAAACTAGAAACATGTGGATAAATATTATTTATATGAAAACAGTGATCAGAGGCGACGAGCGTACCAACATGCGCGACTAACAGAGGTTCTATTTCTATTTTGTTGGTAGCTTTTTTTTTTCGAGACTTAATGAGCGGTTTAGCTTCAACCTGTTAATTTTGTGTTACAGTGATGCACGCGCATCTTAAAATTTCACTCTCATCATTTTTTCATAACGCGCCTAAAGAAGTATAACTTTAAAAAAATCTAAAAAAATAGACAAAACAATTTATTATATTATTGATCCATGTGGTTTTGACACATTTATAAAAGATATTAAATATTGTATTTAATTTATTCTTATAAATCGTGCATTCGTTCACAGAATGTGAACTAAATTAACGTAATAGATCAGTGACGCGTCGCTACTCCTATCCTGCTATCACCATGGGCAAGTTGTCAAGGTGGCTTAATGGCGGAGTGGGATGGTTGGAGGAAGCATTAAAATAGTAGTGCCGGAGTTTTAGTGAATTTGTTGTAAACTATAGTACAGAATGTGATGTAGTCAGTTACAATAATTGGTTAAGTCTAAGAGAGTCAGTCCTTCTGTATGCTTACATCAGTGGTTTAACTCTACACCAAACTGAGCAAGAACATCCTGCGCTCACGTGATGCCCCCAAGATACTACTCAACTAGTTTCAATACTTATTATAGTAATAAAGTGTGTGTATATTCCAATTGTTTTGTTTAGTTACTAAACACTGATGTGTTACTACATACAAATTGAACTGGTTCATAAGACCAATATTTTTTAAATCATTATTATTATTATTATTATTATTATTATTATTATTATTATTATTATTATTATTATTATTATTAGCACCACGTCTTACTACCCGTTCGGGTTATACGCACTTACGCTAATGTGTAATGGTAGGGTGATAGTGAGATGAAATGAAGGACCTACAGTTTTAACGTGGAATCCGAACCACGGTGGAGGCCTGGTATTCCTCACATACTATTTTTTTTTAAATTATTAAAACTAATGAAAGTAGACTTAAATTTAACTCATTCCGTGGAATGGTTTTTACATTATTCTAAACGTAAACATCTACTGGGGGTTTTGTTAAGATTATAATCTATAATTTTGATTTAATTTTATATTTGGTATTAATTTATTAATGGTTTTAATTATGATTTTTTTTATAATAGTTTTTTTTTGACATCAGGGGTTTGTGAAGGTTCATTAGAGTTGTCAGGTGACCTGGTGGTCTAGGGGTAAGGTGTCAGACTTCTATGCTGGCGGCCGGGGTTCAATCCTCGGTCCCGGCACACATTTATCTGATTTCCAAACCCTTCCTTCACCTCTGACAAGATATCTCTTGTGAATGTGTAGAATGCCAGGCCTCCACCGTGGCTCGGATTCCACGTTAAACTGTAGGTCCTTCATTTCATCTCACAATCACCCTACCATTTTACACATTATCGTAAGAGCGTATAACCCGAACGGGTAGTAAGACGCGGTGCTAATAAATAATAATAATAATAATATATTATTATTATTATAGTGTAAATTTAATTTTATAATTCGTACACCG
>JBCFYV010011164.1:15070582-15085192 GCA_039000515.1 Timema cristinae | reverse complement strand
ATTGATTAGAAAGTCTAGTGAGTTGAGCTTAGACACATTTAGCAATGCATAAGGAAGGCCTATTCAATATTCAGAAACCAAATGAGAGTATTTAAAGTGTAAATTTAGCGAGTTAGAACAAAAAGCAAAAGTAAAAATATCAGGAAACTTTATTTAGGCTTTAACGGACATAGTAAAGCTTATCAGGCTATGGCCAATTTAGTGAAAGATGGGAATGGTTATTTTATGACAGAGACGAGCGATGTTTTGAGTAGAAGGAAAGACCACTTCACGCGTATTTTGAATGTTCATGAAGGATTCTAAAGAGGTGAGATTATCGGCATTCATACTGCTGAACCACGAGTCAAAGATTGGTGAATTCATAGAAGCTACTAGGAAGTTAAAGAACCATAAAGCTCCAGCTATAGATTATATTCCAGCAGAGTTAATAAAGGAAGGTGGTGAGATGTTAGTAATAAAAATTCATAAAATGCAATGTTCCATATGGAACCATGAACTATTCCCATAAAAATAAAAGGATATTAGGTAGTGATATAGGGGCTATACAGAGTGATACTACATAGTGATAGAGTGGCTATACAGAGTGATACTACATAGTGTTAGAGGGGCTATACAGAGTGATACAAAGTAGTGATAGAAGATATGAAAATATACATATAAAAAATTAATCTAATTTAGCTATGTTTAATTGGAGAATCAAATATTTATATATGTGGTTTTCCTACTGTATGTTGTATATTATATACATTTTTCTGTTTTTAAATAATAGATTATATTTTAACTGGGGGGCCCATTCTCATATTTGAATTCTAAAAGCGGCCCTTTATCCAAAGAAAGATAAATAATAATGTGTGGATTTCGATGTTTCTGGAGGGATGGTATATATTATATCAAAGTAAAACTGAAAAGAAATGAGGTTTTATTTGCTTGTATGGTAAAATGTTGAAAATTGTTTATAAACAAACATTCCACCATAAAGATTCGAACCATCGTCTCCTCTTCACTGATAATCCAGTCTACTGTAAGAATGACACCTTTGACCGTGTGCCTGATCTAATACAATTAAGGTGAGTGTAGGAAACGCGAGAAAAATTATTTGTCTTCACAGTTTTTACAAAAAAAACTATTTTTGGTCAAACTAAATTAAACATTGCTCCTAAACAAACATAGAGTTTAATTTTCTCCACATGGTGACATCAAAAGTTGTTTAGTATCTGTCATGAGCATAACAGAATTAGATGAGAAACCTTTTAAATGAAAAGAAAATTATTTTCATGAAATTCCAGAATACACTATGCAAATATTTAACAACTGTTGAAGTCACCTTGTGAAGAAAATTAAACTTTATGTTTTTAACAAACCAATATTTGATTTATTTTGACCAAAACAATATTTTGCTATACCAATCTTTAAAAACTTACTTTATCTCGCGTTCTTTGCATCCCCACTCTAAGAACTTTGCCAATAAACTCTGTGATACAGACGACTAGAAATCGTAAATTTACACCAACACTATTACACGTGGATCATTTCTGATTAAACATTATTGGAGATAAAGAGTTGATAGATGTTCCTAATCCTGAAAGTTGTTGGAATATTAAATTATATTTGGATAAAAACTGCATTTAAAAGGCCGTTTTTGACCATTTTAGAATGGCTTCACAGCCAAAAATTGTGCACTAATCTTCATTCTGTCCCAATAGTGACATACTGTAGTTATCAATAAAAAACTTTGTTGCTTCGTCCCCCATCGTCACCGTGGAAAATGTCTAGTAATCATTCAAATACGAATGCACTGCACACATTTTGTCATATCGCAGATGTTTTCTTTTTCCTGTTACTCCCAAACCTCGCGCGAGCCAGGAGATGTGTTGGCCCTGCTATGATGAACGCTCTTGAATGTGAATATGAAGAGAATATGATTTAAAGCATCCCATAAGTCAATATAAAAGTATATCTCAACTCACCAGCTAACCAGAGTCACTGTGACTGCTTTTTAACTTTGTGCTGGTAGCTTTACAAGTTGTACCTGTTAGAAAAGAATATATATTTTTTAATTATCACCGAGTCTTACTACCTGTTCAGCTTATACGCATATAATTATCACTCTAATGGGGTAGGTATGAAGAAGTAAGTGTTTTAGAGGTAATCTACACACATTTCCGTGGAAGAGTGAGTAACCATTCAGGCAAAACCACCCCCAGAAGACCTGAGTGGGATTCAAACCCTGATATCCCCGTCATCAGCAGGCCAATATAATTTGAGAGTAATGTCTTAGACTATACACACGACTTCAGAGGTGGGTAGTAAATTATTTTGTCAATATATTGATAATTTAACTTGTGTATGCATAATGATGCCTATAAAGACTTGAAGAAATCAGCTGGACAGTTGAAGAAGTCCTAAGAAGAGTAGGCGAGAAGAGACCCATTTTGGATGTGATGCTCCGGTGCAAAGAAAACTGGGTTGGACATATCCTTAGGAGGAACTGTCTTCTGCGCAAGTCATAAAAGGTAAGATTGAGGGAAAGAGGAGCTTAGGAAGAAGGAGTTTTCAAATATTAGATGACTTGAAGGAAAGAAGAAAATTCGGAGAACTGAAGGAGGACAGGGCGGATTGGCGATCCAAGTCCACTGACAAAATAAATGGGCCTATCGTGAAACAGAACACATAATAGTAAAAACAACAACAACATCAACAACAATGCTACATTGTTCTTAATGAGCATTCTTTATGAATGAAAAAAAATCACTTGAACACTAGAATATACCCTGGGCTTCTAGTCTTTGCGCTTTTACCTCGGCCAGAATAATTTCCCTTCTCTTTATTTTAAATGAAATATATCGGTGTACGTATGATTGACCGCCTAAAGCAGGGATCTTCAACCTTTTAAGGTCCAAGGTTCAAAGTTTCCATCTTTTGTTGGCTTGCGGTCCGATATGCTGTTCCCACAATATTAGGATTGAACAATTGATATTTTCTTTTTCTTTTCGCATCTCGAGTGTCTCAGAGTGTCTTAGAGAACACGAACACTTCCAACTATGTACGAACACTCCCGACTGTGTCCAAACACTTCCGACTATGCTCAAACACTCCCGACTATGCTCAAACACTCCCGACTATGCTCAAACACTCCCGACTATGCTCGAACATTCCCAAATATGTACGAACACTCCAGACTATGTACGAACACTCCCGACTATGTACGAACACTCCCGAATATGCTCGAACATTCCTGACTATGTCCAAACACTCCTGACTATGTAAAAACACTCCCGACTATGCTCGAATATTCTCGAATATGTACGAACACTCCCTAATATGTAAGAACACTCCCGACTATGCTCGAACACTCCCTACTATGTAAGAACACTCCCGACTATGTCCGAACACTACTGATTATGTACTTACACTCCCAACTATGCTCGAACATTCCCGAATATGAACAAACATTCCCAACAATGTCCGAACACTCCCGACTATGCTCGGACACTCCCAACTATGTCCGAACACTCCCGAATATGTTCGAACACTCCCGACTATGTTAGAACACACTTGAAATAGTACTCCCTCCTTTGTTTAATAGAATAGTCATTTGATGGTTCAAGGTAAATCTGTACAAAAGTAATATTTTTTTCAGGTATGAATCGGAAAAAGTTTATAAAATAAATTATAATACATATTAATTTTATTACTTAACTATGTTAGATATAAATATGTGTTTGTCCTTTTTTATCTTGAAATAATTTTATATTATGTATTGGCCGGTGGGCAGCAAAAAAGGTTACGGGGTATTAGAGGTGGCCTGTGGGCCGCAGGTTGAATACTCCTGCTATAAAACAGGAGATATGTTGGACAGCATACAATCGATATAACAATTATACCCGTGAGCCATTCAGCGACCTCTTTTTTACCTTCATACAAAACTGGGCTATCCAGTGGTACAGCATTGTTTATCCAAGGTACTGGCTTTAGGTAAAAGGCTTTATCTAGCATCCAACAAGAAAATAATCCCACGTCCTACTAACCGTTCGAACTATCTGGATAATCACATAAACAAGGTAGGGATATGAAAGGTTGGTCAAAGAAGAAAATGTACCCTTGTTTGTATGGAGGGAAATTGAGATAAAGATTTAGAAAAAAGACCTCAGTATACTCAGCCTGAATTTGAACATCAACATCCCAGTTAACTTACTAGTTGAAACTCATGTTTTTTTCCCACATGACCACCTGTGCTGTTATGGAATTAATAATCGTCACATTAGTTAAACTCGAACATGCACAGCTCTAAGCAAAAAATACGAATAGTAATGAATGTGGAATAAAGGATGAAACGAGTAATTTCCGTTTCATCGTGCTGGATAAGTTAACCCTGAAAGACCTCCTGGCGATATTAGCCCTGAAACTAATCCTGGGGAAATTAAACCTGAAACTAATCCTGGAGAAATTAAACCTGAAACTAATCCTGGGGAAATTAACCTGAAACTAATCCTGAGGAAATTAAACCTGAAACTTATCCTGGGGAAATTAAACCTGAAACTTATCCTGGGAAAATTAACCCTGAAACTTATCCTGGGGAAATTAACCTGAAACTAATCCTAGGGAAATTAAACCTGAAACTAATCCTGGGGAAATTAGACCTGAAACTAGTCCTGGGGAAATTAACCCTGAAACCCATACTGAAGGGGTTAACGCTGGCCTCCCAGATCAAATTCGAGGAAACAAGTTAGAGTATTCTATCGGCTGTGTTTGAGACTGGAGGCACCAATTCCTGGGTGGTATTTTAACAATCTTCTTCCATATAATTATTGTTATTGAAACATTAGAAAATAGCCAAAACATCACATTACTAATCTTCATCCAATATCATCGAGGGATCGAAATAAATACGTATATTTAATATTAAAATTATATTCAACAACATGGAATACGTGAACTTATTATTATTATTATTATTATTATTATTATTATTATTATTATTATTATTATTATTATTATTATTATTATTATTATTAGCACCACGTCTTACTACCCATTTGGGTTGTACGCACTTACGCTAATATGTAATAGTAGGTGATTGTGAGATGAAATGGAGGACCTACAGTTTTACATGGGATCCGAACCACGGTGGAGGCCTGGCGTTCCTCCCATTCACAAATTGCGATTAATACAAGTCTTGTTAGAGGTGAGTGAAGGGTTTAGTAATTAGATAAATCTGTGCTGGGACCAAGGATTGAACCACACACCCCAGAACAAAAGTCCTAAACCTTATCTCTAGACCACCAGGTCACCAATATATGTGAACTTGTGTTACAAAACTACTAAGCAAGAAGGACTTAGTAACTATTCTTGTATCCACACGGATGGACATTTATTAACCGGGGAAGTAACAAGTGAAGTAACAGTTAAAGTTTCATGACAGGACTAATCGGTGTCCTATGTACCTTGAGGCGTGTGTGTATATGTCAACTCAGACCACTGTTACAACTGTTACACACGAGAGCGTGAGGCACTAAATACAAACGTTAGGCTGAGCTCCCCTAACGGCAGGAGTTTTCCTACTACACCCCTCCTTAACCCCCTCTATCGCTTCCATTCCGGCGCCCACTTCCCAGAGTTCATTGGGGCGTCGGGACGCGAGTCAGCAAGGATCAGTAGCTAGAAGGCAGCGTCGCACGTTGGAAGCCGGCTCAGCGGGTTTAGGCGTAGCCTCCTCAAGGTTGTAGCGAGAGTCTTTCTTGCGAATATTTCCATGTTACACGGATATTTCTCAGATAAAACTTTAAATGTCTAAGGTTGTCTTGAACAAATATAGCTAGCTATTCATTGTTCTCGTCATTCTTATGTTCTCATAATAATTATATAACATAATCAAAATATATATTTTCAGCTAGATGGTTTCACCGCGATGTTTGTAACTATTTCGACGAGATGTACACGTGTATAATAAACAGTCGAAATTGTTATTCATGTGTAAGTCGGGAAAGCTGCCTTTCGAGATAGGTTGCTGTCAGAAAGTTTCGTTCGCCAGCGGTACAGTTATCTGACAGCCGCATTGTCTTTCCACCCTTCGCTCCGTGACGGCTGTTAAAAATGTGAGGACTTGTCAAGTGAGTGTAAGGTTTGGGTCCCGGTGAAGACATGAATGGGAGAGCCTGTTGCTTTGTGAGTAGTAACCGCAGCAACAGTTTAGATTGTGACCGCGTCGCGCATGATCGTCTCCCGACGGTCGTCCCCAATATTCTACCGACCAGTAACTCTACAAGTGCGCTAGTAGTGAGTAGGTATTTCAGTAGCTACTATAGTTGAACTGATACTAGAGTTCGGTGACATAGTATAACTATTTGATTTATGTGAACCCTTTATGTGTTTGTAGAAATTTAAATCTCTGCTTAGAATGGTGGCTTAGAGGCTTAGCTTTGGAATTTCTTTTAGTGTAAATTTACATAATTATAATTATAACTTACTACTTATCTTTACGTGTAGATCCTAGGAACTAGTTCATGTGATAGTAATAAAAGTAACACTAGGTGATAGTTTATCTAATAAAGTAGTTTATGTGATCACACTTACTGATTGACGCCAAAGATGACTCAATTTGATTTCCAATCGAAAGTGGACATTTTCAAACTTTGAGAAGTAAAAATAAGTCTTATTTACTCAACTTTACATTCAACAAATATTTAGGTGAGTACATTTTGTTTTAAAGTATTTACTAAACATTTACAATAAGTTAATATGGCTCGAGCACTTGTTGCATAATTTTACCATAAATATTTATTATTTCAGATATTAAATACTACTTATTTGCTCCTCAGATGTACATACCAAATATTAGTTACACTTTCTATTTAGGAAATGTTTCAATTATCCATTTATTTTATTTTAGCAATATTAAATTTATCAGCTTTTAAAATATTTTTGAACTCCTAATTTAATAATTTAAAGGATTGTATAAATTCACAGTGCATATAAAATTAAATTAACAAACTGAGTTGTATAATACCAAAATGGGTAGATACATCATTATTTTATATTTAATATTATGCTAAAATTTGGGAATTTAATTCACGTTAATATGTAATACGATATTAAAAAAAAACATATTTACATTGTCTACATTATTCATATTATATCTAAAAGCAACAAGATGAACTTAGTGAAACTAGAAAATTTATTGCTATTAAAATGTCTTTAACACAATGGTATTATTCACCAGTGAAAATATCCGGACAGTAAAATGCCAAGTGTGATCATCTGCCAACATAACAATTAAATTCATACAACTCGAACTCTTCCACATGTTGTTGGAATATAACAAATGTTATGACTGGGCCTCCGCACTCGATATCCGAGTTTAACGGCAATTACTAGACCATTTGTCATGGTTCTGTCCTCTGAATGACTTAAGGGTGAACTACCAAATCAAAATATCGGATTAAACATAATATAAATATAATATAATATAATATAATATAATATATTGATATTACTATAAGGAACGAGGTCATATATATATATTCGATTAAATATTGTTGTAATATGACACCTGGACACGGGAAAAGAGGTCATGGAATCGAATATCGTATCCAGATAGAATTTCCAACTATATTTATTCAATAGAAATATTCTATAATAAATTATACGAATTTTGGTTCTCTTTCTTAAAAAAAAATATGGCAAAAGTTTAAACGATAGGTTTACTTTTATGCTTCCTCTAAAGTATGACCATATATACAAATTAATGTTGAGATATCTTCTATTTGTATTAATGTTGAGCTGTCTTCTATCGGTATTAATGTAGAGCTATAATCTATATGTATTAATGTTGAGCTATCGTATATCTGCATTAATGTTGAGCTATCTTCTATCCGTATTAATGTTGATATATCTTCTATCTGTATTAATGTTGATATATCTTCTATCTGTATTAATGTTGATATATATTCTATCTGTATTAATGTTGAGCTATCTTCTATCTGTATTAATGTTGAGCTATCTTATATCTGTATTAATGTTGAGCTATCTTATATCTGTATTAATAAAGTGAAGAATTTGTTTGTCTCTCGTGAGAATCGCGAGATATATATCGCAAGCAGTGTTCTGACAATTTAAAAACTAGTAACCCCTGTACATGAATATGAACACCTAGAAACAGGAATTTTAAAATCTAAAGTTACCTTCCACGTACAACAATTAATATAAACACATTCTTCACGGGAACATTTAGAGACTTCAACCAGTCAAAGAAAATTTAAACTCATTTAATTATATCGAAAACCAACAATAACAAGACTTCTAATAGGCCAGCAGTAACAAGATCTATAACAGACCAACATTAACAATACCTATAACAGGCCAACAGTAACAAGACCCATACCAGGCTAACAGTAACAAGACCTATAAACAGGCCAACAGTAACAATACCTATAACAGGCCAGGAGTAACAAGACCTATAACAGAACAAAAGTAAAAATACCAATAACAGACCCACATTAACAAGACATATAACAGGCCATCAGTAACAAGACCCATAACAGGCACAGTAACAATACCTATAACAGACCAGCAGTAACAAGACCTATAACAGGCCAGCAGTCACAAGACCCATAACAGGCCAACAGTAACAATACCTATAACAGACCAACAGTAACAAGACCTATAACAGACCAACAGTAACAAGACCTATAACAGACCAACAGTAACAAGACCCATAACAGGCCAACAGTAACAATACCTATAACAGACCAACAGTAACAATACCTATAACAGACCAACAGTAACAAGACCCATAACAGGCCAACAGTAACAATACCTATAACAGACCAACAGTAACAAGACCTATAACAGACCAACAGTCACAAGACCCATAACAGGCCAACAGTAACAATACCTATAACAGACCAGCAGTAACAAGACCTATAACAGGCCAACAGTAACAAGACCCATAACAGGCCAACAGTAACAATACCTATAACAGACCAACAGTAACAAGACCTATAACAGACCAACAGTAACAAGACCTATAACAGACCAACAGTAACAAGACCTATAACAGGCCAGCACTGAAAAGATAATTAATAATACGACAAACTTTAAGAATGATCACAGAAGAAAACGATTATAACTAAAAATTATATAAATCAGTAAATGTGGACTAGTAAAGTTACAGCGAAGACCAGTGATTGAAAAAATGAGTATTTACTTTATTTAAATAAAATCCATTGAAGCAGAGTAATATATGTTTAAATATTTTAAAGTAGAACATAACTATAAATAAGTGTATTCATAATAAGGAGTCCTTTAAATCAATGGTAATCAACCTGGGGTATGATTGAAGACTTTTAAGAGGTACACAATTTTTTTTTTATATATATACATTCTAATTTAAAATGTATCCTTTGATACATAATTTTATGTAGATTATGTAATATATTGTATGGCTTGCAGCAACAACGTTTAAGGTACAAAGTTGAAAATAAATAATTATATCCGGCTGTACATCAACCAAATAGGTTGCCTTAAATAACTCTCAGAGTTAAATAGTAAGTAATAATAAGAGTTGTAGTAATAATAGTAATAATAATTAATAATATAAACTTTTTTCTCAATAAGGCTTACATTTTTATTTTTCCCTTTCATTGACATAAAATAAATATAATTTTACCCTGAAAACTTAATACTTAATTTTTAATACTTTTTTAATTATAATTTTTTTATAAGTCTTTATAAAGCATATCGCCTTCCAAACATAAAATATCCCACTGTCTATTTATATAATGAAATTAGCTATATTGTAGAAAGTTTTGAAAACTATATTTGCACTCAATATACATTATATGCTGGAGTAATATTATAATATCAACGTTGCCACATCCTTTATGTAAATAGAACACGAACGCTAAGTATATATCGATCGATCGAGCTTTGTTCAAAGATACTTGTGTTTACGAGCTGATATTTACTTAGATTTATAAACAATGCGTTGTAGCATTCAGGGCTCAGCCTGGGTTGAAAAACTACGGCAATCATGTTTATAGTATATCGTAAACACCACCTAAACAAATATGTTTATAAATAATGGATGCAATCCTCAATTCCTCAATCATATAACGATATTAAATATTTGAGGATTTGAGAAAATATTACATTAACTAATACTGAAAAGTCTCCAAATTTTAATTAAATTTTGTATTGTAGCTCTAATAAAACCACACCCTAACTTACGATGCTTTTCAATAATTTTTTATTTATTTAGCACCTCGTCTTACTACCGGTTCACGTTTGATGCTAATAATTACGCCAATGGGTTTCAAATTGGGGAGGTTGAATTTAGAGGAAGTGAACCCTCATTTGCGTGGAGGGAGAGTGGAAAACTATTTAGAAAAAATCACCCCCCAGTTCACCCGACCGAGATTAAAACCTCGATTTCCCCGTCCTCAGAAGTTTAGCTCAACACGAAATGAGCGCGTTAGCTAACTACGCCACCGAGGCGGGTGGTTTTTCAATAAGTTATTTGTCTATTTCTCTATTAATGAATGTCTATGGATATTAAAAAATAAATATTTTGGTCAGTTTAGACGAAGAATAGGTAGCTACATGAAAACAGAAAATCTTCTTTGAATATAACATTAGTAAAAATCTATTGCTATGGCCATATTTTTTATGTGCTAACTTGCCGTTACTTTGCTAGCCCCGAAGACATCTTTAAGATATCGTAGCCTGAAGCTAGAGTCGAAGTTGCAGGTTGTTATAGGTTGGTTACCTTGCAATAGTTAAAAAGTATTCGAACCAAAGTTAAAATGTAGCCTCCACAAAACCCGACATTGTATCAGCGCGCTGCAGAAGCTCACATAAACTAGATTCAAACTAGTTTCTTGGGCTTCAGTAAGAACGATTCTGCGCAAATAAGGTAACTCGAGGAGAGATGGCACACAATTCAAGAAAAATTCATAAAAAAATTATTATTTATTAATAAGTGGCACTCAATACAAATATAAGTTAATTAGGATGTCTGTTACCATCATGAACCCTAAACTAGAGCAAAAAAATGTGTTTTATAGCTTGATGAGGAAAATTTTCAAAGTATACATTTGTTCCATCTCTCCTAACAGGGTAGGAGAGATGGCACAGAAGGGTAGGAGAGATGGTACTATGAAATGTAATGCTTAAAAAATGTTGTGCAAAGAAGAGATGACGTATTTGTTAGTTTTTAATCTACTGTACAGTTATAATATATCATGAAGAATAATTGTCAAAATTTATTTTATAATTAAAATTACTTTTCAGAAAAATAATATAAGCACTTCATATCAAAACTGAAGAGAATAATTAGGCACTAGCCTAAGTTTACAAATCTACTTGCCCATGGAATAGGAAACACAATTTGTTTAACTAGGGCCATGCATAGCATTTTTAAGTGGATGCACTTTTAGCCTGCCTCTTATTTTTCAATCTACCACACGAAGCACACATTTGTTTATAGATGGAGCAGCTTTCATGGAGCCCTCTCAAGCAGTTAGTGCACCTAATCCAGTCTGATTGAGATTTGGTCTTGGAGTAGAGCTCGAAACATTCAACACACTCATCTTCGTTGTAGTCTTCACTATTCTCATCCTCTGATAATAGCACAGGTTCATCGTGGTCTTCAGATGAGGAGGATGAGTCATATTTTATACGCCCCTGCCGTGGTTTAGGCCTAGAGAACCTACATTTTAATTGTTCAGTGCCTTTAAGCCTACACACACTAAGCTTTTTAGGTTCAATTCTCTCTTCAATTTTTTCATTTTTAATTTTTTTTTAATTCTGTTAGAATTTTTTCTTCTTCTTATTAGTTAAATTTTCTTTCCTTTCAGCTGTTGCTGCATTCTTCTTCCTTCTATCCTCGATGTAACTGGGGTCAGTTACATTTGCAGCAAACTGTTTTCTCTTGGAAGTTGAAGGTTTTAGAGATTTAGGAATTGGTGATATTTTCATCAGAACTTTATTTGGGGTCAATGGGATTGATCCAGTAGGTGAAACTTCAGTGGTAGTTGGAGCTTGAAGATGTTGGTTTAAGGGGAATGTGCTACTGGATGTAGAAGCAACTGCAGTGTTAGTCGAGGCTTGAAGATGCTGGTTTAAGGGGAGTGTGCTACTGGATGTAGAAGCAACTGCAGTGCTAGTCGAGGCTTGAAGATGCTGGTTTAAGGGGAGTGTGCTACTGGATGTAGAAGCAACTTCAGCGGTAGTTGGTGCAAGTAGTAGTTGGTTTGAGGGGAGTGAGTTACTGGATGAAGCAAAAGCTCCTGCAGGAGTATTACCTGGGTTTGGTAAAGCTGGCGTGACAGTTAACAGGGGCACAAAGGTGTCAGTATTATTAGGGGTTTGGTCGCAGGATAGCAGATAAGCATGTTCTGGGATAGCGTTCATGTCCAAAGGATATATTCCTGTTGCTCGGAAGGCAGTGATTCCCATTTGAGAGGTGGCACAGCGACCCCAAGCCAGATTTAACAACTCGCCATAATCATCTCTTGTAACTTTGTTTCTTAGTCTCATCATTTTTGCACAAGCATCTTTGAAATACGTTTTAAAAGGTTTGAAGACTACTCGGTCCAAAGGCTGCAGGTAGTGCGTTGTGTGTCTAGGAAGACACAAAATTACAATTTCACTGTCCTGTGCAATTTGAAGTAACTGTGCAGAGTTCATGTGGGCGGAATGACCATCTAAAATTAACAAATTTTTCCCTCTTGGCTTACGAGGAATAAAATGACCTGTGAGCCAGTCCATGAATAAATTCGTATCAATGTAGCCATTTTCTTTCCTCATTTTTATCTGTGTGCCAGGTGGTGCACCCTTTCCATACTGAGGCTTTTGATAGGGGCCTTTAAACACACAGTAGGGGGGCAAAAATTGCCCCTCTGCACTGCAGTAAGCCAACACCGTAATTGTTTCCCCCTTCTCGGCTGATGTTACCACATGAACATCCTTGCTGCCTTTTGCGGCAATAACCTGGCCAGGGTCATTATTTAGCTGGGTCCCAATTTCATCTGCATTCAAAATGTTTCCCGGTTTATCCATTAGATTGTGTTCAACCATGATTGTCGTCAAAAGATCAAAGTAATGTTTAACTTCTTCTCTGTTCATACCTTCTGTCCTTGCTCTACTGATACCTTCAGTTTTTCTCACAGAAAGCTCGGGGTTGCGGCGCATAAAAGAAGCCAACCAAACGTCACCTGCCATCCTACTGTCTTTGTTGAAAGTGTGTTGTATTTTTAAAGATTCTGCCAAATCATAAGCCAGTGTACGCACATCTTTTCTAGTAGGTGCAAAACCAACCCCCCTGAAGCTTTTTTATGTGGCTAACTAGCTTCTTTTCTGCATCAATTCCAAGCTGTGAAGATGGCCCAAGATTTTGCTTAGTAAAAGTTTGTTTTTTATTCTGTTTCTTAAAGTTGTCAGTGGTATATTGAACTGTTTACTTGCCTGCCTCAAAGAGAGTTTTTCTATTGACACAGCCTCAGCAGCTCTTCCCAGGTCCTCTTCTGACCAGGAAGCGCGGGTGGTTTTCCTCTTATAGATGTTAGGCATATTGGTCAGTTCTGAACATAAGCACAAAATCCTTAGGTTATTACAAAACCGTCATAATATTTATATTTTTCACTGGCCCCATTTTAGGGATCCTTGTAGGCCTATACCTGCTCAGTTACGACATTATGCATATTGGGTGTGCCATCTCTCCTAACCAACCAATGCGCCATCTCTCCCAAATGGGTAGGAGAGATGGCACACCCCACCATTATTCGATAGAATATGGTGTATGCGCCGGACAACAGTACATCACAAGCCCATCTACCCTACATCACTCATAAACTATGGGTTAATCATTATTTCACAGAGAAATATACTAACTGAAAAATACATAATGCATATTGAAAATTCAGCTACTTACCAATATCATATGATGCACAGAAATATGAATAAAGCGAGACACGTTAACATCAACAACGGAATAAACTTTCTACACACACAATGAGCTCCACTGCACGTTTACAACTGAGCAACTGCGCCCTGTGGGACTCATTGACCTTGATTCCGAGGGGTGTGCCATCTCTCCTACCGCGCCATCTCTCCTAGAGTTACCCTACGAGTACAACAATACCACATCTTCTATGCAAGATTAAATTGATTATGAATAATTAATTGCAAATGCAAACACTTGATCATACGAGATTTTATTAGAGTAGAGAACATACCTTTATTATTGTTTAATTTTGCCGTAGTTAGATTCCTTCTCATATAGGTTTTAAGTTTGCCACTAGGCCTAACTATTTTGAGTTGTGTAAGTAGAATCAGAGAGTTATCCTTCTTTATCAAGATAAGTATCTTGTATTGAGTGTGTTCAGAGTATTGCGTTATGGATGATAGCAAATGATCATTACCTGAGTTAATTGGTTGGCATTTACATAATCAAACGTTTTCCGAAATGCTTTGTCATGCTGGTGTTGATTGTGACCTAATAATCTGATGCCATAACTTGATACAACTAATTATTACAGTTGTCAATATTAAGAAATATTAAGCTATTTTTTAGGACATAAATGGTGATATTGCACTTCTATCATAATAAAA